>LPNX010317687.1:427656-653863 GCA_001517045.1 Pseudotsuga menziesii | reverse complement strand
TAATCAGGGTAATGAATGCCATTAACACATCGATTCAAGTAAAGTATATGAGAATCATACTGCTACAATGACTTACCAAAACTCCACCCCTAATCCCTAAAAAACAACCATGGCATACCAATGTTCATTTTACATAGATTTTGTTGGGGAATGATCCATACCAACTTTATAATCAGGGTAATGAATGCCATTAACACATCGATTCAAGTAAAGTATATGAGAATCATACTGCTACAATGACTTACCAAAACTCCACCCCTAATCCCTAAAAAACAACCATGGCATACCAATGTTCATTTTACATAGATTTTGTTGGGGAATGATCCATACCAACTTTATAATCAGGGTAATGAATGCCATTAACACATCGATTCAAGTAAAGTATATGAGAATCATACTGCTACAATGACTTACCAAAACTCCACCCCTAATCCCTAAAAAACAACCATGGCATACCAATGTTCATTTTACATAGATTTTGTTGGGGAATGATCCATACCAACTTTATAATCAGGGTAATGAATGCCATTAACACATCGATTCAAGTAAAGTATATGAGAATCATACTGCTACAATGACTTACCAAAACTCCACCCCTAATCCCTAAAAAACAACCATGGCATACCAATGTTCATTTTACATAGATTTTGTTGGGGAATGATCCATACCAACTTTATAATCAAATGTTGATTAGGGGAGAAGAGACCATACTCCTCAATTAAGGACCTTCAATCTTTCTAATATCGAGTCGTTTCATCCCACGAGTGTCCCCAAAATAAAATTTATTTCTTCCTCAATAAATGAGTGTTCAGATGAGTCAACTCAGGAACCAAATTTACTTGATGCCTCCAACTCCAAATAGGGTGACATGTCATATCCCAACATACATTGTTGTTTTCCATGTTCCATTAGATTAATCTCACCACTTCTCTCCATGTTGACCAAATATTCCTAAATATGAGTGATCTTGGTGCTTGGAATATATGGGGGGGAACACATGATATCACACAAATTAAAATTACCCCACATGTTCCCCACGTGCTACATTGGCATAATCCTGTGTCAAAATAGAGCCTACCACAAAGAATCACTCTCTAAACACCTCACCACCCATTTGGTATCCAAAATGGATCCCTGAGTGGAAACTTCAATCAAGCCAATCCCATTTCATAATTGGGAGTAATACATACATCCCATGGAAAAAATTGAAGGCCCTCTCTATGCCAAACTTAAAATACATGTATGATCTCAATATATGCTCTAACCTTTGAAAATAATACCTACTAAATAACCAATAAGAAACATTGTAAATGTGTTTAGCCTATAGAATCTATCCAACCACTATCATATTCCCAACAATGGGGAGTTTTGTATGCTAAAAACCATGAAGTTTCCCTCTAAAGTTGTTTAAGACACCAATCTTGTTGATGTATTTGTAATTTCAGAATGTATTCATCTATGTATCTTATGTATTGTAACCTAATGTTTATTCTGGGATGTATTTATAATGTAATTGAGTCATGTTGTCATGCCCTGATGTTTCGATCGGGAGGATCAATAATGCAAAAAATTCATGTCAAGTCATTGTGGGTAACCTTATGATTGTCTAAGGGTTAAAGTCCTCCCAGTTCCGGGGCACTAGGGTTATTAGAATCTCCTAGTAGAGGTCGGCCTTGGTAGTGTTTTAGTCATGTCGGGATTAGTATAAATAGAGAACTAGAGTCTCTATTTATCAAACAACTCATACACACTCAAGTGTAGCGCATAGTGGAGGAAGGAGAAGACACTGGGGATAGATAAGAAAAAGGTTACTGCTGTCGGGAGATCACTTACTATTTTGGGATTTTACTATTTTGATGTTGATTCTATCTCTGAGGAAGTTGTGGGGTTTTCTCCATTTATGGTTTCCCCGAGGAAAAACACTGTGTTCATTTCCTCTTGTGTTTGATTGCTATACATGTTATTCTCTTAGTTAAAGATCCTAATAATGCTAGCTTAATGTTGAAAAACTAACATGGTATCAAAGCTAACCTGAGAAGAAGACGATGTGCAGCTATGGGAACTAGGGTTTCCTAGTTTCTGGATGTTCCTTCATAGATTTTCAGCAAAATTAAGGTGGAATAACTCTCCTCCTTAGGGCGCATCTTTCTGTCAAAGTAGAATCCAATTCTGAGGTTTTTCAGTTTTGGACCCGACACTACTGTCGGAAATTAGGGATTTTTAGAGAAGAGGAATTTTTCAATGAGCCCAGGCCTGGATTGATCTCCTCCCCAAAATCAAAGTTAGGGACAAATTTCAAGGCATTTGGGTGGACAGATCTCCGGAAAGGAAAAATCCTAATTTGCTCATGTTCCAGTACTACGGGATTTCAGCTCCAAATCCAAATTTGACATCTTGAACTGGTAAGATCTAAATATTTTGTATTTACATTTGAGGTTCTTAGTTTAATATGTCTCATCATACCAAGCTTGATGAAAAGCTTGAGGGAGCTGATAACTTCCTATCCTAGAAGTATAGGATCTCCCTGGTCCTGGAAGAGAATGAATTAGACTCCTACATCCATGAGGAGGTTCCAGTTCCATAGGGAGATGAGGAAAAGGCCTTACATAAGAAGAAGATGCTTATGGCAAAGAGGATTGTTGTTGATTCTATAAAGGATCACCTTATACCTCAGGTGTCCTCTCTCAAGACACCTAAAGCTATGTTTGATGCCCTAACCAAATTGTTTGAAGGGAAGAACATAAAATGGAAGATGACTCTGAGGAATCAACTGAAGAATGTGAAGATTTATAATGCAGAGACCATCCAGTCTTAATTCACAAGGGTTTCTCAGATAAAGGAACAATTAGAAGCTATAGATGAAGAAGTGGAGAATGTAGAGATTGTGATGACAACACTGAATGGCCTTCCTAGGCCATGGGATTCTTTCATCCAAGGAATCTGTGCCAGAAAGAAGTTAGTCAAATTCAGCAGACCATGGGAAGAATGTTCTCAAGAAGAAGCATGGATAGCAGCTCGAGAAGAGAAGATGGGAAGTGAAGACCAAGCTCTCACATTTCACTCCAAGAAAGGTAGAAGAAGATCTCATTACTCCAAAGGTAAGGATCCTCATCATAGAGATAACATTAGAAGGGAGCTATCAAAATTGAGATGTTATACATGTGATGAAAGATGACACTTTGCAAAAGATTGTCCTAAGAACAAGGGTCACTCTCATAAGAAGAAGGGGAACAAAATAAGACATCATGCTCATGCTGCAGAGGATGATGAACCCTCCAAGAAAAGAACCATATATCCTAGTGAACATTCTTCAAGCGAGGATGAATATGTTCTGATCTCCGCTCTCACAAGTAACATTACTCATGGAAGTGATGATTGGCTTATAGATAGTGGGGCTTCCAAACATATTATTGGATTCAAGTAATCCTTTGTGAGATTGTTAGAACATGAATCACCTCACAAGGTGAAGCTAGGAGATGACTACCAATATCAAATAAAAGGTAGTGGGGAATCTTCATATAAACTAGACTCTGGAAAGTCTCTAACAATGAAGGAAGTATTGTTTGTGCCAGGACTCAAGAATAATCTTCTCTCCATATCAGCATTGGATGCAAAAGGAATGAGGGTTGGATTCATAGATGGTCAAGTCATCATGTGGCCAAGAGGAAAGACTATTGATGATGCAGGGGTGATTGGAGAACAAGAAGGAGGTTTGTACAAATTGAAGGGCCATCCATAACAAGCATTGTTCCATGACACGGTAGAGCCAAGTGAACTTTGGCATAGAAGGCTTGCACATGTGCATTACAGAGCACTTCCTATTGCAAGCAAAGTTGTTGAAGGTCTTCAAGAATTCCAAGCAAAACATGATGGGGTCTGCAAGGGATGTGCAAAAGGAAGGAATACAAAGAAGACATTTCCTAGCAGCGAAATCAAAGCCAAAGGAATCCTAGAAATCATCCACTCCGATGTATGCGGTCCTATTTCATCAAAATCACTAAGCAGGTATGCATATTATGTTTCTTTTATTGATGATTTTTCTAGGAAGACATGGGTTTAATTCATGAAGAACAAAGATGAAGTATTCAGCAAATTCAAGGAATTCAAATCCTTTATCGAGAACCACACTAAAAGGATGATCAAGAATTTTCGATCAGATAATGGTGGAGAATTCACTTTGAATGAATTCAAAGAGCTATGCAAAGAATCAGTGATTAAGAGGGAGTTGTCCACTCCTTATAATCTACAACAGAATGGGATTGCGGAATGGAAGAACAGAACCATCATGGAAGCTGCAAGAGCCATGCTTCATGATCAAGATCTTCCTATGCATCTTTGGGCTGAAGCTGCCAGAACAACGGTGTATGTACAGAACTGTACTCCACATAGAGTACTCAAGAACAAGACTCCTGAAGAATTCTTCTCTAGTAAGAAACTAGAAGTCAACCATCTCAAAATATTTGGCTGTCCTGTGTACATACACATTCCAAAGGAGAAAAGGACAAAATTAGATCCTTCAGGAAAGAAGGGTATATTTGTGGGATACTCTAAAATATCGAAGGCTTACAGAATCTATTTCCCAGGATACAAGAAGATTGACATCAGCAGGGATGTGACATTTGATGAAGACACAGCTTACAACAAATCCAGAAAGATACCTGCTGAAGAACTTGAAAAAGCAAGAAGCACCTAGAATTCATGATACAACCATGAACGAAGAAATTCAAGAAGAAGATTGAGAATTTGAAAACCACAAAGACCTCTAGATCCACCTCTGGAGAAGAATCCTCATAAGAGGAAACTTGCTTGGGTACAAGAACTTATCCAAGGTGCGGAAAGATATGGGGCTCCAGAAGAGAATCACAAAGAAAGAAAGAGACCCAGATCCTGCTCCAGGTATGTAGCTTTACTATGTGATTTCATTGATAAAGAACCTTCCAGTTATGAATAAGCGGCAGAATGGAAAGAATGGAAGGATGCTATGATCGAAGAATATCAATCGATCATGAAGAATGATGTTTGGGATGTTGTCCCAAGACCAGAAGGGAAGTCAGTTGTAACTTCCAAATGGATCTACAAGATCAAGCATGCTGCAAACGGTAGCATTGAAAAGTATAAGGCAAGATTTGTGGCTCAGGGTTTCTCTCAAAAAGAAGGAATAGACTATGAAGAAACCTTTGCACCTATATCCAGATACACTTCCATCAGATCAGTACTTTCTCTGGCTGCAGTGATGAAATGGAAGATACACCAGATGGATGTCAAGACTGCTTTCTTGAATGGTGTAGTAGAATAGGAAGTTTATGTAGAACAACCACTCAGTTTTGAGACACATGACAGAGAGTCTCATGTATGAAGATTGAAGAAATCCCTGTACGGTTTGAAATAGGCACCCAGGACCTAGTACGGCAGAATTGACAGCTTTCTATCCAGTTTGAGCTTTACCAAAAGTAAAGCAAATTCCAACCTTTACTACAAGGTTGGAGATGGCAACCCAATGATGCTTCTACTATATGTAGATGATCTATTTGTGATAGGTATGGATGGGTTGATTGCTTATACAAAGAGAAAGCTTGCTGCTGAGTTCGAAATGAAGGGCTTGGGGATGATGCATTACTTTCTATGTATGGAGGTGTGGCAGAGTACAGATGGAATCTTCCTTGGAAAAGGGAAGTATGCAGTAGAGATCTTAAAGAGGTTTGGGATGATGGACTGCAAGGCTATGGCCACACCTATGGCATTGAACCTGAAGCTATTGAACGATGCTTCATCAGAGTCGGTTGATACTACGATGTATCGTCAAATGATTGGGTCATTGATGTACCTAACGAACACGAGACTAGATATTTGCTTTGTTGTGAACACCTTGAGTCGGTTCCTGACAGATCCGAGACATGTTCACTTGATTGTTGCAAAGCATATTATGAGGTACCTGAAGGGTACAGTTGATTACGGGCTCAAGTACGATGTGAATCAAAAGATTAACCTGGAGGGTTATGTTGATTCAGATTGGGCAAATAGTGCCATCAATAGGAAGAGCACTTCAGGGTGTTGCTTGTCACATACCCCAATTTTGTAAAATAATGTTAATTATTTTAATTTGATTTCCTAAGACATTATGTTAAATTTAATGCTAAGTAGGAACTGATGACTCAGCAGAGTCAAAAGAAGTGGAATGTAATTCTGAATATTTTATTATTAATAAATAAAATGTTGAGACAACAGCATGGGAGAGCTGTTAATAAGAGGTTACTGGTCAAACTGGTGGAGGGAAAAAGACAAGTGGAAGCATCCTCAAGCACTTCCTAGGTTGCAGGTGGCAACTTCCCTATATTTGGGGTCATGATCCCCCAAGAAAGTGGGATCAGAGTAGGTGGCTTAATAAATGACAATTAACCCAAAAAGACCTAGGAAATCTTTTAAAAGTACCCAATGAATAGAGCTGAGGTCACTCAGATATTTTCCAGAGAAGAATAATTCAGGAGGAATGTTATTTAGGAAATTCATTGGGGAAAAAGGGAAACAGTAAGGAAGGTGTTATGAGAGAAAATATGCAGTAACTTGGTCTGTTACAGCTTGTTAAGCTGGGAGAACTTACTGATAAGTTTAGGGTTGTATTAAGTCTGAAGACTGGTACTTGATTATTGCTGCACCTAGTTCTAGCCAGGGAGACCAGAGCAAGCTCGGGGGTCCTGAGGAGTCGTTGTTTGAGTGCTCTCTAGGAATTGGTAGGGAGGAATGGCCTCCCATTGTTGTTGTTATCCAAGCTCAAGATCAGGTTTTGTTATCTAACAGTATTTGTTTTAATAAGTGTGTATGATTGAATGTTATGTTGGGTAAATATTTAGATAGTTTAGTAATATAGTTGTTTTTAGTCTGTTTAAGTATTAGAATCTTTTGATGAAAACAAACCCCTCCTGTGTTTTTCCTCATCTGGAGTGACCAGACCATACTCCAGCACAGGGGTAAAATTATAAGTAAGATAGTATAATGGAAATGCAGAATAATATGTTAATGGAATTATAGAGTATTTTGTTTGTGTTATTATCAGAGGAAATATTTTGTTTCAGGAGTAGTAATAACCTATACTGAAGCTGTCAGTCTTTTAGAATCAGAGAAAATAGTTATATCATCTTCTGACAGTAGCATGAATGAGTAGATAAAAACAGTTTTATTTTATTTACAGTAGTTACTTTCCTTAATCTCATTGTTTGATTTAACAAAATTAAACGAAAGATTAGCTAGAATGTTGATTTGTTTCTACAGATAACTTATTTGATTTCAGAATTTGTTTATAAGTGATATAAGTATATTCATTCATTGTTGGTTCTATCTATCTAAGCATAAACAGGAAACTGTATTACCAACTTATAATATTTTAAGATGTCCTTAAATGTTGAACATAGTTCTTATTCTTTCATTTTTATTTCTTCTTTCATTTTTATTTCTAAACAGATAATATAGGATACATAGTATACCTATCTAGATTATTCCTATACAATTTATTCAGTACAGTAAGTATAAGGGTATAATAGTAGAATACTATTTTATTCTAGGGTTAAGTAAAAAAGGAACAAGTTTATAATTATATATAATTATCAGAATAGTATTATTAAGTAACAAGTAATGTTCTTATTATATTATAGTAAACAGTTACAAGGTATATTTTTCATACTCAAGGGTTGTATCTATCAGATACAGAAGAACTTCAGTAAAATATAAGTCATTCATATCAAAGGATAACAAATATATAACAATATTTATTCTTCCTTAAATTAGAATAAATAAATACAACAGTAATGTACAGAAAACCTAACAATCAAATTTAAAATATTACAGATAAAAATCAAGTACAATAACATACAAAAATTATCCCACAGAGTGACAGAATGCTCGACCTTTTGAGCTTAGTTAAATATTACACAACCTAGTTAATAACCTCATATTTTACAGAGGTAATTTTCTATAAATAAAAGGTAATTACAAATTGCTGTAAATATTCTCTTACGACCGAGCTTAAATAATATATTTATAACACAAGTAAAATAGACAAATTTCAGTACTGTACTGTAAACACAAGATAATTAAAAAGACGAAATTAACAACTTATATTATGAAGTTAGGGTGAAAACCCTGTAAATACCAAAATCCTAACAGAAGTATGAAATCGATGGTTTTAAGCCTTATTTCCAAGGTATCTCTCGGCCTCATCACTTGTACGTAAAGATAAACAATAAGTCTGAAAATTCCCAAAGCCACGACTCTTCAAGTTTTTAAACAAAGAAAAATTTACACATACAGTGACGGCTGGAGCCGGAGCACCCCCACACAGCGTAAGGGTCTCAACAACCATAAAATTTAATAACAAACTAAGTAACAGGTAACCGAAAAACCAAGGGTTGCAGAGCTCGACGGTGTACCCACATTTATCCCAAAAGGCACCAAACAATGGGGAATGACCATGGTCAAACCAGGCTTACCCGTGAAATCCAGTACTTCCGTTGCAACCTCGCACCATTAAGCAGGGAGAAGAACCGACCTGTAACAAGAAGAGTTTCATCATTAAAAACCTGTTACAAAATGAACATTTATTATTTATTCCAAACAAGATAGCAATTAGAAGGACTTACAGTCCTCTTACCTATTTTGTATTGAGGCGCGACCACCATCGGACTGTAAAACGACCACCAGCGCAAGAAGGAAACCCTTCTGCAGAATGGGAAAATAGGATTAACAGTACAACAAACACCCAAACGCAGTTCTGAAGAACAAGACTTTAGCACTCACAGAGGAGAAAAGTTGTTTTACAGACGAGGGTTCTAGATAAGGGTGCGGCGATGGAGAAACCCTGGGAAATTATCAATAACCTACACATAGCACCAAAAATTTTCACAATAGCATCCCTCTTCAGGTAGTTGGGCGAACATTCAAGAAGGAATATTAATAGGGAGACTGTCAACAAGATAAGGCAACGACAATGCATTCGGGAATTATTGCAGTAGAGTGACAGGAGCCTAAAGGCGACGAAAGAATGGCGAGTTAGGGTTTGACTGCTGCCCTTTTAACAGTATAATGCATGGTTACGGAGATGCCACGTTACCACGTAAAAATTTACATGCTGTGGGTAAATTTTGTATAGTCCTAACAATCGAGTTTTCCATAAAATGATTTCCAATCATTTGACTTATCCAAAGTTCCTCTTTAGTTAGTTTTGCATTATCAATCCACCATGCACGTAGTATGGAAACCTAATAA
Source organism: Pseudotsuga menziesii (assembly GCA_001517045.1). Classification (NCBI taxonomy): domain Eukaryota; kingdom Viridiplantae; phylum Streptophyta; class Pinopsida; order Pinales; family Pinaceae; genus Pseudotsuga; species Pseudotsuga menziesii. The sequence continues at coordinate 644,608 of LPNX010317687.1, read as the reverse complement.
TTATCACCAAAACTTTGTTAATAATCATCGAGGTCGTGGAGGATCATAGGACCCTTATAAATATAAGTATGGTTTATAAAACAAGTTTATCCTTTGTTACATCTTGACTTAGCCCTTTTCTTACCCTTTTTCCTTGCTGCAACGTTTCCATCAAACATTTAAAATTAAAAAAAAATTACAAGTCTTGTAAAGTATGTCATAAGAGGAGAGTAATAATGTTATTCTCTTAGTGAGAACCTTACTCACAAGCAAATACTCTATTATTCAAGCAATCGTAAATTAAACAAAAGTAGAATTACTACTTAATCAAGTATTTTATGCATGCAAAGGAGATAAGAAGTCAAAATGGTAAAAGAGGATAGAATTTAGATTCAAAGATAAACCTTAGACTTGTTAAGTGCAAGGTCTATCCTTTGACTCTGTTGTTTTATAAACTTGGCCTTTATTCACTAAGCCAATTCTAATTTAATAAAAGGCTAGACTATGAAAAGAAATTTTACATAATAATACCATGATAAATGTATCCATACTAATGGTAGTCTCTTACCTTTGAATGATTTAGTATGGAACTAGCAGGGTTTGCTTGAAAGCATGTTAAGTCTCTAAAAGTTTAAGGGTTTACCTTGAAATTATTAATGATATTACTAACCACAACTGGATATTATTTTCCAAACAATTACAATCCAGAGGAATTTAACCCTCCAACACTAGTATAAATTAATTGATTGCAGTAAGCAATAAGGTTATAACCCCTTAAACTTAGAAGTAATGAAAGTGGGAGTCTGGTACATAAACTCTTTATCATTGTACAGTATTCTTTTCAAAACATGGCATAGTTTAGTAAGTTGTACAGATAAAAATAGACCTTGAGCTTATAATTCTGCCTGTAAGGAAATATTTAAAGCATTTTTTTTACAATTGATAACCATGGTAGACGTGAAATAGTTCTGTAAGCTTTAAAGAACTATAATATTACTTTTACTAGAAATAAAACGGTTGCAACCAATACTAATACACTAAATCACAGCCCTTAAGAGTCTTAAAAAGGGAGACAATGTAATGATTATACCTTGATCACCTTGGAACTTGTTTAGCATCTATTTCTTTACTGAGTCATTTTTATGCGACGATCTTATATCAAATGCTTTAGAAATTTACGTCAAGTAGCGCCCAAAGCTTCTTACCTGTAGTCTGTAAGAACAAGAAAACTTTTTGCATTAGCTCGAAAGCTAAGTAAGCCCAGATTTCCATGACAGTCCCACCTTGTGGTCGCAAAGAGAAAATCAAGTCAGTAAACAGAAAATAACTCTTCTTTAAAAATAAACATAACCAAGTAGATAAATCGAATAATGAATTCAGTAACATATAAATAATTAATGATTACTTAACTGCATTTATGTTAATTATATACAATTTAAAATTTTTAAATTTTTCGGAAATTTTTGGGTTTTGACATTGCTTCAGTATGGGATCAGGTGTGATCTCTAGGTTTACCAGGAAGCAATCCTGTGTGGCACTGAGTACAGCTAAAGCAGAGTATGTCGCAGCTTGTTTAGCTAGTTGTGAGGCAGTATGGCTACGGAAGCTACTATCTGATATATTTGATCTCCAGTTGGATGCTACTTGCATACATTGTGACAACCAGAGTTGCGTGAAGTTGTCAGAGAATCCAGTGTTCCATGACAAGTTGAAGCATATCGAGATCAAGTATCACTATATCAGGAATATGGTGCAAATGGGAGTAGTGAAGCTCTAGTATGTTGCGACGGAGGAACAAATAGCTGATGTATTGATGAAGCCATTAGTTAGGATAAAGTTCAAGTACTTTAGGGAAAAGCTTGGTGTTCTCCAGATTGAGGTTTCCTCCAAGAGAAAATGATGAGACCCATAGCCATTCTGACATGGTGAGAGGATTGGTTCCTTCCATGGTCAGATGTAAGGGATGAGCCATTCTGTCATGGTGAGAGGATTGGTTCCTTCCATGTCAGATATGAGTGCTGGCCATTCTGTCGAGTAGGACAGATGTAAGGGAAATTGCCATTCTAGGAATGGAGGGACCTGGTCAGTTACCAGGAAAACTCAGTCTAGGACTAAGAAGCCATTTTGATGTGATAGAGGGATGTGTTTCCACTTGATCATATGTAAGGGCTGAACCATTATGTCATGGTTAAAGGATTAAGTTCCTCCCATGTCAGATGTGAGTGTTGGCCATTATGTTGAGTAGGACAGATCTAAGGGCAACTACCATTCTCTAGGAGAATGGAGGCACCTGGTCAGTTACCAGGTAGCTCAGTCGAGGACTGGGGGCCATTTTGATATGATTGCTGGGATGTGTTCCCTCATAATCAGATATGAGTGCAAGCCCTTTCATCATTGTGGTAGGATGTGTTCCAGCCTGGATGAATGTAAGTGCAGAGCCTTTCTTAGATCATGTGTTGATCAGATGTAAGTGCAGTGCCTTTCTTTGATCATGTGTTGATCAGATGTAAGTGCAGTATCTATCTTCGATCATGTGTTGATTAGATATAAGTGCTGAAGAATAACTACATGGAGGCTAGGCCTACAACCATCATGAAAAAGGGCTGGCTCTGTAGAACTTCCTGTGACGAGAAGAATCATGAGATAGCACCTGTGATGTTCCAGATCCAATGATGATGGCCAGTGATGATGATCCAGCAGTGATGATCTAGATCGAGTGATGATCCAGATCTAGTGATGATGCCCAGTGATGATCCAGATCCAGTGATGATGTCCCATGATGATCCAGATCGAGAGATGATACAGATCCGAAGATGAAGATGACTTGAAGACAAAGATGACTTAAAGACTCAGAAGACTTGAGATGCAGATGACGAGATGATCTAGCTGATACAGAGAAGAAGACCAGTACTAAAAATTGTGTTGAAAGAATACCTTCCTAGTTAAGAGGGAGTGTTGATGTATTTGTAACTTCGGAATGTATTCATCTATGTATATTATGTATTGTAACCCAATGTTTATTCCAAGATGTGTCTATAATGTAATTGAGTCATGTTGTCATGCCTTGATGTTCCGATCGGGAGGATCAATAATGTAAACAAGTGATGTCAAGTCATTGTGGGTAACCCTCCGATTGTCTAAGGGTTAAAGTCCCCCCAGTTTCGGGGCACTAGGGTTATTAGACTCTCCTAGTAGAGGTCGGCCTTGGTAGGGTTTTAGTCATGTCGGGATTAGTATAAATAGAGAACTGGAGTCTCTATTTATCAAACAACTCATACACACTCAAGTGTAGCGCATAGTGGAGGAAGGAGAAGACACTGGGGCTAGATAAGAAGAAGGTTACTGTTGTTGGGAGATCACTTACTGTTTTGGGATTTTACTATTTTGGTGCTGATTCTATCTCTGAGGAAGTTGTGGGGTTTTCTCCATTTATGGTTTCCCAGAGGAAAAACATTGTGTTCATTGTCTCTTGTGTTTGATTGTTGTACTTGTTATTCTCTTAGTTAAAGATCATAATAATGCTAGCTTAATGTTGAAAAACTAACAAATCCCACATGGAAATTGGAGATACATTGACTGCAAATGGAATGCGTGTATTAACAATCACTCCAATTCAAATAAATGTCCAAGCCAAGGAAATCCATTCAAGAGGAGAATCCAATCCTACCAACCAAAATAATGGCCTTGTAATCCTAACCACAACGCTTGATGCCAAGTGCAATGTGTCTAAACAAGCACGGGACACATCAACACAAATCCTATCAACATTAGCCAATATGAGTGAATCATTAGAAAAATGGTTGTTAACCATCTTGGAACCATTAGGGAGAAAAATTATGCTCACTTTCTCTTAAAGACAAGAACCCCCTACAAATGTCCTAAGTCACTAGCTTATAAGGAAAATAAATTGTTAGTCAATGTCATGAGCCTACTCTAGGATTTCCCATTTTGAAATCATAGTGTCCAAAATAATCCACCCTCACACAAAATCCAAATGTTCTTATTGAATGACCTTCCATGCAACCGATCAAATCCTTAGAGCCACTAATTTGGCCATGGTCTTGTAAGCCACATTGATTAAAGTAATTGTCCACAAGCCCCTAATAGTATCCCTAGTAGCATTTTTGGGGTTGATTTTGTTCAATTCCCCTAGTTAAGGGATTCAAATAGTCAACTATAAGTGAAGACCTCCATTTCCAAGTGGCAAAAATGAATCACTAATCACGCCCCATGTGCCCTTGTATAATTCACAAGGGAGTTACCATTTTCCATAGAAAAAAGTTCCATGAGGAACTCATATTTTGAGAAATCCATCTCCATCCCATCCTTATTGCTAAAAGAAACCTTGCAAGGAATAACGCTACAATAGGAAATACTAGTAGCCACCAAATTATCCATCAATATATGCAAGTTTTTTTTTTAAATACAATCAAACATACCTTCAACCTTAGTTAGATTATCAACATGGTGCAAACCAAGAATGCTATCCATCCCCACTTTTGTTTTTAGGAAGTCAAAATAGAATTGTGTTGCCTCATCTCCATCCTAATATGACTGAAGCCAAGAATGAACCCAAGCACCAATGAAAATGTACTCCTCCTCCTTACAAACCATCATCTCTAGTCATGAAACATCCTCCTAAAGGGAAACATTACATGTGTAAGTTTTAAAACTATAGAAGTGAAGCAATGAATATAAAATTTCAAGCTACACAAAAATAAAAATAATGGCACACACATATTACACAAATATTTACCTTAGAAACCATTAACTAGGAAAACTAACCGAGGATTAAAGTCACACCTCTGTCATCTTTATTGTGTCTTGGGACATTGATTTGTAGATAAATTTACATCTACATGAACAAAGGACTTTATTGTTTTTCTTTGATGTATATTAAACCTATGCAATATTGTCTCAACACATTTCTTTTGATTCAACCAAAGTTTTGTGTTTTCTCGATTTCCTTTAATTTCCATACCCAAATTAAAAAATTCAACACCAAGATCTTTCATATAAAATTTAGAAGATAATTAAGCCTCAATATCCTTAATGATTTCCTTCTTGTTCCAATCAACAACATATCATCAACATATAACACCACATAAATAGAATGATCATAGTAATAATATTTTCTACTTGAGAAACCGAGTCCCAATATATAAGTATCAAACTTGCGACACCATATTCTTGGAGATTATCTTAATCCATATTGGGACTTCTTTAGCTTGCAAACCAACTCTTTCTTTCCCTTCACTCTAAAAACTTATGGACATTTCATGTAGATTTATTTTTCAAGATCATTGGGACTTCTTTAGGTTGCAAACCAACTCTTTCTTTCCCTTCACTCGAAAACCTTATGGTCATTTCATGTAGATTTATTTTTCAAGATCCTCATGTAGGAATGGTGTCTTGCCTCCACCAACTATGTTTGGAGATCAAAAGAAGTGGTTATAAAAAGAATAAATTTAATAGAAGTCAATTTAGCAACAAAAGAAAAAATCTCACAAAAATAATTTCCCTCCTTTTGGTAATATCCCTATGCCATTGAATGACCTTTGTACTTCTCTAACTTTCCCTCTACATTCAACTTCTTCTTAGACACCCATTTTATAACATTATGTTTTTTCCAACATGAAACTAAGATAATTCTAATACATCATTTTAGTCCAAGGCCACCATTTCTTCAACCATTTCCTTCTTCATGAGTTTACCCTCCTCATAATCCATTTCCTCCCTTATATTTTTGGAATCACCATCAATAGCACATACACCAAAGGAATATTCGAAATCAAGTGGACTATATTTTTTGTTTTATAGTTTTTCATCTTACTTGAAAAGATATCCTCAATACCAAGGTATGGATTTCCTCCACTTCATTTGATTCACTTGAATTATCTCCATACATTGAGTCAAATACTCCATTATCCAACTCCATCTCTATTTTCTATAGTTCTCCTTATTATGGTTGATCCTCCTATTTTTTTGTACAGGGAAAATAGGAGTTCTATCATTTATATTCTCAATAGAAATGGTACCATTACACCCACTAATAATAGTTCTTCCTAATAGCTTGTGCAATGTTCCAATCCAAACTCCGCGCTCCACAATACCATTGTTCCTCGAACCATCTTGCATTTATCCTTTTCTAATATAGTATGTACACTTGCATCACTCATCTTACTCATAGATATCAAGTTTCTTCCCAAACCTAGAATATGAAAAACACGGAGGGTCCTAACTCGTCCATCTTTAAGCAACAATCAGACCCTTCCATGTCCTATGATTTTGGTTATCGAGTCATCTTTTAGGAATACATCACCTCTATTATACTTTTCATCTTGAAAAAAACACTCCATGTGAGGAGTAATATGAAAAGATGAGCCTAAATGAATCAACCATGAATCACAATCTATGTTGCAATACCCCTCGATTTGAACCCCTATTATGTAATTAATTTCAATCTATGAACTTATGTATTGGCTCATGGCATGGATCTCAAGGCCAAGGACCTTCCAATGAACGTTGCGGCATTTAGCAACATTTTGGTTATGTAGCGAAAACATGCACTGGAAAGGCATGGTAACATCCTAAATATGATTTAAATCACAAATGCCAAAATAATAAAAATAAACCTAGGGTTGAATGTGCAAGGAAACTAAATTAAGGGGCAATATTGTCCATTAGGGGAAGAAGTTAGAGGCTAGTGAATCCTTGAGAATCCAATTAATGATGATCATATGTCATCATGGTGCCTTTAAGTGCCAAAAGAAAAGTGAGTTGTTCTTAATTGTTTGTTAACATAAATATAATAGGTATGAATATGAGCTTATTAATAGCCTTTGAACATTACAAAACAACACATTGCCCACGTCAGAAGGAAAATGAATTCTTGTTCACTTATGTGCTTAAAGCAAGCTATTATTATTACAATATCATTATCACTAAGTATCGTATAAGCCTATCTTATAACACATGAATATTATCATGATCTTATGAGCATAAATAAATGAATATGAGCTCACGACCTCGAAGGAATTGAGTTGCTGCAAAGAAATGGAGGTATTTTGTAATAATTATTATTATTATTATTATTATTATATGGTGAAAATGCTATTTAGTATTCCTTTATGTGGAAAAATAAAATAAAATAATTATTATAATGACTAGCTTATGTGTTTAAGAGTAAGAGATCATCTTGTTTTTGAAAGAAAACGAATCACGATGAGTTAGCATGTTTAAAGAAAATGCACAATGTTATTATTTGTATTAACGTAAAGTGGAAGATTATTAATTAGTAGGATTTCTGAGTTTTTCTAGGGTTTCTAATGGAATCCAATTTCCATTTTTTAGAGTGGTTTAATTATTTTGGAATCTTTGTTGTCATTGGTCATATGCAGTGAAATATTCAGAATGGAGGATAGTTGCATTGTTATAGGATTAGTCTCAATATATCTATGGGAAATTATTCCATATATTAATAAGAATATCGTATAAAATATATATAATAGAAAAATAAATCTAAATAGTAAAAAACAAGTAATTATTACTAAAATATTTTCCTATAAATAAGATATATGATAATGAAACCGAACACTTAGGGTTTCGTGTGTAGAGAAGAGGGTGGTTCTTGAGAGAGTTGGCCACACTATTTACATTTGTTTTGTTAATGGATAGAGGAGTAGTCTTTGTGGGAGCCAACCCCATCATATATAGCTATTTGTTAATGCATTGAAAGGTGACCTCCCTGAAGAGGATCAACCCATTTTGTTAATATGGAATTCCGTAGAAAGAGTCGGCCCTAGTAGAGCCAAGATCTATTATTAAATATTGAACTCTTAGCACTTTTAATTGTACAGAACTGAGCTCTATGGTCTGCATGTTGAGAGTCAAGTTATATGTTGAGTCGAGTAATATGTTTGTTTGTTGAGAGATGAGTTTTAATAATCGAGCTCTATTTTTTTAATTGTGGGAAAACAACTCTATTTATTTTAATTGTTGGGAACAAGCTCTATTTATTTTATATGTCGAGATTCGATTTTATTGGTTAAGAGTTGAGAGCTATGATGGTTTAATTGCTCAGAACCAAGCTCTATAGATGAAGAATGAACTCTTGTGTTTTGATCATTTTAAAACCAAGCTATGGTGCTTAAGAATGATCTCTATTATTTTAGTCATTGGGAGTCGAACCCCAAGATGGTCTCTTAATTAAATTGTTTCTCATGTCTTGTATCCAATACTCCTACAACAAATGTAGTAATGACAAACAAATTTGTTGTTAATGCAAATAGGAAGATTACCCTGTCCAACAATATGAGTCACTGTGTACTATGGAATATTTTTACTATTCCTTCACCCTAGTGGAATCCTTTCCCTACTCGAGGGTAGAAAGATGGTCAAAATAGAGGTACTTGATGCAGTGGGCTTATGGCTGGGAGGAAATTTGTGTTTGCACATTTAATCACCTTAGATATATTTTATTCAAGCTAAGTGTTCAATACATGTTATGTGGTTGTTATTTAGTTTTGTTCAATTAATTAGAGATGTATAAGTGTTATGTATTTCATGTGATATTATTGCTCACTCATGTTCTCTATTTTATTGGGAAATACTTTTGTTTGTTTTTTGACAAAACAAGCTGCAAAATTTCATGTTTTTTAACTTCAACCCCTTCAAACCGATACCTCCCTTAGGAATTTCACCTTGAAGTAAAAACACAAGTTTTAGAGAATTGAATTAGCTACGTACTCATATACATATATTTTAAATTTATCGACATATAGTTGGGAAAATTTGATGTCCACCAACGACATATAATTTAAAATTTTAAGTATGAATAATGAGTGATGTGTGTGCACCACATTTTTCTTAGAAATAGTTATTCATTTTAGGGAAACAAAATTTATACTCATAATCTACATAGATTGAAATTGTGCATGGAATATATTTTGAGGTTTTTTGGACTTGAGAACTATTTTTTATTATTTATCGAAACATCATAAGTTCAGAAAATGGTGCATTATTGACACACGTTGGTGAGATTCAATTTTCTTTTTAGTGTGACTCTTATTGGAAAAAATAAAAGTACCCTTTTGAAGAGGACACGAAGAGGACACAACAATTATGATCCCTATGAATATTTCAAATTTTTTGGTGTTGTCCTTGTTATGATATTGAATTTTCATTTCGGGTGATTTTCAGAGTAATAAAATTCTTAAGGGATAAGGTTTAGAAAAAAAATATTAATAATAGAAATTCAAATTGAAATGAAACAAATATCATATCATTGGAAACTAGATTTAGAGATGAATCCATTGCTACCAAGTCTGACAAATAATATTTAAAATTTGTAGGGGTTTGGGCTTGCTAAAGTTGCAGGTTCCATAAATATGCCAGATATTTTCGCAGCTTTTGTTGACCATGAACTCTGGGCCGAAAAATATCTTCCAAACTCTCAGCCAAGAGTTTAGCTCAAACTCTCATCTGAGAGTTTTTTAAAAAATACAGCGCGGTGATTGGTTCAAACTCTCGGCCTAGAGTTTTTTAAACTCTCGACCTAGGGTTTGAGGTTGACTTTTTTTCGCGTGTTCATCTGCGCATCCTCGTTTTTTTCACTCCGTTGTCATAAAATTGTTTCCCAACTTCGCGTTTTCACCCAAGAATGTGTTGTCAAACTTAGGCATGCGAAACTACGCCATTTTTGTTGTACAATATGTGTAATTAATGTTAGTGTAATGCACAATTAATAGTGCATGAGTGTAGGAATCCATACATAAGTGAACTATAATGTTACTGCATTTTTAGACTTTGAGATAACGTAGAGTAGATTATCAAATGAATGAATAGACATCTAGAAGAATCATGCCGAAGAGGCATTTGATACTCTATGCATTCTTTATGGTGGTTTGACCGAATAGCTAATCCTTCATATTTTAATTGTAGATGTGTTGGCGCCCCGAAATTTGCAGGAGACAACAAAAAGGGATTCTCCCCAATCAACGTTCCCAACTATCCCGTTGACTATTTGGTATAGGGAATCCATTCGGTTTACAGTCCAGCTACCATAGGTCAAAGTAACAAAACAAAGGATTTACCGGTTGCGGCCCGGTCCACCATGAATTTTGTATTTTTTGACTTAATGTATGATATGCAAGTGCCTAACTAACAATGCAGGGTGCTAAAGATGCAAGGAATAGTCACAATGTGATGCACAAGTTCTTACCTCTCATCTTAAGGTTCACAAGCACCCACAACACATACAACACGAAAATAAACTAACTACCTAAACTATCCCTAGGGAGCAGAGTTATCATTCATTGGTGAGTAATACATTTTGTACGTGCATTATGAAGAGTTACAGATAGCTGATACTTCATTCAAAACACATGAACAATTACAAATATTTAAACAACTAGATAGCCGATTATTTTATGAATAACATTTATTACTCACAGTGGAAAACATCCCAAAAGATACTGAAGAACATTCGACAAGAACATAGGTTCAGGAAGTTAAATACTCTCACAGTAAATGAAACACAGTTGAAAATGAAATAGTTCCTCTTCAACATTATTCATTTAGTCACATTGATACATTCCACATTTTGCTCTCTCTAGCAGGCAAAAGTTGCACTTTCTGACTGTAAAACGAAGTAGGTCCTCTTACAAGCAAAAGAGTTTACAAATTTTCTAGGGAAAAAGCCCTTTCTAAGTCCTACTTTCAAATATTTAACTACAATTCCAAAACACTTCAGTTTTCCCCAGACGCATCATCTTTCAGTGTCCCAAACATTTCGTATTTTTCTAAGTTGTCTGTATGCACGCATGATTCTTTTAGTAATGGACCAGCAATCAGGTTCGTGCCTTTAGCGTTATTGACTTTGTCTTCCGCTTCGAGGGCCCTTTCAGTGATTTGGTCGGTGTCGTTTTGATTTTTTCTAAAATGTTCTTCTACATCTTCATGCATCAGCTCCTTATGCACACCTGCAATTAAACCATGTGTATTATCCATTTGGGACTGTGCTATGAAACAGAGCGGCGGATTATACAAACTGAAACGAATTCTCCACAAAACAAATGGCCTGGTGCATCATGACGGAAGTCGGAAGGATACTGACATCGGAAGTCAAAGGCTTGGCTCAGCCGCAATGGCGGGAAGAAAAAGAAGACTAAGAGGCGCGATTCAAAGGTGTGGGCGGGAAAACTCCATCGGAGATTGGGTGACTTTGACGTCGAAAGCCAAATGGAATTCCCAGCCGTAACGGCGGATAGACAAGCACTAAAATGATGCGAAACACGGGTGGGAGAGGGCTTAATCGGACGTCGGAAGATATTCGAATCGGAAGCTCAATAGCTTTCCCAGCCGCAACGGAAGAAGGGTAAAAGCTACGGGCAAGCGATTGAAGACAAATACGAATCGTACGTCAGAGCGATTTGGACTTCGGACGCTAAACCGCTTTGGGAGCCGCAACGGCGGAGGGAAAAAGAACAAAAACAGCCGATTTGATAGAAAAATCAAGTGTTCGAAAGCCTTTAAAAATCAACAACAGTCAAGGACCATTTCATTTTCAAAACGATGGCCTATCAAAGACAACTGGCAAGACTCAACCCAACTATGCGACCCGCTACTAAAAATTCAAGCACAAACAAATTCTGGGAGCAGGTTGTATGTAAATTGTTCAAAACATCCAGACTTAAAGCATGACCAAAGAAACATCAAGGATGAAACAACCTGAAGCGATATTCAGTTATGAGGAGGGGCCCAAAATTTAAGAGATTTGGGGAGAAAAGTTGCAGCAGAAACAACTAGCGATTACCTGGTGAACCTAGATCTCTGGGTAATTAATCTTTGAGTGATAGACTGTCTAACAACAAATGCATCCTTTCGAATTCTTCCAGTTATCTGGATTTCTCGAATGCTGACAGTGTGTACCTTCAATCATTGATAATAGTCCAATTTGGGAAAGTGGAAACCAAGATTTTCAAGTCCAGATAACTCTGTCGAGGCCAGAAGATGAGTTTCATTATTACCTTTGTCTTCAGGTGGCTGATAGCTTTGGACACCACAGGATTGTAGCATATGGTAAACAAAAATATTTGTTTGTTCCTCATTCCCATGCCATTTTAGCACTTTTTGTACTTTTGGACTTTTGTCCCTTTTCTTATGAGTCCTCCTGAATGCCCTGTCTTACTGAATTTTATTTCAGGATCCTCTATCCCATAGTGTCCTTTTGTGTGAGTGGTATACTTTAATTTTCAGCTCATGGATGGAGAGGATCTTTAGGCAACTTAGTACTCATGATTCAGCACCTGCTTTGATTTATGATGTTTTCCTAGAAGTTTTTTGACTCTTTATTTGCCTATTGGCATTCGTTTCTTGGCATGGGATCATTTATATTTAATATACTATTCACCTTGCTCCTTTCCATGGGTCCTCGGCTGTCACTCCTTAGGACACTTTAAGTGTGACGTGGGTGGAGCCCCAACATAGCATTCCAGACTCTCTGAATCCAGTTTATTACACAGGGATTAAGCAGGACTTCAATGCACACATAATTATTCGAGAAAATGACTAAACTGGAAGAAAATATTTAATATAAACAGCAACCCACAGTCTGATCACTAAATTGTTTATCATTCCCAAAAATTCTGATGTTCCCCATGCAACCGCAGGTTCGTCCCCTTAATTGAAAACAAGAAAAAATCAAACTAATGCAAACCAAAAAACATGACTCAAAAGACTACCAGACGGATTATTTATACACAAGACAAAAGAAATCAAACCACTCAGGAAAAATAAGGCTTGAGAACCAAACCATTTACCGGTAGGTTCTCCTCCCACCCCTGCAGATCTTGCAATTTGTAAGTAGAAGGACCAAGCTTGGCTGCAATCTGAAAGGGGCCTACCCACAACTACTGGAATTTGGTATGCTTTCCCTTCTCATCATGGGGGTGGTCCCATTTGAGGACTAAGTCTCCTACTTCAAAGTCTTTTGTCCCAGCTTTGTGCTTATCAAACCATCTCTTAACTAACTCTTGTTGTTGTTTAAAGCGTTCCTTGGCTTTAGCTCTAGCTTCTTCTGCTTTCAGGAGATTATATATTCTTATCTATAAAACTTCATCATCGGACCCCCTAGACTCTTGAGCTAGTATGGAAGATGGTAGCATGGTGTTGGGAGGAAGAATGGCTTCTTTTCCATAGACAAGGGTATAAGGAGACACTCCTATTACAGACTTGGGGGTGACTCTATCAGCCCACAGGGAATTTGGTAATGCTGAGTGCCAACTCCTCTGGTTTTCTACCACAGTCTTCTTCAAAATTATAATCATATTTTTGTTAGAGGATTTAGCCAGGCCATTTCCTTGTGGATAATAATTAGCAGAATAATGCAATTTCATCCCTTTATCATGAACAAATGCAGTCAATTTAATTGATGAAAAGTATTTAGCATTATCAAAGACTAACGAAACTGGAACTCCAAACCTGATCATTATATGATCTTGCAGGAATCTGATGACTTCGTCCTCATTTATCTTGCGCAGTGGGATATCTTCGACCCAGTGAGTAAAATAATCAGTAGCAGTCAGAATGTACTTGTGCTGTAGAGAGGAATTCGGTTTTATTTCTTCAATAATATATAGCCCCCATTGCTCGAATGGTTCCGTGATCATCATAGGCTTTAGAGGTGCTGCTGCTTTAGGCTGTCTCCCACTGCACCTTTGGCAAATATCACACTTTCTGACATGTGCGTGCGCGTCTCTAAAGAGCGTAGGCCAGTAGTAACCTGCCCTGAGGATTTTGTGGGCTGTGGTATCCCGTGAATAATGTCCTCTAGCAGGACCGTCATGCAATTCTGTCATCACTTTCTTCGCATCTTCCTTTTCTAAGCATCTGAGAAGAACTCCATCATAGTTCTTTCTGAATAATACCCCTTCCACCATTTGATAAGATGCTGGTTTAAGACGTAGCACTCTCCTTTGCTTGGAACTCCAATGTTCTGGTAACAGCCTTGCCTGCAGGTAATGGACCAGGTCTCTATACCAAGACTCAAGAGCTGTAAATAAAGGACATATATCCATTACATGTAACTCGGCCTCATCCTCCCAGGCTTATTCTTCATTATTCCCACTTTTAGTCATCAGTTTGCACAACCCTTGACCTTTCACTATAGAATATGGCTTGAATTCAAGGTCGTACTCTTGAAGAGCTGTTACCTAGTTGCCCCTTCTTTCTCCTAACTCTTTCTGTATGAGAAGGGATCTTACAGTTGGGTAGGGGACTATTACCTTGGTTTGATTTTTTAATATATAAGGCCTGAATTGCTTCACTGCCTTAAATACTGTGTAAGCTTGCTTATCAACGGCTGGGTAGTTTAATTCAGCCCCTTGTAGACCAATACTCATAAAGGAGATTGGGAATTCATCCCCCCCTTCTTCATTTCGGGTGAGCACAGCTGCCAGTGAATCATCGGATGCAAATGTATACAGAATAAAGTCTCTATCAAAGTCTGGTATTTTCAGGGAGGGCGCATGTGCAACAACGGTCTTGATTTTACTGAAAGCATTCTTTTCAATTTCATTCCACTTAAATTGTGCATTTTGTTTCACCATCTGCTGCAGTGGATTAACCAGCTGAGCAAAATCAGGGACAAATCTTCGCATGAAGTTTATAGTTCCCATAAAAGACTGCATCCCTTTCTTATTGTGGGGCAAGGGGATTTGTTCAATGGCCTTGATTCTTTCTGGATCTATAGAGATTCCTTTCTTCGAAACTATGTGACCCAGCAACTTGCCTTCCATGACAGTGAACACACATTTCTCAGGATTGAGGGAGATGCCATATTTCTGTCATCGCTCGAAAATTTGCTTTAAGTGAAACATGTGCTCTTCTCTTTTCTTTGAGAATATTGTAATTTCGTCAAGGTACACTACAGTACTTTGTCCAATCAATCAACGGAAAGCTATGTCCATAGCCCTTTGAAATTTCGCTCCGACATTAATCAGCCCAAAAGGCATCCTTCTATAGGCAAAGGTTCCCCATTTAGTTCTGAACATTGTCTTTAATCTGTCTTCTTCGGCTACTAATACTTGATTGTAGCCAGAGAAACCATCTAATAATGAAAACAGTTTAGAATCTGAAACCATCTATAGCAGCTGCTCCATGGGTGGCACATGATAGTTATCTTTATCTGATGCACAGTTTAAGTTCCTGAAATCCACACAGAGTCTGATTTCTCCAGACTTTTTCCTTACTAGTACCAGATTTGATACCCATTCAGAGTGTCTGACTTTGAAGATGATTTTTGCGTCCAATAACTTCTTCACTTCACTTTGAATCAGCGGTTCCAATTTCAGATGCATTTTCCTCAAAGGTTGCTGATATGGCTTGATGCCTGCTTTAATGGGGACGACATGCTTGATGATGCTGGTGTCATACGTTTTCAAATCTTCGTACGTCCATGCGAAAACATCTTTATATTGTTTAAATAGACTGATGAATTTGTCTCTTTCTGTTGACGAACAACATTTGCCGAGATTCACGAACTTAGGATTTGTTTCAGACCCTAAATTAATCAACTCAAACTGCAGAGAGGAGCTGTGGGTCTTCACGTTGGGCGGTCTTATGAATTTTTCATTTAAATCGAACATTTTTTCCAACGTTCTGACTCCTTTAGGAATGAAATTATCATATTTCATCTCAGCCTGATGCTCTTCATCGTCTATGATCGCTCCTTTAAACACCTCATCATTCGTTAAACATTCTATGATCTGTTGGTCATCATCGAACACTCGTAGGTTCGTAATCATATCAGGTACAGAGGGCCTGAAAAGCACTTCAACAGAACATCGATTATTAGTGGGTACGAATCTAGCGGCTGATGTGGCCAACAGATCAGCAGCTGCATTTTTTATTCTTGGAATTGAAATAATGTTAAATGCATTAAAATATTTCAGCAAATCCCATACCTCATTCTGGTAAGCTTTTAAGTGAGGAGATATACAATGTATCTGATTTTGGATTTGTTTCACAATAATTTCAGAATCCCCAAAAACTTTTAGATTACTTACCTTTAATTCAATTGCCTTCTTTAGTCCCTGCACCAGTGCTTCGTACTCAGCAGTATTATTAGTACACTCAAACTCTAATCTACATGAAAGGAAATGTTTATTCTTCTGTGGGTCAATCAGGACACAGCTAGCCCCTGACGCTTCTAATGTATTAGAGCCATCAAAAAATAAAGTCCAAAAATCATTAACTACTGAAAATGAATCTATTCATACTGCTAAGTCTACTATTTTACAGTTAATGTCATCAGCCTGTGAGAATCGAAGGAGATCAGGCTGGGTATCAGATGTGTTGTTGGCTTCTTCTGCTTGGTAATTACCTGGTTCCAACTCAATAAAATAGTTTCCCAAGACAGAATCCACAGGTTCATTCTTCTCTTCAAGTCGGGTAACATTGTACTTCATGTGAGGCTCCCTCAAAATATTAATCTGGTTCGGGCTTCCTTTGTATGGCAACCACAGATGTGACCAATCAAAAGTGAAATATCCATTAAGTTTGGCCGACCAATCTCTGCTCAGGATAAGGCCGTACGCATCTGGTATATCAGCCACCATGATATTAATGACCTGGCATACTTTATCATTTGAAGCCAGATGGACTAGGACATCTTCCATCTCACCAATTACCTTCACATCTGTCCTGTCCAACTGAACTACTCTCCATGGTGATGGCTTAGGCTACCCATTGATTCTTTTATAGACAGACATCGGCATGACATTAACAGTTGCCCCTGAATCTACCAAGAAATTATGTACATTGTAGTTAAAGATTTCAAAAGTAAGGAGAAAAGGTGGATGCTTATGCTTGGATTTACCTCCATTGCTATTTTCTCCAATCTCTTCTTCTTCTAGTTGATTGTTAGTGGGCATCTTCTCATCTGATGTTTCAAGGGCTCTCAATAGCCTTTCTTTTTGCTGCGGCACTTTGCACATCTCGAATAGTGGAACATTCGCCTTTATATTCTTTAAATCCTCCACAATGTCATAATCCATTTGTTGTTCCGTGGGATGAGGCCTATCAGCATTCTCCTTACCTCCATTTGGCTTAGCTGTTGTATCATTCTGTCTAGGAATTTGGCTGGTAATAGTGAATTCTGGAACTTTATCAGCCAAGGAGTTATTTTGAAATTTCTTCATAATATTTCTCTGTAACCTCTTAATCTTTGGGAGTATAAGACTGTCTTCTTTAACTGTCCCTTGGCTCCTTATGGCTACGTTGGTTTCCACAACGTCCTTGTACCCCTGAGTCTTTTCTTCTTCAGCGTCAAATAACGAGACAGAATTCCATAAAGCCATGGTTTCTTCTTCCTGCTCTTTAGTAGAAGTAGAAGTAGAAGTATCTTTTCTTTCTTCTTCTCCCTCTTCTGTTAATCTAGAATCTAACAGTTGATTCATGACCAACATCATCGAATTAATCCATTGAGGACAATTCTTTTCAGAGTGTGGCTGTTGGTGGAAAGTGCAAAAATTGTCCAATCCTACCTCTGTTAAATTCATAGATGCAACATTGTGAGGAGGAGGTTGAGACTGATGGTTATCCTCTCTTTTCTTATAATATGGCTTATAAAAATTTTGCGCTTCCTTTTCTTTCTCCATATCTATGATTTTGTTGGAAATTTTCTGCATCATTTTGGCCATGTTTTCCAAATCTGGCGACTTTTCTTCCTTAGGCTTAGTAAACAATAAGGCTTTTCTTCCTGCACCCTTTTCTCCTGACTAATCTGGATAGTCTTCAATACTCTCTCTTTTAGCTTCCACTACTTCAACCTCTTCATAGGTTTCCATCAACATAGGCTTGGCCCTGCCTTTGGCAAACATGGCCAGATCAGGGCCTAAAGCTGAAGTATAATATTCAATCAGAACTTTGTCTGAAGGTCTATCTGTTTCAGAGAAATTCTTGAGATAGGCTACAAACCTTTGTGTGAAACTGTGCACCTTTTCTTTTCTTTCTTTCTTCAATGCGCACAACCCTTTCATGAGAGCCGCATGAGTTTTCTGAGTTGCATACTTCTAAAAATTCTTTCGAAGGTATCCCAATCAGGGATAGAGTTAGCAGGAAACCCAAAGTACCATGATGCTGCAGCTCCTTTAAGGGTATGTGGGAATAGTCTGCAGACTACATCTTCATGCTCCCCAGCCCTCAATCCTTCTATTGCCAAGTAAAAACTTTGCAGATGATCATCTAGTAAGTATTTTCTCATTGGGGTCGAATTTAGGCAGCAATTTTTCAAAGGATTGAGGCAAATCATGTAACAGAGGGGTTAGGTTTAAAGGTGATCTGGCTCTCGATGCAGGTGGTGGATTTGGCAGGTTAGGTGGTTGGTTTGCGTTTATGCCAGCCATGAGCCTAGGTGGAGAGTGAGGCGGTGAACCAACTGGAGTGTGAGCAGGAGAACTGTGAGGGGTTTCTGGGCCTTCTTGATTCAAAGGTAGCACAACTTCCTATAAGGTTGTTTCTACAAGCTCTTCCCAGTCTCCAATCAACACTGAGCCTTCCGCTTCAGGACGATCCTTCTTTTTATACTCTCTTCTGGGTAGTTCAGGGATGATTGGCAATCCTCCAATCTTCTTTACATATGCCCTGGTGTGTCTTCTCAGATCATTAACAATTTCATTGCCAATAGAATATAGATGTTCTCTTTCTTCTGGAATTGGATTATGAAACCCACTGCTTTCAGAGCTATTACTGGTGGAATATTCTCGGGAAAACGGGTTTCCTCGGCCAGCCATACACTGGATTCCCTCCTTCTAGCGCCAAAACTGTTGGCGCCCCGAAATTCGCAGGCGACAACAGAAAGGAATTCTCCCCAATCAATGTTCCCAACTAGCCCGTTGACTGTTCGGTATAGGGAATCCATCAGGTTTACGGTCCGGCTACCGTAGGTCAAAGTAACAAAACAAAGGCTTTACCGGTTGCGGCCCGGTCCACCGTGAATTTTGTATTTTTTGACTTAATGTATGATATGCAAGTGCCTAACTAACAATGCAGGGTGCTAAAGATGCAAGGAACAGTCACAATGTGATGCGCAGGTTCTTACCTCTCGTCTTAAGGTTCACAAGCACCCACAACACATACAACACAAAAATAAACTAACTACCTAAACTATCCCTAGGGAGAAGAGTTATCATTCATTGGTGAGTAATACATTTTGTACGTGCATTATGAAGAGTTACAAATAGCTGATACTTCATTCAAGACACATGAACAATTACATATATTTAAACAACCAGATAGCCGATTATTTTATGAATAACATTTATTACTCACAGTGGAAAACATCCCAAAAGATACTGAAAAACATTCAACAAGAACATAGGTTCAGGAAGTTAAATACTCTCACAGTAAATGAAACACAGTTGAAAACGAAATAGTTCCTCTTCAACATTATTCATTTAGTCGCATTGATACATTCCACATTTCACTCTCTCCAGCAGGAAAAAGTTGCACTTTCTGACTGTAAAACGAAGTAGTTCCTCTTACAAGCAAAAGAGTTTACAAATTTTCTAGGGAAAAATCCCTTTCTAAGTCCTACTTTCAAATATTTAACTACAATTCCAAAACGCTTCAGTTTTCCCCAGACGCATCATCTTTCAGTGTCCCAAACGTTTTGTATTTTTCCGAGTTGTCTGTATGCACTCATGATTCTTTTAGTAATGGACCAACAATCAGGTTCATGCCTTTAGCATTATTGACTATCTCTTCCGCTTCGAGAGCCCTTTCAGTGATCTGGTCGGTGTCGTTTTAATTTTTTCTAAACTGTTCTTCTACGTCTTCACGCATCAGCTCCTTATGCACACCTGCAATTAACCCACGTGTATTATCCATTTGGGACTGTGCTATGAAACAGAGTGGTGGATTATACAAACTGAAATGACTTCTCCACAAAACAAATGGCCTGGTGCATCACGACGGAAGTCGAAAGGATACTGACATCGGAAGTCAAAGGCTTGGCTTAGCTGCAACGGCGAGAAGAAAAAGAAGACTAAGAGGCACGATTCAAAGCTGTGGGCAGGAAAACTCCATCGGAGATCGGGTGACTTTGACGTCGGACGCCAAATGGGCTTCCCAGCCGTAACGGCGAATAGACAAGTGCTAAAATGATGTGAAACACGGGAAGGAGAGGGCTTAATCGGACGTTGAAAGACATTCGAATCGAAATCTCAATAGCTTTCCCAGACGCAACGGCGGAAGGGTAAAAGCTACGGGCAAGCGATCGAAGATAAATACGAATCGGACGTCGGAGCGATTTGGACTTCAGACGCTAAACCGCTTTGGGAGCCGCAACGACGAAGGGAAAAAGAACAAAAACAACCGATTTGATAGAAAAATCAAGTGTTTGAAAGCCTTTAAAAATCAACAACAGTCAAGGACCATTTTATTTTCAAAACGACGGCCTATCAAAGACAACTGGCAAGACTCAACCCAACTATGCGACCCACTGCTAAAAATTCAAGCACAAACAAATTCTGGGAGCAGGCTGTATGTAAATTGTTCAAAACATCCAAACTTAAAGCATGACCGAAGAAACATCAAGGATGAAACAACCTGAAGCGATATTCAGTTATGAGGAGGGGCCCAAAATTTAAGAGATTTGGGGAGAAAAGTTGCAGCAGCAACAAGATGATAAACTTAAGATGAATTAACTTGTATATAATGAGAGGGATTATGCCATTGAGGCTCCATCTTAAAATGTGTGTGCCACTTACAAACTGAATCTTGCTGCATAAGTATACAATGTGTGACCAAGAATGGTTAGCCAAGAACTTGGCTTAGTATCATATTTGATGTGTGAAAGTAGATCAATTTTAATTGATTTTGAAGAGACTGTTATGTAATTAAGTATACCTTAGAAGATTTGAAGTTCATGATGAATAATTGGTGGTTTTATTTATGACAATTCCATGATTTTATCACCAAGGATAGATGGTGTTTCAACATGCAAATGCTATGGTATATGTCCCTTTTGATAGACATCATCACAATGGGTGCACACATTGGTAAATTACTCATCACAATGGGTGCACACATTGGTAAATTACATTGTATTCATCAATGTTGTTATAATCTTTATATGGTTATTAATTGACTAACAATATTGCGTAAGTATTATGCGGGGAGGCATGGTTGACTATGAATATAGTTTAACATCTTACTTGAAGTTGTTAAATGATGTCTTGCTTTTAGAGCAAACTATTCATATGCAGATAGGTTCTAAGAACTTTATTGCATTTCTTATATGGCTTTTATTTCCTGAATGGTCATGTTATTAGATCGGTGATCTTACTCTAATGATTAACATTGTGAAAGAAGAGGTTAATGCCTTATTCCTTGTATATGTGAATTGCATTAAACATTTATGAATCCTTGGACTTTGTCCATTGTCGTAAATGGTATTCATATTCCAGTTAGATTAAAGAAAAAAAGGAACCGCCCATTTTCCTCACATAATCATTGAGAGAATTGAGTGTGTGACATATGTGTACTTTTAGATTCCAAGTAAACACCCCTTCCTTTTGAGAATTCCTTTCCTTCCATGGTAGGAGCATCATCATAGCACTTCCTTTTATCAATATTTTTTTTTTATTTTACAATAAATCCATTGACTAGTTAAAAGAACTTTGTGCCCTTACTATTTTTTTTTATCCTTTCCTCACCTAGTAGGAATGGAGCTATCTTCCTATGTATATGTTGTCTAGTTAGGAGTTTAGCGATGAAGTACTAGGGAATCTAAAAACAATGATGGAAAGGGAAATACACCAATTAAAGGGCATCATGTTGGAATTTGATTGATATGTTTTCGATCCTACAAAGGAACATGAAGATGTGTCATTGATTAATAAGAATAATACTAGTAACTTGGGAAATGTGGTTGTAATTTAGTTACTATAGAAGCACACTTTAATTTCAATTAAGAATATAAAGAACTTTCAAGGTTTCCATACTTATCATCTAAACATCATTAGAGGAAATTTCAACTCAAAATGGGCCTTTTAACCATAATTCAAATTCCATGTAATCATGTGTTAGCTAATGAAATTGCTTTAAATTTGAAATACTGTATAGGTCTTAAACAAATTTTAATATAAATTTGGGGATAGGTATGATAAAAAAAAATATTTTTTTGTCGACATATCTCCCTGTGTTTTTACTCAAATTTCGATCGGGAGAGCTCGTTGGATGCGAAATTAAATTCCACATCCAACGAGTTCCCAATCAGCATACTTTTGATGGACCCCGCTACCCCAAAAAGAAGAAATACCTGAAAAAAACATGATGATGATGTCATCGTCACATTTTTTCAAGTATTTCTTGTTTTTGGGGTAGCGGGGTCCGTAAAAAATATGTCGATTGAGTACTTGTTGGATGCAGAATTTAATTTCACATTGAACGAGCTCTCTCGATTGAAATTTGAGTTAAAACACAGGGAGATATGTCAAAAATACGAACAAAAAAGTAGTTTTTTTCTTTTCTTCATCCAAAATTAATAAATATTATTTTATTATTTTAACTATTTTTTTTTTTTTAGAAGGCCCATTTTGAGTTGAAATTTCCTCTAATGCCACATAAGAATATATAGTTCAAGGTTTCCATACTTATCATCGAACCACCAAGGATAACTTCAAATTCAATTGTGAACATACAATTAAAAGTTTCCATACTTATCATGTAAACCACAAAGGATTGAAGTAAAGGAAGAAAGGTTGAGAAGTTTTAGGTGAGTAGTTTGGTTTTCTAGAAGGAAGTTTGATCCATGAGGCAATTGGAGTATTCTGTGAAAGTATTCACTATATGAAGACAAAAAACCTTCAAGATATGGTGGTTAAACTTGATTTGTCCAAAGATTTTGAGAGTGTTAGTTGGCTCTAGTTGAGGTCTATGTTGATTGAGTTAGGCTTTGATGTACCATTTGTTAATGGGGTCATGCATTGTGTTTTTGCAATTTTATTTGTTGTGTTGATAAATGGGGTGGCATCTACTTTTTTCAAACCTTAAAGGGGGTTGATAACACGTTGATAAAGAATGTCCCATATCCCATTTTTCAATCTTGATTGTTGTTGAAGGCTTGACTAGGGAATTGATTAATGCAAAGAGGAATTGCACACTTAAATCCATAGGTAAAACAAACTCTTTCTTCCTATCCTATATGTTATTCATTGATTATATTATGATTTTATGTGAAGGTTTCCTGAGGGATGTTGAGATGATAAATGAGATTTTGGAACTGTATTATATTGACATAGGAATATGGGTAATTTGTGATAAATCCTTGGTGTCTTTTGTGGGATTTTTTGATGAGAATAAGGTTGATTTCTCCTAATTTTTTTCCATTTAGCCAAGTTGAGCTAAATGAAGGTCTAAAATATCTAAAGTTTGTCATCAAGTCTAATGATTACTTGAAGAGGGATTGGTCATGGTTATTAGCCAAAGTGGAAAAAGGATTTTAGTTTGGTGTTTTAGATGGTTATCTAGTGGTGGTAGGCTTATTCTAGTTAAATATGTGTTAGAGGCAATACTAGTGTATTGGATGTCCCTCTCTTAGATTCCTAAAGGTGTCTTGGAGTAGATCAAGAGAGTCAAGTTCATATTTTTATGGCTAAGATGAAGATAAAAGAGAGGGATTCCATTAGTAAAGTGGCAAAGGATAGCTTTACCAAAGGATATGGATGGATGGGATTGAAATAACATCTTTAATCTCTGTAGAGATTTGGAAACGATATGTGTCTATAGGTTGCTTCAAGGAAAGGACTTATGGTGTGAGTTAGTAGTATAAAAGTATAATTCACTTGAATATACAAAAGAGCAGATTAGGAATCTTGCGAAGAGTATTCAAAATGTTTCCATTATGTGGAATGTTGTTGTTGTTTCCATTATGCGAAGACTAGTTGGGAAGGAAGGTTGTAAATGGGGGTAGGGTTAAATTGGGGGAGGACCCTTGGGCTGGGTGCAACTCAATTTTTATCATGGAAAATCATCATGATTTCTTTTTTAATGAGTAGGTGTCTTTATAGGATCAACCAAATTTTTAATTATGATTATAATTCTATTTGGAAGCAAGAGTGGTGGTCAACTAGTTGGATAGGCTCTAGAGGGGAGATGCTAAGGTTTGGAAGGATTTCACTAAGAGTATCAAGCTTAGTCATGTAAGGAACAAAGATGAGGATGATAGTCTGATTTGGTCCAAGAATCCCACTGGAGTGTATACTCCAAAGATGGGATACAATGTAATGAGCTTCAAACTGGATCTAGGGAACCTAATTTGGTGGTGGAAATGTGTGTGAAAGTTTAAGTTCCCTTCAACATATTGTATTTACATGTGACCTCTTTTAAAAAATAAAATATTAGCTTGTAAAAACCTACAAAAAATGAATAAATAGGGTCCTGGTAGGTGTCCTTTGTGCAAGAGGACTCTGATGTTCATTTAGTTATGTCTTGAATTGTTATTTATAACATGTCTAGAAATAAGTGGTGGCAATGGTGGGTTTGAGTGTTGATTGGAGAGGTTCTTTAGTGGATAAAAATTCAAGGGTTTGGTGTGGGAATGTGGGTGTTAAGAAGGAATTACCTCTTATTCTTACATGGGGAATTTGACTTGCAAGAAATGCAAGTATCTTTGAGGATGCATTCATTCCTCCAATCCAATGTGCTTCTCAAGGATTGAGCATTCTATGCAGCTTTAGACAAGTGAAGGTGGATAAAGTAGTTAGGCACATTAATGTGGAGGTAATGTATTAGTCTATGGCTTAGGATTAATTTGATGGCATGACACAAGGGGAGCCACAATGTTGTGGTGGAGTGCGTATCATTTTCCTTAAGGTGCTCATTTTATTAGGTTTAAAGCTAGATTAAGTCAGGCATAAACACACAATTACACATGATTAATGGTTCTAAATCTCCTTCTTAAGGTTGCAAGGAAAAAGGGAGTTTGATGAAATAGGAAACAAATATGTTTTTTTTTCATATATATATCATTCCAACATGTTTACAAGTAATACAACCAAATTACATATGGGTTGTCGAACATAGGGATCTAATTGGCTTTTCATTAGTAGTGAATCTAAAGAGTATTATCACCCTCATTTTCATGAACTTGTTCCAAACTTAACTTTTCTTAAGGTGGGTTGTGATTTTTTCTCTGTCTACCTCTATTCAAAATTTAATTAACTGTATTCATCGGAAAACGTGCTTGAATATGCCTCTGTAAAAGCGGATTTCAAACTGTGGTAAATTTATTTCTAAAATCCAGTATCATTGTCAAGGTGGCTATGAGAAAGAATAGATTTGTGAGGTTCTTTATTTGAAGAAAATTGAAGAGGAGCGGCATTTCTAGCCCGGGATAAGAAAATGAGAGGGAGAAAGAAAATTGGAGTCAGCTGCTGCATTTCTCGTTCTGGACAAAGAAGATAACCAGAAGGACAAAGAAAATTGGGGAGGAGCCGCATTTTTTGAAGAAAGTTCGCGGGTAGAGAGAAACAGATTTTGGGATTTCATGGATTTTTGTTCGTTTGGATTTTCTTTTTTACTTTCAGTTTTAGCATGGCCGTGCATTTGTTTTCCATTTCTTTCTGTGTTTGTGGTTATTTCTGTTATTTTTTGATTATTTTTGTTTGACCTTGTTTTCAATTTAGGGTTTTTTATTTTTATTTTTGTTCCGCCTTTGGAGTGGAGAGGGAATATTGTGTTTGGTCGATTGGAATGGAGAGGGAATATTATGTTGCAGAGATGGAGAATTCGATGTGGCTGTTTTATTTTGTTATTTAAATTTATAGATGGAAAATAGAAATTTATTGCTGAAATATTTCTTTTAATATCTTATTATGTTTTATTTTGTCTTGAAGAGCAGATACAGCGTTACAAGGCCGGCCAAGGGTTTGGGCCAATTGCAGGTGCAAAGCTGCACGCTGGTTAGTTTTAGCTACTGCTGGTTAGTTTTGTTCTACATGAGGAAGTAGTTTTAATTATCTTTTATTTTCTTTTACACGTTCGCTTTTTTTTCTTTTTCTTTTGTGTTTTTCTTATATACATTTTTATAACCAATTTAGTTTTATTCATTATTACGTAATTCGTAATGTAAGCCTTGTTTTTGAAATATAATCAATATAATTTTATTAGTTATTATGTAATTTTAGTAATTAGTTTGATATAATTACAGTTTGTAATGTAAGCCTTGTTTTTGGAAGACCATATTTCACTACAGGATCATATTTTATATGGATTACAAATTAGTTTTATATAATTACATTTATTAGTTATTATGTAATTTTACCAATTAAGTTTGATATAATTACAGTTTGAAATGTAAGCCTTGTGTTTGGAAGACCATATTTCACTACAGGATCATATTTTATATGGATTACAAATTAGTTTTATACAATTACAGTTTGTAATGTAACACATTAAGATGTTTATAAAGAGTCATTGAAGCTTTGTTTTTTGAAAAACATATTTGACTAATGGCCTGTTCAAGACATCTAATTACTTGTCCCGTCCAGTAGTTTGTTTGTTTCTAGTAGATAGTTTGTTTGTAGTAGATTGGCATAGATAGAACCGTGGTAGTTCAATGATATTAAATTTGGTTATATTGATTTATTTGTAATTTATTACTATATTTTATGTAATATATTTGGTGAAATATATGATGTTTTTTATTTTTATTGTTAGTTTTTATTATTAAAAAATATTTTATTATTATAATTATAACTATATTTTGTTTTTGTTGTTGTGAACCAGGCTCTTTTAAGCATTGGAGATTACTTTGACAACAAGTAATATATAAAAAGGTAAAGTATATAATGGACTGATTTTTACTTATACATATTTAACTATATTTTGATTACACCTAAACAAATATTTTAAAAATATTTTTTATTATTTATTGTTTTAAAATAAAATTTTATGATATTTTTAACATTCTCCTTTTATGTGATATAGGAGAAAATGGAGATGGAGATTGATACTTCCCTGAAGTGTTAAAGGTGTTTTGAGAAAAAGTAATCATATTGTATAAAGAGGGTAGATAGAGGGTTCTTTGGAAAATTGTAATTATATTTTGGTGTGTATTTTGATAAAGGAAGGGACATGGAGAGTGTTTTCAGAAAAAATAATATACAAGGGAGGTAGATAGAGAGACCTTTTGGAAAATTGTAATCATATTTTGTGACTGTAGTCTCAAACATTGTACATCAATAAAATCATTATTATTTTTTTAGGGGAGGGGCTTTGCCCCCTTGTCACAGCTTTCAAAGATAGCTTAGGCCAAAGATATCTTGGAAGAGTGTCTTTTTATTGTCTTCTGATTGCTTTTTTAACTTTTAAATTTTGTATTCTTTTATTACTATTATTTGACTATGCCTCTTTTTCAAATAACATAAAATTGTTTTAAAGTTTTAAAATATATAAAAATATGAAATTTAAAACGAAATAGAAAATTTTTCACTTTAACAATTTTAATATTTTTTTAAAAAGCTCATATTATTTAAAAGTTTTGAAGTTTTTTTATTACAGAGTTCATATTATTCAATTTTTTTTTTCACTTACATTTTATAATTTCCATATTTCACCATTTATATATTTTATTTTAAGGTTTAAATTATCATAAAAATAAAAATGTTTTTATCTCTTTACAATTTTATAATTCAACAATTTTAAAATTTTTATTGCAAAGTTTATATTATATAACAATTTAATTTAATTTTTTTACAAAATTCATATTATTTATAAAATGGTTTTTCTAGAACTTTACAATTCTATAATCTTCACACCTTACAATTTTATAATTTTTGTTTTAAAGTTCAAATTATCATAAAAATAACAAATTTGTTTTTCTCTTCACACTCTTATAATTTTTTCAGTTAATAACAATTTTAAAATTTGTTACAAATTTCATATTATATAACAATTTTAATTTTTTTGTATTATACATAATTTTTTTTTATTTCACAATGTTATAATCTTTACCCTTCACAATTTTTTCATATTATATAACAATTTTAAATTCTTTTTGTTTGTTAAAAATTCCATATTATACATAATTTTTTTTTAATTTCACAATGTTATAATCTTTACCCTTCACAATTTTATAATTTTCACACTTTACAATTTTATAATATTTGTTTTAAAGTTCAAAAATAACTAAGTTTTTCTCTTTTCACAGTTTTATAATTTTTTCACTTAATAATAAGGTTAATATTTTTTGTTACAAAATTAATATTGCATGATAATTTTAAATTGTTTTGTTTGTTACAAATTTAATATTAGACATAATTTTGTTTTAATTTCACAATGTTATAATCTTTCACACTTCACAATTTTATAATTTTCACAATCCACAATTTTACAATGTTTATTTTATGGTTCAAATTATCATAAAAATAGCATAGTTTTTCTTACAAAATTAATATTGCATAATAATTTTAAATTGTTTTGTTTGTTACAAATTCAATATTTGACATAACTTTGTTTTAATTTCACAATGTTATAATCTTTCACACTTTTTTATAATTTTCACAATCCACAATTTTACAATGTTTATTTTATGGTTCAAATTATCATAAAAATAGCATATTTTTACTCTTTACAATTTTATGTTTTTTTAACTTAATAACACTTTTAAATTTTTTTATTACAAAGTTTATAATATACATATATATATTTTATTACAAAGTTTATGTTATACGTATTTTTTTTTAAACACACTTTATAATTTTGAATTTTTGTTTAAGTTCAATTTTATAATTTTCACACTTTACAATTTTTAATTTATAAAAGAAAAATCATTTTTTTAAAATTAAAGATATCATTCAAACCAATTTTGCCATAAAATTCATATTTTAAAAATAATTATTTAATTCACACATTCAAAACTTAAAATAAAAAATTAACTAATAAAATTTATGAACAAAAATTTAAACTTGTATTAATTGTTGTGACTTGTTATGTTGTATATTCTTTTGTTGTTATGTGTTGTGTGTAATTGATTATACACACAATACTCATGTTATATTGTATGTTGCATTAAATTAGTACCAAATCAACATGTTTTAATATAAAAGTGTATTTTTTTAATTGATTAACTTTTAAGGATAGTATTTTTTTAATTGTTTAAATCTTGATTTATTAATAAAATGAGTATTTAACAACATCTGTAAAGCACATATACGTATGAAGTATTATTTAAATCAATGTTTTTTTCATGTGACTTTATTTAATTGTACATGTATTATTGCAATTTTATCAAACTAAGATATTATTCACAAAAAATGTTTTTGTTTCCACTTTATAATTTTAAAATAATTAAGGCTATTTTCTCTATACAATTTTATAATTTTTTCAGAACATTTTTTATTTTTACAAGGTTCATATTACTTAACAATTTAATTTATTTATTTTTACAAAAACAATTTTATAGTTTTTTATTAGACCTTAAATTATCAGTTAAATAACATTTTTTTTAATTATATATTTTTTCACATATTAACAATTTTATTACAAAGTTCATATAATATAACGATTTTAATTTTTTTTCACAAATTTTTTTTTCTTTATAACTTCCCACCCAATGTTATAACAATTTTATAATTTTGACAATTTACAATTTTACAATTTTTTGTTTTGAAGTTAAAATTATTATAATATTAACCATTTAAAAAAAGTTAACAATATGTTTTTTTAATTAATGATATCATTCAAATCAATATAGTCATAAACTTTACATTTTGAAAATAATTCTTTTTTATAAAACAAATTTTAAAAATCAATTCGCACATTTAAAATCCCTCTTTTGTTATGTTGTATAGTGTTTGGTTATTTGTTTTGTGTAGTTAATTATATATCAAATATTCAAATGTTATATTGTATGTTGCATTAATTTAGTTCAAAATCAATATATTTAATATATGTTTGTATTTTTTTATT
This sequence comes from Pseudotsuga menziesii, assembly GCA_001517045.1. Lineage (NCBI taxonomy): Eukaryota > Viridiplantae > Streptophyta > Pinopsida > Pinales > Pinaceae > Pseudotsuga > Pseudotsuga menziesii. Next base: position 614,653 of record LPNX010317687.1, on the reverse strand, counting down.
TTTTTTATTTTTGAGAATATGTATGTTTTTTATTTTTATTAATAAACTGTTTTTATGGTGAATAAAATATAATAAAAAGTTGTAATTTTTAATTTATTTCTTTGTTTTAGAAAAAAAAACTAATCTAATTTGTAATTTTTTATTTTAAATATCAACTACATATAAAAGATAACTTAAAAAATCAAAATAACTTAAAAAGTAATCCAATTTTGTAATTTTTTATTTTTTATTTAATTTATTAAATTATTTTAAGGTCAATGGAACACAAAAAAAAAAAAAAAAAAACTGTAAAATATAGATAGAATGATTGTATGTTTATGTTAAATAATTAATAAATCTCAAGTAATCTAATTTTGTAATTTTTTATTTGATTTATTAAATTATTTAAGGGTCAATGAAACTTGCAAAAAAATAACTGTAAAATATCGATAGAATGGCTGTATGTTTATATTAAATAATTAATGAATCTCAATATAAATGTGTATTTTTTTATTTAAATTATTTTCATACATATATATTTTTAAAAGCTTTTCTGTTTTTGAATTAAATTAATGTCAAACATTTATTTTTTAATTTTAATTTTTAGTGATACAACAAAATTGGTGTTTTCATTTTCTTATATATATATATTCTAGAAAAAGTTGTGTAACTTTATTAATATTTCTTAGAATTCTTTTTTATCTTAATTAATAAAATGATTTTTAGTACATGGAAGTATTTAACATGTAATTTTATTTAATTTTAAATGTGTAATATAGTTTTTGAAAAATTTTACAATTTTATTAAGCTAACCTATCAAATACATGGATGAGTAAATTTTAATATTGTGTTGTATTAAATTATTTTAAAAACAGTTTAAAATGGAATTGCTATTTTTTTTAATTGAGTTCACTTAAATTTAAAATTAAATTGTTTTTTATTTGTTTTATTTAAGATCAATTAGATTTAACATAAAATTATTTTTTATTTAATTTTATTAGAAATTTTTTCGAACTATATTAATACAAAGTAATGGTGGTACAATCATAAATTAAAGTTATTAACAGTGTATATTGCATTAAATGATTAATGGAGTTTTAAATTTTTAATGTGAATGTATAATTTTTCAATTGATTTATCTTTATACATGTATATATTTTTGATAATTTTTTGCAACTTTATTAATACAATAAAATGTTTAGATTTGGTTTCATGGAACATTTTATTGTGAAAGATGATATTTTGTGTAGTTATGCAAAAAATTATGAGATTTTTTTTTTTAATTTCTATGATGTAAGAATTTTAGTTGTATTTAAAAATAAACTTAGATGAAGATTATATGTTATGTCAAAAAACAATATGGTTAAATTTTTCATTAATATTTTGAATTATGTTTTTTTTTACATGAAAAAAAACAAATTGATTGCACAACAATTAATAAGCATAAAACAATATGGTTAAATCTTTCATTAATATTTTGAATTATGATTTTTTTTAAATGAAAAAAAAAGCAAATTGATTGCACAACAATTAATAAATTTTAACATGATATGTAATATAATATTAATAAATTACCTACAAATTTATTAAATTACAAGTAAATTTATTAATTGTATGTTATGAGTATGTAATTTATTAATTTATTCTAGTATAATATTTTAATAAATCATAATGGTGCAATGACTGATTATGATAGGAGAGAAGGATTTTTTTTAAATGAAAAAAAAGCAAATTGATTGCACAACAATTAATAAATTTTAACATGAGTATGTAATATAATATTAATAAATTACCTACAAATTTATTAAATTACAAGTAAATTTATTAATTGTATGTTATGAGTATGTAATTTATTAATTTATTCTAGTATAATATTTTAATAAATCATAATGGTGCAACGACTGATTATGATAGGAGAGAAGGTGGAAGGATCGATTGACACTACCGAAATGGTTTTATCGACTGACGCTACCTAAAGTATTACATTAAGAACATGTATGCAATTATAAAGTTGAAGCGTTCTCATTTAGGTGAATTTGACAAAAGGGTTGGTCTATACTACCTCTATAATACATTTTAAAATATTGCATAGAAAATGAAAATTGTCCAATCTTTACATAGGGATTTCCTAAGGGTGTTTACGAGGAAAGGTCAATGACACTACATGTGGTATCAAAATTAGTTTGTTGTGCATTACGACAATGTTTCCAGATCGTAATTCCCATATAATATTTTCATGAAATATATTTTTGCATAGAGTAATTATGATAAAAGACAAGTGGAATGAGCGACCGACACTACCTAAATAATTTTGTCGAGGCCGATCCTTACAAACTATAGGTACATTTATGAATCATCAAGTGTTTATGTTCTCCATTAGGTGAATTTGACAGAAGGGTTAGCCAATACTACCACTTTAATACTTCTGAAATATCGTTGAGGATAAAATATCGATATTGAAAATGAAAATTTATAATCTTGAGGTAGGGACAAATGAACATTCTCAAGGATTCCATACAAAATTATTCAAACGAAACATCATTTTAAACATTTTAGCTTGATCATCAAACGTAATTTTTTTGAAGAGTTGGATGACCCTTCACTATTAATGTAAGGATGGAGTATGATATTATGTTCAAAAAAATGGATGATTTTTATTACTATAGTTTATGCTCAACATATTTCACATATAATATTTAAAAACACTTTTACATCATATAATTATTTTTTGTACAGGATGTTATAAGTGCTAAACTACATGTCATATGCAATTGTGTCGATTCCTTTTTATTTCATAATCTCCCTTGAACAAAGTCTTAGTGTATGCCTTCTTTTGTAGTCAAAACAAATGGAAGGGTAGGATGATACATCTTATAGAATACATAATAACTATCTCTCATCGATGGATGCTTCCGATCTTGATGTTGTGTGTCATATCAAATTCCAAATCCTCGAGATGTGCATTTGGGTCCTCTGCAAGTCGTGCCACTCTTCTTTCTTAATATTATATAATTTCCAAAATCTGTTGAGTTTTTAGGATTTGATATTGCTTGCATTTAGAGAAATTGATTTTGTCTATATATAATTGGAACCTTTTCATAATATTTGAAAATATCAATTTTTATATATCTTGGTTAGTCACAAGGGTAGGACAATAGTTTTTCTTATTTACAAGATGTTTATCCCTCCATGAATCCTCTAATAGGTCCATCAAACTTTTATTATCTTGGCTCTCGTTCCTCTAAATAGACAATTCCTGAATGAGATGACTTTTACAGAATCTTGGATTTTCTGTCGAGAATATAAATTTTCAGAATTAGAGGACTCTCACAAAATATTTGATTTTCTCTCCAGATTTATCTTGTTGTAGTGACTGATGATCTCTTCCAAAGAATACTGCAAATGATTCAATCGACCCACTTACCTTTCATAATGTAGTTTCTCAAAATACAATATTCTTCGAAAGGGATTATTCTCGCCCACACATTATTAATGACGAATAGTCATTATTGGAACAATCGTTTAGTCGAACATTTTTTTAAGGTTAATTTACTTAAATATTATTTGTTTTATTGAATTTCAATATGTCTTCTATCTTTTGTTATTTATGTGAGTATTGATTGACCTATTAATATTTTCTAAGCCAGGAAAAAAGTCAAAATTTGTATCTCGCAACAAGTTTAAAGAAATTCAATTTTTCTCATATCACTAGAACATAACCTCGAATATTTTAAAGAAGAATGGTTTTTCGGGATGGTCGAATCAATAAATTTTAATCCAGATTTACATCTATTTTCTTTTGAGATCGGGAGAAAATACCCGTGGGAATAGTCACTACCACAAATGTTATCGGTGATAACATATTGTGTGTTCAGGCGGATGTTGTTGATAATAACACATGCTTTCTTCTTCAAGTTGATATTTTAGTTTATAATTATCATACAGATCTTATGTAAAGGGTTACAATTGATTTCACTATACCATGCGCAAATTGGGAGTGGGTTTTTTCATCATATGATCGATCAAACAAGTCAGGTATAGATTTTAAAAAGGTGCTTGAGTTGTTTTACAAAACTTGTTTGTTTCAAAAGCATCATCCTTTTTGTTGTATTTGTCTAATATGATGGACAAGCTCCAAAATATTAGTCATGAAAGTATGCTAACATATCTCATAAGAGCTTGTTTAGATGACTTATACAAATATATTTTAAAATCTACCTTCAAAACGTTGAAACCTAGTCCTTCGAAGACCATCATACAGAGGGAAGGTAAATTTTTTGATAGATCGGAAGGGAGTTGAAGGGAACAAATTAAATATTTTATTTTTGATGAGAAAATTTTCTCCATTGATATCTCTCAATGTGAAATATACCCTAGCCATTTGCAGTACCTAAAATTGAACAAATAAGAAGTGGTTAAGCTTGTTTTATCACTTGTCACAACGTTCCCCACTACACTCAAGGAGGCTATCTTATTTCCCTTTGACAAAGAGACTAGATATCCTTGTTGTCTTATGAATGAAGATGAAGTTCATATGCCTACCATGAAATTTTGTATTATAGATGGTTAAAATTCAATATCAGCACAAAATGAAATACATGAAAATCCCAAATATATATCACTTCATCCTACATATTGTTTTCGTAAGGCTCGTTTGTTGCATAGAGATGCTCCATCGAACATAATTTCTAAATTGGCCAAACAATAAAATGCTTCCAATAGGAAAATTGTTGAATCTCCCTTCATTGATCAAGTTATGAAAGCCATGGAGAAATTTCTTTATAGTGATGTACCATCCCTCCCTGGGAAGGGGCATGCTTTGTCATCTCAGTGGAAGGTATAGATTAATGTTTTTACCAGTTTAAATCGTTATTTGTTGTTAACTTCATTGGTAATTCAAAATTTTCAAAATATTATTCTTTATTCAGATGTAGAGTTTCATTAATGAATGCATTGATATTTTTGAAGTTAAAAGCAAGGACAATCTTAAAGACAAGATGAATCTCATCTTGATATTTGACGATTTATGGAACAAATGGTGGAATGTTATTCTATCTTTATAAAAATAGTTCCTTGGCATGTTCACCTAAGACTTTTATGCAAGATTATTTTGTACAGATTAAAATAAAGCAATACACTTCAAAAAATTTAGACCATTACACGACCTAGATGAAGGACAATTACATATATTAGTAGATATAATACTGGAAGGATTTGTTTGGTTATCCACGGCAGTGAATCATTCTTCTCAACCTGAAACATGGCACAGTATTGTAGGATGATTAAAGATGAAATGGCTTTGCAAAATTTCATTTGTAATTATTATAGACAACGGATAAAGAGTTCTTTACTTCTCATAATGTAACTGACATAGATGTAGTTGAGTTCTACAAAATTTCCCCAAATCATTTTCGACAACTGCACTATATTTTATGTCCAATGAAATCAATAAAACCTCAGCCCATGAAAAAAGGAAGAGGAATATGAATATGAGCCTAAATTCCTATGACAACCAAAAATATTTTGGATCTCTATATTCATAAAAGCGATTAAATTGTGATAAATCGATCTACCTGATATATGTCTTTCTTTGCTTGTAGATGTTGTTTTCCATTTTCTTTATCCTGAACATTGAATGAGATTAGATTTTTTCATCATAGACTCTTATATGACCTTGTTGTTGTTGACACAAGTAACTATCTTCATGAGTGGATGGAAAGTGATTTTCTTTATTTGTTGATTTATCTTGATTTGAATGTTTGAAACATGCACCCTAATATTTTTAGTTGATGTCAATCAGGAATACTTAATCAATAGAGCATTCACTCAATTCTCCAAGAAAGCGAAAACGCCTCACAAAGAGTACCCGTTCCACGGCGTTTAGAGAAATTACTCAGAAGAATGTTACGTGGGTTTCTATGCTATACATTGTTGGACAATTGGATGAGTAAGAGACAAGCTCTTCATTTAAGATATGGGTATGGACTGGAACGATGATAATGATACGATTATTGATATTCTACATTTGATGGGATCCAAATCGAATCCTTGAAATTATGTTTTTGAAAAGGAATGAATTTCAATATTTTAGGATCACATTATGGACATGTTTGTGTTAAATTTAGAAAATCCATAGGATCATCAGGTTAGATTGTACCTTACTGTGAAAGAAGAATGAATGAGGAAGAATACTTTCATTGTTAGAATGATCAAACAATCACGGTGAAATTATTCAAGCAAGAGGCAAAATTTTAACAACATGACCATAATTTCACAATCATTAACCTATATGTAATAGATCCATGATACAATGAAGATAATTCAAATCCACTAGGTGTGATTCGAATTCCATAACTTGGAATGACTTTAGAGATCACTAATTGTGGTAAAATCACGACTAGAGACTCACTAGTGTAACCCCCGACAAACTGAATAAGTTCTCAATTAGGTACCTAACCAAGGTAAGTGAGAAAAATAACCTAACCTTCTTAAATCCTGAAAATGTGGTGCTATGCTAACTGAAGATGAATGGACTGATTCCCATTCGAGCATAACTCAACATAGACTATGGTGAGTTGATGGTGGGACTCCCATGACTCGGAGTGGGTTAGAAAATGATAGGGATTGGCCTCCCGAGATCCTAAACTCATGTAGACTGGCACTTCAAGTTGTAGGTGGGCCTTAGATAACTTCCCCATGGCACTAATGAAGTGGAAATATACTCCTAATATAATAAATTGACATTTAGACTATGATGGACAAGGGAGGATTATAATAATCCTAACACCCCCGCTTAATCCAAAATCGGACAACCTGGACCCTAGAAACTGAGACCAAAGGTCACCCATACAATTTAATACAAAAATTAACTCCTCAACGAATCGAGGAAATGGGGAAAACTTCAAGGGAACAAAAATCCCCTAAAAAATGAATAGCATGGAATTGGATCAAGATTTCACACCAAGAGACAAATTTCTCATGAGTAAAAAATTTCATGACAAATTTCTGCAGTCTGCACCACTTTGGAGTAGTAATGCAGTGTGATGGTCCTTGTGTGCACTTGTTCCATGGTACAATGCATGTGAAACTCTCCACCTTCTTCCAATATAATTCCATATAGGAGAAGAAATGATGTTGCTTTTGTAGCCATACTTGCATCTTTCGAACCTCTGTGACATTATGGAAGAGTTCAACTTGGGATTCCAATCCCTGGGGGCTTTCTTGAGCCCATACACTGGTTTCCTCATCTTGCATTCTAAGAAAGAATCATCGGTGTACCCCTTAGGCTGTTCCATGTAGATTTATTCTTCCAATTCACCATGTAGAAAGATGATTTTGTCTCTTCTTTCCGGAGGAAGAGAGACACGATCCAATGTCTCATTGTTCTTTAGTGACTCATATTCCTTATCCATGGATGTTTTTCTTGGTAAATCATGGAAAACCAATTTGTAGAAATGTTGACTAGACCTCAGCATCATGTAGCATGTATCTGGGAGTTTATAGCACCTCTTTGGGAGAAGTCGATTTGTATGAAACAACACAAGGATCTCATATTGAAACTACGATCTAGTTATCCTTTTGTTAGGTGAATCTCCAATCATGTTTCCAGAATCCTCAATGATTTTTTGAGCCCATTTAGGCTTTTAGGATTGGGAGTAGGGATTCGATCTAGATATGGATTTGGATATGTTTGAAATTCATCTTCAATACCAAGATCTAATTCAACTTGGTCATATTCTTCAAATTACGAATCAGATACATCAATAGAAACATCATCATATGAAAATGGCTTAGGTAGAATGAATTTATCTTCTGTTTTAAATGGCTATAGAGATTGCAATAGATCTGAGTAAGGAAAAAATGTGAGAATTCATATGCCCTAGAGGCATGGTTTGCAACACCTTTCACTATCAGCTTCCCAGTAGAGATATCTAATATCTCCACTGAGTCAAGTTCAAATACAACTTGCTTTGGTGAGCCTGTATGAGTCATTTGATAGACAAACACCATATTTCTTGCTAAAGAGGTAACATATAAGACATTTTTTAACATTCCATGTTCTAATTTTATTGTACCATTCCCTTCATCTTGGATATGAGTATCATATCCCATTTGAATACTTGGACCACCAATTAGATTTAATGAAGAAAATGATTCTTTAGAGAAAACCATGTGGTTGGAGGCTCCTAAACAAGGTATTTTTTAAGGATTCTAATATTATACTTAAGTATAGTATTTTAGGCGATTGTTTTGGATTGAAAAAAACATGTTTATAGATAGGTAGGCGAATATTAAATATGAAACATAAAATTAACACTGAAATGTGTAAATTTTGGTGAATATTATTATAAAAAAAAACATATTATATGTAATATGGGCAATATTAGACACTAAATAGCGAATTTATTTTTTGAAAAAAACCCCAAAAATAGCCAATTGGAGAAATTTCGCCACTAAAAATTACTCTGCTCCTAAATCAATGAGGAAGGCTTGGGATTTTGAAACAGCATCCTTTAGTGCAGGGAATCTCTCATGATATTCAATCTTTCCTCCATAATTAGCCTTCCTTGCATCTTCAGGTAGGGCAATATTATGTTGTTTAAGAAGTATTAACATCTTATCTATGGTTTTCTTCATACAACCTTTCTATGTATGGTTTCCTTTATTATAGTAGAGGCACTTGTCCTTATCAAACCTATGGTGTTTGTCCTTCTTAGAGCCCGAGGCTCTATTTGATGGATCAAAGTCCTCCTTTGGTTCGAATTCAACATTTTTTAATCCTTTCCTTTATGTTTCCCTTTGGCTTGCGCATTCTTGGTATCCCAATCCAAGAGAGCTCGATTCTTGGAGGCTTTGAGGGATCCCATATGTATCAAATTATCTTGTTCCTGAATAAGATATTATGTGAATCCATGAAGAGAGGGATTTGCTAGTTTGGAGTTATCAATCTCCCATAATGAAAGGTGGACATGAACAGTGCGAATTTTGAGCCAAGTTTTCTCAGAATGGAGAGCGTAAATTGCTTTTCCTTCTTGTCAATCCTACACTGTTTGCACTGCATGAACAAGGATTTGAACTTGGATAAGAATTTTTGGATGGTTTCAAAATTGTTGGGTTGAAGAGAAATCAGCTCATTATCCAGAATATGGCCTCTCATCTCATCTTGCTTGCCAAATAGTGATTCAATATTCTTTCATACTTCCCTTGTAGTTTTTTATCCATTAGGGTGGAAGAGTAACTCCATGGAGATATGAATGAAGATGCAACCAAAGGCTTCATCCAATTTGTTCAGATACTTCGAATTCTCTAAAGGTTGTTGGGGTTTTACCTCCTTTCCCATAGTGACCCTGAACATTGCGCAACACAATATCCATATCATCCCTCCAATCAAGATAATCAAATGGTGTGAGGATCCTCAGATCCAAGGCTGTTGAATTCCCCATTGTAAATTCAAAAGCAACAAATTTCTTATTAATTATTCAATTTACCTAAAATGAAAAAATTTCAATTTGAATTCAAACCAATTAAATCACTCTCTAATTCAACATGTGCACATTATCAGTGTGCTTTACACTTGGCTAGACCTCTCTGGATAAATCCAGAGGGAGCAAGGCACAGGTACCAGGGATTGTGTGAAATCCAGTTGCTTCCGGTGCATCAATGGAAGATTTGAGGATTGAAGTTGGCCTGATTACTTGCTCTAATACCATCTTAAAGTTATAAAATCTATAAGATCATCAGGATGGATTGAACCTTACTGTGAAAGAAGAATGAATTAGGAAGAAAAAATCCAATTTTAGAACAACCAAACAATCATGGTGAAATTATTCAGACAAGCGGAAAAAATTTGACAACATGACCATAATTTCATAATAGTTAACATGTATGTAATACATCCATGATACAATGAAGAGAATTTGAATCACTAGGTGTGATTCGAATTCCATGACTTGGATTGACACCAAAACTATGGGAAACTCACCCATAGAGACTCAATAATGTAACTATGAACAATTAAATCACTTCTCAATCAGTTAATTCACCAAGATAGGTGAGAAAAGGTACCTAACCTCCTTAAATCATGAAAATGTAACTCTAGGATAACTCAATATGAAATAACAGATGCCCATATGATAATCCAAGTCGTTCCCAGGTGCACGATGGGGACAACATTTGACTGAATGAGTCAAGCATTGTTATGGAAGAAGCTTAGAAAAAGAACAAGGGAAGCAGGGATCACACTATATCGACAGAAAGTATGCGCACAAACAATATGAAAGAATTCAAACCAATTTCTATTATTAATTTGTCTCTATCAAGGTTGGTTGATTGTTACAATAATGTACATGTTTATATAGAATGCTGAGACACTTGGGTGACTACCCATTACATATAGTTACAAGAAGTTATAACAGTTCAAAAGTTCAACCATCGCAGATGACAGAGTCAATTTGTCAATGTTCGATAGGTGCCGACACAACATGTCAAGATGTTGTATGTCAAGTGCAAAATCTGTTAAGATTTGTCGAGGTTTGGACTTGTTAAAGCCGATGTTGAACCTATCGAAGCAGTCCAATAGTTGAAGTAGTTGAAGTGATAGAATTTGTCGAAGTTAGACAACATGCCAACTGCTGGTAGGATCATTCCTCCTTCCTTAAGAAACAATGGTCTCCATTGTGTATTCATTTAGGTGAGGAAACTTGTTGTCTACTTCGGTATCAAAGTACCATTTTCCTTGCGCAGGGAGATGTCCACCTTTAGCCACTTGAAAAAATGGAATGGATTTCGTCTTTGTATGGCGTATGCGTCATCCCACAATTGTGTCACAAAGAAGAGGTTCCTAAACATCTACATGGATGTCTTTGGGTTCTGTTGTCTGCAAGTCATTATGTTCCAATAATGGTGCATGTTATGGTTGAAGTAGATCTACATTAAAAATTGGATGTAGGCTAAGGTATGCAGGAATGTCGAGCTGAAAATCATTTTCACCAATCTAATTTAGGATATTGTATGGACCATATCGCAAAGGTCTCTACTTTCTGTGTGGACCAGTGAAGGGCTCCTTCTTTAGATGTAACTAGACCTAATCCCCAATTTGGAATGAGTGAGGAATATGATGCTTTTCGTATCAGACCTTATCATTTGCATTAACTCATTTGCAACATTTCATGTGCTTGCTTTTGGATGTTGTAGATTTGTTCTATAAACTTCAATGCTTTCTCCACTTCTCTTCCTTTGATTTCAGTGTCATTCGACTATGTCGAGGAACTGATAAAGTTGATAGGGGTTGAGGGTTGAAATCCATAATAGATCTCAAATGGAATATTTCCCGTAGAACTGTGTTGAGAACGATTGTAGTTGTGTTGTATATATTGAAGGTTGTCATCCCATGTTCAATGATGCCTGTGGTTGTACATGCGGAGCAGTTGTACTACCAAGCGATTAACAAATTTTGTCTTCCTATCTGTCTGCAGATGGCAGGCCGCCGATAAATAAAGTCTTGTGTCAAGTTGTTTCCAGAGAGTTTTCCAAAAGGTGCTGATAGATATAGCGTCTCTATTGGAAATAATGGTCATTGGGAGGCCATAATGTTTCCACACATGTTCAAAAAAGAGCTGAGCAGTCTGATGTATTGTTGTAGTCTTCTTGCATGGTATAAGGATATCCATCTTGAAAAATATATTGACTACTACTAAGATCACATCATGATGATGTTTGTTAGTAGGATATCCCATCAATTAGTCCATAGAAATAGATTCCCATGGTCGACTAGGAACTAGAAGGGATGTATATAGTCCTTGTCATCGATTAGGTGGTTTAGTAATGGCACAAACCACGCACGATCGAATGTGCATGTTGACGTCATATTTAAGTGAAGTCTAGTAAAAATACTTTTGGAAGATAACATACCCTACTTTATTCAAAAGTTCAAATTCATATTTGGAATATGAAGTAGGTAGATGGATATGGATAAGGATCATGAGGAAGTATTCAATTTATCTATAACTAGAACCAATTTATCCATAACTAAAATTGAAAATACTTCAACATTATGTCCAGATCATCTATGAAATGTGAAACTTGAACTCTATTCATTACCTTTCTCTCATTGGTCATTATCTCTTCATACGCACATCTGTTCCCTATTCTATATGTATTTCCATATGGACAATTTGCACCATTATGGTCAAAGGTCGATTTGGTTCCTTAAATTCATTAATTAACTAGTTTAACAGTTGAAAGATGCTCGGGTTAATGAAGAACTTCAAGAGCAAGATTGGGTTGCATCATACATAAAAAACATTAGTGTTTTTGCGAATCTGAAATTTCTTGCAGTATTGTTGTAGTGCGCATCCCAAATGAGCTTCTGTCGGTGCTCACTGGTCAGTACAAAAAGATATCCAAGCTTGTATAGCAAGGTGTCCCTCAGCAAGTAGTCGACAGTAGACAACGTTTTGGCTTGGATCTGTCGATAAACTGCAAATAATTCAAAATCTAGCAAATACAATTAGGGCTAAGTAGTGGTGTCGTAAGCCTGCATACTCATCATTGTAGACAATAGAGAAATGGGTGGTCAGCTACAACAATTGATTGCGGCATTAGATTTTACTTTCTGATACTTAATTACCAACTGAAATCATTATAGGTAATTAATCCACTTAAGTTGTCGGGCTGTCTGTAGTTTTTACTGGGACGGAGCGAACTAAAAAGGTTTATGGTCAGTGAGGAAGGTTTATGGTCAGTGAGGATGACCATTTACCTACCAAGAATGTAGTGTCTCCATTGTTCAAGAGATTGCACAATGGTGTACAGATATTTTTCATACGTTGAATACCTTATAACAATGTCGGTGAAAGTTTTGGAATGAAATGTGACTGGGTTACCTAACTGAGTGATCACTGCACTGAGAGCATAGTCCGATGTGTCTGTCTCAATCTCAAAATGTTGATGCAAATCAGGTAACACAAGTACTAGTGCAATACAATGCTTGTTTTTGAGTTGTTCAAAAGCTTGTTGTTGTGACAGTGTCCATTTGAAGACATATTTCCCATTTCCTTTAGTCAGCTGATTCAAAGGCCATGCGATGTGACTGAATCCAAGTATGAAGCATCGATAGAAATTCGCCAAACCAATAAAAATGATTAGTTCATGAATGTTTTGAGGAATGGGCCAATCTATGAGGATCTGAACTTTTTTTGGGTTTACATGAATGATTGCAAAGTCAATTACATACCCCAAATTTTTGATGCTAGTCATCGCAAATGAGCATTTTTCCATGTTCAAATATAGTCAATGTTGATGGAGAGTGTTGAAGTTATCTAACATGTTCTTCCCATGATCGAGTGAAAATAAAGATATCATCAAGATAGACAAGGACACAATTTCCAATGAAAGGTCGTAGAAGGTCATCCATACATCTCATGAAGGTTGCAGGTGCATTGGTTAAGCCAAAAGGCATGACTAACCATTCAAAAAATCCTTCCTTTGTTTTAAAAGTCGTTTTACATACATCAGTGGACTTGATCGGAATTTGATGATATCCTAACTTGAGGTCGAGTTTCATAAAGAACTTAGCACCTTTCAGACTGTCAATGAGTTCATCTATCCATGGAAGAGGGTATATGTTCTTTATTGAATTTTTGTCGAGAGCCCGATAGTCGATGCACATGTGCCAAGTCCCGTCTTTATTTGGAACTAGGAAAACCGGACTTCCACAAGGAGAAGAGTTGGGATGGATATGACCTTTGTCGATCAAATCCTAGATTTTCTTGCAAATCTCTTCGTTCTCGAGAATGGATCTTTTGTAAGTAAATGCATTAGGTAATGAAGAACTAGGAATAAGTTCAATGGAGTGTTTTACCTAGAAATCCAAAGGTACTTTGTTCGGGTATTGAAATACATTCCGGTATTCCTCAAGATTATTTTTGATATGTTGATTTTGTCGAGAGCTATGTTGGTTGGTGAGTTGACTCGTTGCTGCAGTATTTCTAGAATGTTGAGGCTTTATCATAATTAATGCAAACTTCTGGGCATGGTTGATAAGATTCTTTGTTTGTTTGGTAGATATCATATAAACCGTTGATGTGGGTTGTCTCACTAGTATTCCATACCATTGATTCTGAATTTTGATAATCACCTTCTGAGGCCATGACTGATATGTACCGTTTCGATCCCACAAGAAGGTTTTCCCAAACAAGGCATCGACCATGGAAAGCGATGCCACATCACATAGTACTTCATCTTTAAAAGGATTAATGAAGTAGGTGAGTATGCATTGACGTGTGATTCTTAGTTCATGTCCATCCTTCATCCAACAGATATTGTAAGGCTATGGATGTGGAGTGGTGACAAGACCTAATTTCTTCACAAGATATCCAGAAACAAAGTTCTTCTGGCTAGCATTATCCACAATCAGATGTAATGGATTTTTCTGAACCCATATCCACGTATGGAATAGCTGCTCTTGTTCCTCCTCGTCAATGAAATTCAAGGATTTCTGAGTGGTTGAGGTCAATTCTGAGAGGGTTTCTGCATCTAGATCAGATTCAAGTAGGGTTCTGTCGGAGAAGTCGAAGGTCGACAAGTTTTTCAAAAATTTCTTCCTAGATTTTCATTCTGACATATCATGCCAATGTGGATTGTGATAATCACACCATTTCCTCGTAGGAGCTTGTTTGTTGCAATCCCTCATGTCTTTCTGAAATTTCTTCTTTTGATGATCAGGATTTGGCATAATTGATTAAGAATAGTTCTTTGACTTGTCGGAGTTGAACGATGACTTCTTATCGGATGTTCGACCTGTTGACTTGTTCACGAAATGTGGTTTTCCTTTTTGTTTGGATTCAATATTGCTGGTGTAATGAAATGCATCTACAAGCGTACTAAGAGTCATAAAATCCATCCCTTTCTAAAGGTACAGGGATAAATCACTGGCATACTTTAGGATATGAAATTTCTCTTCTTCTTAGACACCAAGTCTAGCCATGAGTCGATAAAACTCGTCGGTATAACTCTGCATGGATTGTTCTTACCACTGCCTTAGCTAATGCCACTTCTTATATTGTTGTTCAAGAACTTGGGCAGGTAAAACTCGTTTTGGACATACTCAACAAATTTTACCCATGTGTTTATTGGGTCTCCTTCTTTTTTCATGTTTGTCGATAAATTTTCCCACCAGTAGTGTATGGAGTTTGACATCTTTAAGGATGTAATGGTGATCTTTTCCGCTTTAGAGAGTTGATTCAAAGAGTAGTAAGAATCCAGTTATTGTACCCAATTGTCAATGGATTTTGCGTCAATATTTCTTTCCAGATTTGGTATGTCTAGATTCATTTGCACTTTAAAGGGGCTAATTTTATCAAAGTGAGGTCATGTCGAGGATTCCCTAGAGTTCGATGTGAATTGTGTGAGAATCTATTTGAATTGGGAAAAAATTTTGGTCCACTAGCGATCTAGCTATTTTTCTATGAGTTGTTATGTCTTGTTAGTTGCATGTTTATTGTCTTCTTCTTCAGCTATCTTATCTGAATTCGAAGGAAGTGTCTTCTTGTTTTACTGAGTTTGTGAGCGTGTTTGAAATATAGGAATAAGTTAAATAGATTCGATGAAAGTTCTTATATAACTTAGGATATGAAAAATATCAAGCTCTAATACCAATGATTCAAGTCATACCCAGGTGCATGTTGGGAACAACAGTCGACTGAATGAGTTGAGCACTGTTATGGAGGAAGCTTAAGAAAAGAACAAGGGAAGTAGGGAATACACTATATCAACAGAACGTATTCGCACAGAAAATATGCAAGAATTTGAACCACTTTCTATTATTACTTCTTCTCTATGAAGGTTGGTTGATTGTTACAATAATGTACATGTTTATATAGAATGCAAAGACGCTTAGGTGACAACCCGTTATGTTCAGTTACAAGAATTTATAACAGTTCAAAAGTTCAACCGTCTTAGATGACAAAGAGTCAATCTGTTGATGTTCGACAGGTGCCAACAAAGCCTGTCAAGATGTTGTATGTCAAGCGTAGAATCTGTTGAGATTTGTTGAGGTCAGTTGTGTCGAGGTTTGGACTTGTCGAAGGTGATGTTGAACCTATCGAAGTAGTTGAGTAGTCGAATTAGTCTAAGTGCTAGACTTTGTCAAAGTTCGACAAAAATCCAACCGTTGGTTGGATCATATGAGCATAACTCAACATATACTAGGGTGAACTGATGGTGGGATTCCTATGACTCGGTATGGGTTCCTATATTATATGGATTGGACTCTGGAGCTCCTAGACTTGTGAATATTGGTGCATTAAGTGGTAGGTGGGACCGATATAACTTTCCCATGGCACTAATGAAGTTTCAACATACTCCTAAGCTAGGCAACTGAAATTTAGACTATGGTGCGCAAGGGAGGATTATAATAATCCTAACAATTCACTTCACCTGAGGGCACAATTGTTCTTTCATTATATGATGTATGTAGATTTATTCATTCACTGCGCCACTCTAATAAGAGAATGATTTTCTTAGTCATGCAGAAAATCCAGCAGGAGAATTTCATGAACGCATATTATGGATTCCTTTGTCAACAAAATGGTAGTTCATGAATGCATATTATGGATTCCTTTGTCAGCAAAATGGTATTTAATTTGTGTTGATACTTTTTTTGAAAATTAAATCCTAAATATTTGTTTTCTATTTCCTTTTAATTCTTACATTGTTTTTAATATGTTCAACCATATTTAACAATTGTTGACACATAATCAATGGAACAATCTTCAGTTCAAAATTCAAATCAAGGTCAAGAAATTTGTGGCGATGTAGAATATCCTCTAATTTCAAGTTTGCAAGATCAAGATAAGGAAATTGGAATGGAAAAAGAAGGTAGTTGTATATTATTAGAGAAATAATACTTTAGAGTTCTTCAATATTGTGTATCTTGCTTGGCTTAGGCTTCTAATGTTTACCTTTATTGCTTTTATTATTCAACTATTTTTCTGTAGGGCTTGATGAGACAATAGAGGGATGTGAAAATGAAGAAATAAGAAAGTTTGGAATAGAAATTGGATCCACTTTTTTTCCTTGGCCATCCATAGGTGAGAAATCTAATGATTCTTTCTATGGGCAGCATAAATTGTAAAGAGTTTATAATGTTAAATATGGAACTTAATTTTTTGTTTCTTTGAGTACCGTCTCTGGAAAATATTTCTTTGACACGAACATGATGATGCTTGTTTTGAATGAGGAGAAACAAGGGAAGACTTCTGAGAATTGCATAGTTGTGAATCCTTATAAATACCCTAGTGATGTCACTGATATGGTAATAGGATTATGGTAGTATCTTGGTAAAATAGAATCAACATCTTATAGAAGGAACTTTCTCTCGACTTTTAGGGATAAAATGACTGTCTAACACGAAACTTTAAACAATTTAATATAATTCTCTAAGATAATGTTATTGAACTTTTATTGGGTGTTTGAATTTTATATTTGTAATGTATTGGTAATTTCTGGAGCCCACTTATTTAATTTCAATACTTATTGAAATTTAGTCTTAATATTGTAGCTATAATTTTAGTTATGGTGTTTTTAATAGGTGTCCACTTAAGAGGTCCTCCTCTACCCTGTTGGATTAATAAACTAGGCTGCGCTTGTATATATATATTATGGTAAACCTTGATGTAGTAGTTACATACAATATCTTGGGAACATTTGGTACCTTATAGTCATGATATTTGTAAAATTCACACACTGAATATTTTCCTGTTCCTAAATTGTTTCCTTGCATGTCATGGTACATGTATAACTTTGTTTAATACAATAGGTAAATGAGATTGTTTAGTAGCATCTACAATTTTCTTTAGTTTTACCAATAATTTTGTAGCATCTATAGTTTACATTTTTGTAGCATCTACAATTTTACTTAAACTTTTCAATGTTGTATGAATCTGGCCAACCAAATATGATGTAAATGCAAAATCTTCTTTTATCTAACAATTTTTTTTCCAACAACATCACTTCTATAATAAATATATGCATCTTAGTTGAATCACATCCTAGATATTCTTACCTACCTTCAAGATTATCCATTTATCCCCAGAAAGATCCCCTTTCCAATGTACAAGATAGATAAAGCATTGTAGTTGACTATAATTCACACCCAAAATGTCTTGTCTCTTAGACTATATACTTGTTGATTTGAAAGTTCCTCTCTAATGTACTTGTGGCATCAACATATGGATGTGTGACTGTAGCAGTCTATAGCATCAGTGTGAGGGTAGACTAGTGAGCCTTTTAGAAGCAATTTGGTTGTCCTTTAGTAAACTAGAAGAGGGTGCATACATGCACAAGATCTGGAGATTCCCTTTGTAACCTGTTTAATATTTAAAAGAGAAGTTATATTTATATATAATTAATTATTTTTAGATTATTTGATAATGCAGTCTAACTACAACAACTGTGACACTTAAAGGAAGTGTTTTGCATGACTTCACCATTATTACACTCAGTGAGTTTTCCTATGACAGGTTAGTTATTGGTTTCCCTATACCTATCACATGGATGATGATTACGCTCACCCTATCCAATAGTGAATAGGGAACACTGGTAGTGGTACACGCCACTCTAAGTGTAAGTTTGGTATTCTATCCAATTTTCGTAAGCTCACTTCCATTTGTATTCAATAATGATGCCTGATTTTTGACATGTACTTGTATTCGAATCATATCCAAATAGAAGGGGATATATCATGCTCATGATTAAATACCAAGGTGGTTACACTAGATATTTGATTTTTTACCTATTTGGCTATTTTATTTTTTACCTATCATTATCTATTTCCTCTGTTAGAGTAGGATCGAAGAATATGCTCAACTTTGTGAGGATTAGGCTTCATTTTATGCTCCCTTTGGCATTTTCCTTATTCATTTTTATGTGAAGTCATTTTGAGAAGTTGTGAACAAGACCAAAATGGATGCTTATGTGGGGTTTGAGCATGATAGTGTGGACCTATATTTCCACATGTCTCACTTTTTATGGAAATTTATCAAGTACAGAAGAAATATGGGATTCTCTTGCACCTTTATAGAAGTGGGATAGTAGCCATATGGAGCAAGGTGTCGCCCCTCAAATTGCCTTGGTATTTTGAGATCTCTAGATGCATGCTAGAAGACCTATTTAAGGAGGGTATTATAGTTCTGATACCATAGAATGTTGCTACCATTTTATACTTACTATGGAAACAATAAAGGAGTTATTCTTAGAATTTTATTGGGCATACATTGCAGGAAAAGTTTGTCCAATGATGAAAAATTAAATATGAAAACCTGTTGAACATGATGTAAAGGGATATTAGTAAATACATTCTGTAGAAATTGAAGAATACATCTGTAGAGCAATATGAATGAATACATTTTGTAGGGATATGTATATTCCCCTATTTCTATAGTCATGTGAACAATAAACTGTGCAAAGCGACAATGAGATGAGATTTAATGCGAGTACTTAGGAGTATCTTGGGTGTTTTATTGGAATATGCGAGGTAATGAAGGTTGTGCAGGGTGAACACCAACATCTACAGTTTGATTGGTAAATCTGAAGTATCCTTTTGACCACCTAGAGGTTTTTATTACATATGTCCTAATGTATGATATCACAACTATTTCCTTGATAGTGGAAATGCAATTGCAAATTATGGTCCCCATTTTGTTTTCAAAGCTAGAGTATGAAGAACTAATAAGCAGTCATATTCTCTTGTATATTTTCCATATCCATAATATTTTAATCCTATTAATTAAGTATCGGTGAAAATTGTAGAAAGGAGTAATGGATAATATCATGGATCCGTAATTTATTGTCGATGGGAAGGTGAGGCAATTTTCTATGAAATTATTGAAAACATTAAAACTTAGTTGAAAAAATTGAGAAGTAATGCAATATATCTTGATCTAGTATCACATTTAACTATTGATACGTAATTGACAGACAATTTTCTAGGAAATATTTGCATGTCAGTTACCTCTATTTTTTTAAATTGTTTTAAAAAAAAGTATGAACTATATTATTTAACTGAAGGAATCTCTCAAAAATTCCATATCGTTTTGATGTACATAATCTAGGATATAATTTTGTATCCACTAAATAGGTGTACCAAGGGAAGGGATCAGTTGATCTTTTTACTTTGTAATTAAATGGATATCAGTATAAGGAAAGAAAGATTGACCGATATTTTCTTTTTCCAATAAATAAATTATCAAGAAATAAGGAAATAAAGGAAGGATCCGCCAACAATCCCCAAGAAAAACCTATATGAGTTCATTCATCCATAAGTATGCCATATATGTTGTATCATCCAAGAAATCATATATATATTTTAGGTGTGTTAGCATATCGTTCATTGAAAGTAAGGTTGACGTGGTAGTGTCAGACAATAGTGTAAGGTGTAGCCGGGGAAAGGACCAATCGTTTATTCCTTTGTCATTAAGTATATGTCAAGAGAAAATATAAGGAAATAATAATCAATCGATGTTTTCCTTTGTCATTAAAGTGATTATCCCTAAACCAGAAAATAAAATAAGGATCGATCGAAACTACCCAAGGAAAACTTATATGCTTTCCTTTCTAATTAAGTATACATTGTTACAAACCATTCTTATGTATACACAGATCCATCCTCCTACAATTCTCTGTCATCCAGGAAGGCATATATGTTTTAGGAGTGTTGATTGATCCTTCTTAGACATTGTGGTTAGCATAGTAGTGTCTGAAAATAATGTAAGGTATATTTGTGGAAAGGATTGATCGATATTTTCCTCTATCATTAGGTGCATACCAAGACACCAGTAAAGGAAGGAAGGATCAACTAATATTTTCATTTGTCATCAAGTGATTATCAGGAAAACATATAGTGTTTCCTCTCTCATTAAGTATGTGTTGTCTCCAACCATGATTATGTTTACATGGAGCTGGAATCCTCCATTATTATATTTTCTAGGATACAATATATGTTTTAAGAGTGTAGGATGATCCTTCTCTCTTCGTAAGGTTCATTAGAGGAAATTTCAATTCAAAATGGGCCTTCCAAAAATAATACAAATTCCTTGTCATCATGTATTAGCAAATAAAAATGATTTAAAATTCAAAATGGGATCACCTCTTAAACAAATTTTTAATATAAATTTGGGGATAGGTATCATAAAAAAAACTTTTTTTTTCTTCGTATTTTCAACATATCTCCTTGTGTTTTTACTCAAATTTCGATCGAGAGAGCTCATTGGATGCAGAATTAAATTCCACATCCAACGAGTATGCACTCAAAGGCTCCTCTACCCCCCAAAAAATAAATACCTGAAAAACGTGATGATGACATCTACCCCTAAAACAAGAAATACCTCAAAAAACGTGATGATTTTTTTAGGTATTTCTTGTTTTTGGGGTAGAAGGTCCCATAAAAAGTATGCCAAGTGGGTACGTGTTGGATGCGGAATTTAATTCTTCATCCAATGAGCTCTTTCGATCAAAATTTGAGTAAAAACACAGAGAGATATGTTGAAAATACGAACAAAAAAGTAGTTTTTTCTTTTCTTCCTCCAAAATTAATAAATATTATTTTATTAATTTTCCTTAGGAGGCCCATTGTGAGTTAAAATTTCCTCTAATGGATGTGATATGCAAATAACCAACATAAGGTGTAGCCGGGAAAAGAATTGGTCGATCTTTATCTCTATCATTTAGTGGATATCAAGATAGAAGAAAAGGAAAAAAGCATTGGTTGAGGTTTTCCTTTGTCATTAAGTCATCATCAAGAAACCAGGATATAAAAGAAAGATTGACTGGCACTCCCTAAGGAAAACATATATGGTTTAATTTGTCATTAAATATATGTAGTCTCCAACCATGTTTGTGTATTTACTCATCCATCCTGCAATGTTTTATCATCAATGAAACCAGATATGTTTAAAAATTGTCATTCATTTATTCTTTCACTATATGCTTGACATGGAAGTGTCAGACAACACCTTGCTTACATAGTATTCTCCTAGAGAAAGTCAATGTAGGCTGGCCAAAACATATATCATGGTGGTGTGGATGGTTCTTTTCATAGTTTTGAATTTTTTGTAGTTATGTTACTATGATGGATCCACAAAGATATAGATTCCAAGCCAAGATCGGTTGATTGTTATTTTTTATCGTATATATGGTCTTTGCGTATATAGTACTATGCCACTGACACCTAATCATTCTCCTCCAATCTTAAGTTTTCCCTAAAATGTGAAATGTTTTCAAAGTCTCATCTGATCATTCCTTCATGAAGTGTTTTCATAGAATGGCCATACAACATGTTCACGGTAGTCCATAGTCGACTTACTTGAAGTTTTGTTTGCTAGATGAAATTGATTTTATTAAATTTTATTTTTATATAAGTATGCATGAAATTGTTTTAGTATTGACTTTTTTATAAAATCCCTTTCAGTTTGGTAGTAAATATATAATCTTTAATTTGCGTGTTAAAAATGTGTTAACTAATTAGACTGTTTTTTATGGTTTTTGTGTGCAGATAAATGTTTATTTGATAAACACTTGATAATATTTGATTTAAATGGATTATTATTACGTGCTATTCATAAGAATACATTATCAAAGAAGCTATAGTATAGAAACACAGACATCATTGCAAGAACAAAGTCTTAATTTATACGTCTAGGGTAAAAGGATTTTCTTAAACGATGTCTTAGTATTTTTGAGGTTGGTTTATGGAAATCAACACAAGGAATAAATTTGAATGACTTTTTGCCGAAAATTTTAGCAACAATTGAATGGAAAAAGAGCAATTTATAGTCATACTAACAAAATATCAATGTGACGCCAAACCACAAAAAGGACATGTTGGAGATGGAAATCTAAATGTGTATCTTCAACCTCTAAACAATGTCTAGAAGACGTTAGAATTTTCTTATGGTGTTAGTAAATAGTCATTGTGGGAGATTCAGAAGAAAAACATGTTTGTAATGATGAAGGGAACTATATTACACTAAAAATATATAATTGTGATGTTGAGAATGAATCATACTTGTTAGATCGATTGTGGCTTTTTTTGCAACTCCTTAATGGTTTTAACGATGTAATACCTATTTTGAAAAAAGTGCAATTAGTTTGATGAATAACGTACTTTGATTCTTTATCTTCATAGTCTTGTCTATGTGTTCCTTTGTTATCTAGTTGTGTTTTATTATTTTAAGGGTCCATTTAGTGATTTGTTAGGAACATTTAAAGTTGTAAATAATATGTTGTTAAATCAGATTGAAGATTGGCTTTGTTATCTATAGTTGTGTTTTATTATTTGAAGGGTCTATTTAGTGATTTCTTAGGAAATTTTAAAGTTCTGGATAGTATGTTGCTAAATCTGATTGAATATTTACATAATAGGATTTCTAAAATCACAAAAAATAGATTCTAAACGTGCCATCCTTGGTTTTATAAAGTGAAAAACCTATTTCAAAATGTGCCAATATTGGGTGCAAAAACTGCCAAAATTAGTTTTGAAAATGTCAATATTGGGAACAAAAAGTTCAAAATGCGACTCAAAAAGTGTCAATTTCGATCCCAAAAATGCAATTTTCAAACCTATTATTGCACTTTTTGAAATCCATTTTTCCACTTTTTGAACTCTTAAATTGTTGATTTTTACTTTAGAAAGTTTTTTTTTTACTTTAGAAAGGCAGTTTTTTAGTTTTTTTTTAAGGTATTGGACTGGAATATGTCCATATTTAATGAAATCGGTGTTATGTCATATTTTACAGACTATGGATAAGATGAAATGATATATTAAGTGTCCGTCCCTTGAAAATCAACAATAACCTAAGATGATAAAAGTGTATCTAAGAGAAATACCCTTTGCAGGTCACATACCTCATGATTAGCTCAAGGAGAGGATGCCATTTCCTTTTAATCAGTTGAGCTGGAAACTCATATTTGGTTTGGACCCTTATACCAGTTTTAGACATGAATTTCTTCGAGTATTTCCCCTCGATGTGTTTCCCTTTGAACCAATTTTTCCCTTCTAACAGAAACTATGTTTCTTGGGAGATGAATTCTGCAGTGAGCTAAAGGTCCACATCACCAACATGAGCACTATTACCATCAAATATTGAGGAAAATTCCTTGTAGATGCGATATTGAAACCAAAGAATTTTTGTGGGAAGGGTAACCACCCAACTCTTATCATAGGCTCCACACATTCATTGTATATGTCCAATAACTCAGTCCCACAAAGCTCAAATTGAACTGCATACATGATGGGAGGAAATGAGGGTTTATAGTGAACAAAAAGACCTTTGGGGAGAAAGAAGTAAACAACCTTAATGCAAGTGACTTCATTCAATTTTGAAATATCATGAAGAATCATAAGCATAACCATAAACTCCATCATAAGAGAAACGATACACAAAAATGATAATGCTGAAAGTTCAAGGGTTTGTAGGTTTTCTATTTTCAATTTTCAAAACCAATAAGAAGGTACTAATCAAACTGTATTGTGAATGAGAAATACATAATCTTAAAACAACATGTGTAAATTTGAACCAACAAATTTTGTCATTTCACTAGCTAGTTGTAAGGTATCATCATTAACCTTGTTATTTGACAAATGTAATCATTTTCATTAAATATTTTCAATTAAACATGGCTGGGATTAACCAACCGAATTATCGTACTCTAAAATTAATGATGATTGCAAAAATCAATCTCATTAGAGAGAAGCAATTGTGACTGAACAATCTTTGTGAAAAAACAAAAAATCAAGAATAGAATATATATATATAAAGACTTCATCATCATTGTTTTGTCCAAAAGACAGTCTATGAAATAAAGCAATGGTTAAGTTAATATCCAAGATTCATTAGAGGAAATTTGGGGTCTAAAATGGGCCTTATAAGAAAACGTGCCAAAATAAGTTTTTGTGAGTTGGAATTCAAGAACCAATAGAATTTCAATAAAATAAGTCAACCATAAAGGTTGAATTGACATATTTGTGATTAAAAAAAACTACTTTTTTTGTTCGTATTTTCGACATATCTCATTGTGTTTTTAATCAAATTTCGATCGGGAGAGCTCGTTGGATGCGGAATTTGATTCCATATCCAACGAGTACCCACACTGCATACTTTTTATGGACCCATCTACCCCAAAAACAAGAAATACCTGAAAAAATGTAATGATGATGTCATCATCACATTTTTTCAGGTATTTCTTGTTTTTGGGGTAGCAAGGTTCGTCAAAAGTATGCAGTGTGGGTACTCCTTGGATGCAAAATCAAATTCCACATCCAACGATCTCTCCCAATCAAAATTTGAGTAAAAACACAGGGAGATATGTCGAAAATACGAATACAAAAGGTAGTTTTTTTCTTTCTTCCTCCAAAATTAATCAATATTATTTTATTATTTTAACTATTATTTTATTATTTTCCTTAGGAGGCCCATTTTAGACCCCAAAATTCCTCTAATGAATATTGATTAATTAAAATAGTTAATCAATGATATCATAACCAAATTTTAAGATAAAAAATGTCTTGTCTCCTTAACTGGGATAGGATCTATCATATTCATAAGAAAACAATTTAAACATTATTTGCAAGAATTAGATGCTAATTTCAAAATATTTTATGTGAAATTCACAAAAGATTTATTCTCATAAAAACAGGTGTTTTAGTAGCTCCAAAATTCTTGAGAAATCAATGATGTGAAGGGGGGTGACTTCCATTTAGAAATACATGCATCTCTCAAATATTTCTCCTTTATTAACATATTTCATAATATAGAGTACCTTGAGAATCAAATATTCTAAAGGCACTCCTAAAATTTATCATATTTCTAGATAAGAGCATGTACTTTGGAATTTTATACTTATGGACTCTTCTAAAGAAGGGGATTTGTTGGCATCCAACAATTCTAATATACTAATGCATGGAGACATAAAGTCAGTTTTTGAATGCTTGATTTCCTCACGGGGTTCATCCATTGGCATATCACAACATCCATATTACATCAAGAAGTTGTTAAAGTAGTATGAAAAGGTTTTTGGATACTTTCCTCTTGGTTGGCCACCATATAGAAGAGTGGATTATGTGATAGAAATGGAAGTGGGAACATAACCCATCATGACACATTCTTATAAGCACCCCATGAAGTTCAAGGATGAAATTGGGAAGGTTATAAAGGAACTTCTTGAATTAGGACTCATCAAGCCAAGTTCGAGTCCCTTTCCATATTTAGTGGTCCTAGTAAAGAAGAAGTACAAAACATTGCGAATGTGAATAGACTATAGGTCCCTCAACAAGAATACCATAAAGAATTGCTACCCAATTCCAAGAATTTATGAGATGATGGATGAACTACATGGGGCTTATTTTCAAAGGTAGAACTTTGTTCTAGTTATCATCAAATGAGAATAAGGGAATAAGTCATTCAAAAGAAAACCTTCCACTATCACTATGGACACTTTGAGCTTTTAGTCATGCCTTTCAGCTTGACTAATGCTCCAGCTACATTCCAATATTGTATGAATAGAGTATTTGGTAAGTATCTCATCCATATGTATGTGTTGGTATTTGTTTATGATATTTTGATTCATAACAATACTTGGAAAGAACATTTACATCATTTTAAATATGTACTCACCATTTTGGAAGAAATTTTTTTGTATGCAAAGTTGTCCAAATTTGAATTTGGAATGACGAAGTTATTGTAACTTGGTCATGTGATTGGGAATATGGGGTTAATGCCCACTTGAAGAAGATTCATGCCATTCTTGATTGGCCTAGTTCCAAGAATGTTACTGAGTTGAGAGGATTCATTGGAATCTATACATATTACAACAAATAATTTATTAAAGGATTTCACAGTTGGAAACACCTATACGAGATGTTACTAAGAAAGGAACCTTTTGTGGGTCAAAGGAAGATTAAAAAAAGTTTTCAAAAGAATGAAGGAAGTGATGAGTATTTGGCAAATAACTTCTTTTCCATATTTCACTCAACCATTTGTGCTTGAATGTGATTCTTCTAGAGAATTCACATGGGTGGTTTTGATGTAGAATAAGCACCCCATTTCTTACGAGAGAAGAAAGTTGCATCCCCATTAAAGACACTATTAAATATATAACAAATAAATGATAGCCATATTTTATGCATTGACTAAGTTCACACAATACTTAATGGGTTTAAAAGTTTTAGCCAAGATTGATCACAATAGTCTAAGGCATTCCATAACATATAAGGATCTAAATGTCAGGAATCCATACAAGCAATCTTCATTAAAGGTAAAAGGGGATGAAAAACTAAAGCCAATGTTCTATGGCCCTTACATAATTATACAAAGAATAGGAGAAACTTCTTACGATTTATAAATTCCAAAAGAATGCAAGATGCACAATGTGTTTCATGTGTCTTGTCTAAAGAAATCATTTGGACAACATGTGTTAGTATCAGAAGTAATACCTCCATTGGATGATGAAGGGCAACTAGTCTTGGTACTAGAAAGGATTCTACAAACAAGAGAAATAAATTTAAGAAATACGACCATGAAAGAATATCATGTTCTATGAAGAGAATTACCAGTGAAGATGCAACATGGGAGGGTGAGCAAGTGGTGTAGCACCCAGGATTACAATTGCTTGAGGAAAATCAATTTTGGGCGAGGACGACTATATAATGTCCCCTCCCCAAGGGAACATTGGTGAAACCACTAACCCATTCAATTCCCATGGGTTATAGTGGAAAATTAAAGTAATTATTGAAGTAGGGAATTAATTTTTACCTATAGTACCATGCATAATTAATTTAATTCATGAAAATGTAATGTAGGACCCCCAATTTTGAATACTTAATTATCTAATATTTTCTTTATGAATCATAAATTGTTTAGGTGAATCAAGAGGGAATATAGGAGGATGAATAAGTCCATCTAAGTTGTTTCCGTCATTGAATTAAGGAAACACAACTAAAATTAGTAAATTCATCTAAAAGAAAGAATGCATCCTAAAAGAATGAAAGCATACTAAAATCATGAAAGTAGATAAAAAACAGAAAAGAAAGAAGTTTCCTGACTTTTGCAAAAGGCTCAATAAGGATTAGAAATAGACAAGAAATCTACAGGTTCCAAATTTAGCTAGTGAGGGTGCAATTATTGATTAAAGTGGGTCCTTATGCAAGTGCAAATTCCAAAAAAACTAACCAACTCATTAGTGATTTTAATTCCAAGAAAGAAGGCTCTAGAGAGAAAAATATATATCAGAGTTATATAAAATGATTATGACAGCCTAGTGGAGGAATATTTTGTCAATTTGATTATTAATCTTGGCGAGATCTTCTCTTTCAGAGGCTTGGGCGGTGTGCCCCTTCCCAACATTGGGAGATGTTCCCCTTTACAATGAGTAATTTAGTTGAGAGATTATAAGATCCTTCAGCCGAAAACTAACAAAGAGAACACCCAATTAATTTCATGTAGTTTAATGTAGCCATTTTGCAGGTATGATCTGAGCTACAATATGGTGTGGTCAAATTCCAAGTTGATGTGATAGAATCAAGTAGTAACAATATTCCAAGTGTAGTGTGTTTTGGATAGTGAAGAGGAAGAATTCAAGGATTACACCCACTGTGATATATAGATGTTATTATTGTACAATAAGTGGGATGTAATATGATGTACTTATATCCATTTATTTGATCCAATAGCAAATTATACATTACTTACTCTCAATCATTC
Source organism: Pseudotsuga menziesii (assembly GCA_001517045.1). Classification (NCBI taxonomy): domain Eukaryota; kingdom Viridiplantae; phylum Streptophyta; class Pinopsida; order Pinales; family Pinaceae; genus Pseudotsuga; species Pseudotsuga menziesii. The sequence continues at coordinate 585,920 of LPNX010317687.1, read as the reverse complement.
TACTTTTGCCTCTATGTTTCAAATTTTAGTGAATGTTGGACATACTGCAAGTTTTGCATTATTTGAGTGTTGAATGCACCCCTAAAAGTATGATTGAGGAATTATTATATTAAATGACATATATCTAGTCTAATATATAAATTTTATTTCATAATCAATGACCCTTTAATGCCATTTTAAATTAATTGTTTTCATTGCTAGCGCTATTGTTGATGAATTTGGTAATTTTTCAGTCTTAATGAGTTTTATTGTTAAATATGCTTATAATAATTGATATGAAGGTCCCTGTAGCTAAATATGAATTAATTAAGCCCATCCCAAATCACATAAAGTAATTTAGGGATCCTCTAGTTCCATCCAAAACTATTTGGAAACTGCCTCCTTCACTAGTCTAAGTTTTGATCTTGCACCTAGTCACCAATTTCCTTATCTAGTATTTGTTTTTCAATTCAAGTCAATTCCATATCAGGTTGGGGACACTTTATCCAATATTCCAATGTCCCATTATTTTCCAGTGATGCATTGGAAGTAGAAGAGTATCACATAAGTCATGGGAACTAAAACTATCGGGTCCTTGTGACCACCCCTAAGTGTGATGAACAATGGAATGTGCCTACTTTAGGAACTAATCCATTAGGTTTTGTTTACAAACTATCATTTGTGTGTATATGTTTCCATTTTTTGAGTTAGTGTTGCTAGGCCTGGGTTTTCGTACATTACAATTTTCCTATATATCTATATTTATAAATTTTCAATCCAAATAATCGCATAGAATAATACATATAGGTAAAATATTTGAATCCTTAAAAAATACCCCTTGAGTTTACCTAGCTATGGAACAATTTTGATATTAGTACTATGTTCTTTTAAAGAGGTTATATCTTTAGATGGACCATGTTCAACATTATGAGGGGAAGGTATTATTCAATGCTTTATCTTCTAATCCCCATATCCATCTTCAAGGAGGATGTTATGCATAGGGATGACTCTATGTTCAAAAAAGTATTCATTAACCCTCTCACTTATTTATTTTATCTACAATATACTATATTTTATCTTTTCTTATTCACACACCAACTCTCAATTGTATTCCAACCACCTAAATTATATATTTTTTCTATGACCACTCTTTGTGAGGAGTTAGGTATTGATAAAACAACTCTCATATTGTAATTAGTCTCTCTTTACATTTTACTTTCTTAGGTGCATCTATGTTGGATATGTACACTTGCACACCCGTATAGTATATATTTTCTCTCGTAGTTGTGTTTAAGATCTCAACTTGTATTTTACTTTGTTGTTTTATAAACTATATGTGCTTTAGGTATTCATACACCCATATACGTATTATATTTTAGATTTCTTAGTTGTCCTTGATACCCCTCAAATATATGGAGTTGGGTCTTCCTACTCTCTTTTAAGCTACACCAAATATTACTAGAGTTGGGTACTTCCATCTCTTCTCTCTTACATGATGTTTCTTTCATCACTTCTTGAGATGAAAGAATCAATGCCATTATTCTTCTAGTAAATGTGTAGTATGGTTGGGATTTACCTTATAACCCTCCTCTATTGGATGACTAGGCCAATGAAAATACCCAAATTAACATCAAAGATATATTTACTCAGAGTTATCCCCCCCTCTATATGTGTGTGTGTGTGTATTTATCTATGTATATATGTATGCATATTATACACACAAACACATATATATGTATGCATATTATACACACAAACATGTGTTTGTGTTTGTGTGTGTGTGTGTGTCGAGAGAGAGAGAGAGAGAGAGAGAGAGAGATATTGGAAAAGTAAAATTTTATATTCAATTTTTATATTGGATTTGTTTTCCCATACTCGGGATATAAAATTTAATCATTTTGGTTAAATTCCTAGGTCCTACACTAGCTAGTTGGAATCCACTTGGTTCCTTGTGGTCAAACTTGCCTAAACTTACTCTAGGAGAGCTTTGGAAATATTCTAGATAATATTTTGACAAACCATCAGAATTCCCAGTTTAGTAGGTGCACATTCTTACCTTATCCAAAGTTTCATGATTTTTCAACAACTTTTAAGGAAAAAGGTGAAAGCTAGTTTTAAGGAAACTGCCTTGTTTTTTACACAAATCACCCTCCTTATTTTTCTCTCCTAAAAGAACGATTTTTTCCATTTTCCTTCACCTATAAGCTGATACAACTCATTCATCCTATTCATGACCTTATTGAAAAATTAGGAAAGTGTTTTATGCACCTATGGGGGATTTTGACTAGTTTAGTAAGCTTGCTTTTGTGTTGATTTGAATAATATCCTTATGCATTCGAATATATGATGTAATTATATATTTGGACATCCTATTTTTTCATGATGTTGGTTGGTGTAAACTTATTCAATATAATTTTATGTTATGCATCATTTTCAGTCTCCATTTTTTAGTGAATCTATGCATGTTTTACAAGAAATTTTGTGATTTCAATTGATCTAAGCTTGGGATTAATTTACACATGGTATTAGAGCCTTGGTAGCTCGATTTTTCTCCTCTTTTATTTATTTTGTAGGATTGACATCTCTCACTAGGAAAAAATTCTATCTGTTCAAGGGCGTAGTTGCTAAAGAATGGATCAATCTCACCATATCATCTTGACTCCATTCAACTACTTCAAATGGAAGGCATAGATGGAGATTATGATGAGGAGTAACAACCTCTATAGAGTGACCATGGAAGTTGATATTGTGCCTAATGTAGCAGCAGAGAATACTAAGTGGAATAATAGGAGATATGAGGTTTATGGTCTCTTGTGTCTCAACATTTCTAGAGACCTTCTTTTCCATCTTGATGGATTGACATCACCAAATGAAGTATGGGAGAAGCTTCAAAATTTATTTTGAAAGATAAATGAAATAAGGGGACATCAACTCGAGAATGAGTTGATTTCACTAAGTCCAAGAAACTTTGAATCCTTACAAGTCTACTTATCCAAGTTCAAAGCACTAGTTTTTACAGTTGAAACAATGTGGTATCGGAAAATAAACATGAGAAACTGGTTTTGGCCATACTTTCGAAGCTTGGCCTTGACTACTCAGTATTTTTTTCGACCTTCCATTCAACAAAGTTGACATCTCAAACTTGGAATATGCCTTCAGTTGCATATTTCATGGAATCCTTGACCTAGGAGCGAGATAAGTTGGTCATGATGGGAACCATCAAACCTTCTAAATATCAAGATTTGGTTGTTGGAGATTCAAAGGCAGATTCCAAAGGAAAGAAGAAGGCTAAGAAGCCTCCTAGTCAAAAGGGAGACAATTCCAAGTCTCATAAGGAGTCCTCAAACTCCAAGAAGAAGAATTCCCAAAAGAAGAAAGGTAAAGGTGAAATGAGCAAGTCCGCATATTGTGGTAAGGGATTTCATCCTGAGAACTCCTGCATGAAGAAAAAAATTGATATGTTGACCCAACTCCTGGATAAGCATAAAATATCTCTTCCTGAAGGTGCAAAGAAAAAGGAGGGAGGATCTAGTTATGAATACAAGGAGAGAGTTTATGCCCTGGTTGCAAGCACTATAATATCTCCTTCCTTTATCATTTATTATAGAGATTCAAGGGACATGGTTTCGACAAGGGAGGCCTTCTCCTCTCTTGATGATTCAAATGGTCCAAATATTTTACTGGGATACAATTATGAAACTTAAAATAATGGAAAGGGTAGAATAGATCTTGACCATGGTTCCTTCAATAATGTTGTGTATGTCCCTAGTCTTGCTGCTAATATCTTGTCATTCTATTATATGCCCCACACTGGGTCTCCTAAGAATTTATTCTTTACTCCCAATGACGTTGAAATATATGATATTTCTAATGGTAGAGTCATTTCTTATGGTTTTGTGGATCATAGTTCAAAAGTGTACAAGTTCTCACACTTCATGCCCTTCTCAAACCCCTCTTCTCTCCTCACTCATGCTAATGAATCCAACAAGCTTTGTCAAGAGAGGTTTGTCCATATAAATTACAAATACCTTTTAGATTTGTGTGAAAAAGGTATGGTAATAGGGCTTTCCAAGATCTAGTTTTCCAAAGGATTTTGTCAGGGTTGCATTCTAGGAAAACACCCAGAGCAAAAGTATGAGAGAGTCAGTCATGAGCGAACCTATGCACCTATTGAAATCATTCATAGTGACATTGCTGGTATGTTTTATCATATGTTCATGAGTAAATGGAAGTATTTCCTAAACTTCATAGATGTCTTTTCAATATACTGTTGGATTTACTTCCTTAAGCATAAGTTTGAAGTTTTTGACCTCTTCAAGGTTTTTAAAACCTTGGATGAGAACCAGTCTAGAAGAAAGCTCAAGATCCTTACATTTGATAATGGTGGTGAGTATGTGAAATATGATTTCATTCAATATTGTAAATATGAAGGTATCTAGATGCAACACTCTATTCCCTACACACCTCAACATAATGGTGTTGTGGAGAGGAAGAATAGATCTCAAGGAGATGGTTACTTGTATGATAGATTCTAATACTTTTCCACCAAATTTTTGGGTTGAAACTATAAATTGTGCATCCTACATCCAGAATAGGTTTCCTCACAAACATCTTGATGGAATCACTCCTTTCGAATCTTGGAGTGGACAAAAGCTTGATGTGTCTCATTTCAGGATTTTTGGCTCTAAGGATTGGGTTAGAATTCAAACAGAAAAGAGGACTGCTTTGGAACCTTAAAGTCAAGAGTGCCTATTTTTTGGTTATTATAAATATTCCGAAGGTTTTAATCTAATAAAAATTAGCACTCAAATATCCGTTGTTGAAAGAAGTGTTCAGTTTGAAGAAGAGCCTATACCAGCAACAGAAATTGGAGAGTCCTCTTCACTATCACCACCTATGACTGTAAGTGAAGAGTCTGATAAGTTTTTTGATTCTGATATATCTGATAATGATGATTTTATTTCATAACTTAAAATACCTACAAGTCCAAAGTGGGAATAAAATACCATTCATGTAGCCGGGGAACTAGCTGGGAATCCTACAGATCCTAGAAGAACTAGATCTCAATTCGAGAGTGCCCTTTCAGTCAAGGACCCATTCTTTGTTTATAAGTGTTATATAATGGTTGAATAATATCCAAAAACATATGAAGAATAATAATAATATCCAATATGTTAAACATCCATGGAGGAATACCATTCACTCTCGAAGAATGAGACATGAGAACTAGGCAATCTCCCACCAGGGAGAAAACTAGTCAAGTGCAAATGGGCATTCAAGACAAAGTTTTCTATTGACAGATATCCTATAATTATAAGGAAAGTTTAGTTGAAAATCTATTCTCCCAATTCCAAGTAATTTACTACAATTAGACCTTTTCACTAGTGGAAAAGATGGATTCCATAAGACTAGTTTTGACCATTGCTGCTTCCAAGCAATGGGAGGTACATGTATCACATGGATATGGTAAGTGCCTTTCTACATGGATATATCAAAGAAGAGATATATATGAATAATCCATAATTTTTTTTTACTAATCCATCTCTTGTGTGCAGGTTGAAGAAATCACTTTATGGGCTAAAACAAGCTCCCAAAGCTTGGGATGCCAATATTGATGGCTTTCTTCTATCACATAACTATGGTATATGCAAGTTTGATCCAAATTTTTATTTGAAGCTGATTCTTGGATCTATCATAATTTTTTTTTTTTATGTGGATGGCCTTTTGATCACAGTAATTTCCATGAAAGAAATTTCCTCCTTGGAGGGTGAAATGAACCATGCTTTCTCCATGACTGATTTGGGATTGTTGAGCCAATTTTTGGGGCTTGATATTTCTCAATCAGATCTTGGAATCAATGTGCATAAGTCTAAGTATTCTTCATATCTACTGGAAAATTTCAACATGAAGGATTTCAATCCAATCAAGACTCCTTTCCTTTCAGGAGTTAAGCTCGAAGAAGGGCAATCCACTCCAATGGTAAACAACGCATTGTATAGGAAATTGGTTGGGTGTTTTCTTTACTTGACTCATACTTGACCCGATATATCTTATGTAATGAGTGTGGAATATAGACACATGTATCATCCCCATGAAATCCATTGGAGGGAAGAAAAAAGAATCTTACACTTTGTGCAGGAAACAAGGACACATGGGATTCACTATGTTGCAAAATATGACCTAGAGTTAGTTGGTTTTATTGATATTGATTGAGCAGGTGATAACACTGATAGAAAATCAACTTATGGATATGTGTGTATGCTTTTATATGGACCAATCAGTTATTCAAGTAAAATAAAAGTGTTATTGAACTTTCATCTACTGAGGCAGAATACATAGGAGTTATGAATGCAACTACTTAATGTTTGTGTTTGCAGGGTATACTTGGAGAGTTGGGATTGAATATTATACTTCTACAGTCATCTACTATGACAACCAAATTACCATTCAAATATCAACTGATACAGTATTGAGCCAGTGAACAAAACACATAGAGATCCATATGCACTACATCTGAGGGCTTGTGCATGATGATATCATTGCTTTGCATTATTGCACATCATCTGAGCAGGTTGCAGACATCTTCACCAAGGTGTTTTCTAAGAATAATTTAAACCTTCTCAAATTACTGTTGGGGATAAATCATCATGTGTTTAATACTCATTGAATAAAATATTTCATACAATTTTGTTCATGTCCATGTTTGAGGTATAATTTTCCCCTTTGGGGTTTTGCATCTTTCCTTGTTTTGTATGGACAAGCAGTATGTAAAGGGTGACTAATCCTTTTTTCTAGGACTTATATCCCTGATATATTTATGATATTCTACATAATTCAAGCTTAATAGGGGGTGTTAGAATAATCAAAACCCATTCCCATACTTGGGATATAAAATTTAATCATTTTGGTTAAATTACTAGGTCATGCACTAGCTAGCTGGCTTCCACTTGCTTCCTTGTGGTCAAACTTGCATAAAATGCCTCCAAAATATCTTTGGAAATATTATTGATAATATTCTGACAACCCATCATACTTTCCAGTTTAGTAAGTGCACATTCCTTCCTTATTCATAGTTTCCTTTTTTTTCAGCAACTTTTAAGGCAAAAGGTGAAAGCTAGTTTTAAGGAAACTACCTTTTTTGACACAAATCACCCTCCTTATTTTTCTCTCCTAAAAGAATGAGTTTTTCCACTTTCCTTCACTTATCATATGATACAACTCATTTGTCCTATTCGTGGCTTTCTTGATAGATTAAGAAATTTTTTTACGCACCTATGGGGGATTTTGACTAGTTCAATAAGCCTACTTTTGTGCTGATTCAAATAAGATCCTTATTCAATAGAATTTTATTTTATGCACCATTTTCACTCACCATTTTTGAGTGAATCTATGCATGTTTTACACTCAATTTTGTGAGTTCAATTGATATAAGCTTGGGATTAATTTCCACATGTATGGTATATACATAAATATATAATAAATCCAATAGAAAACTTGATTTTTAAATAAGTATAATTCCCAAGTTACTTTTTAAATTTTTTTAAAGATAATATGTAAACTTACCAATGTTACAATCTTCCAAAATAAGAGCATGGATCCTAGTGCAATATTTTGAAAAAACAAAAAACTCTATATAACATCATAAAATAACCTTAAAACATCTAAAAATGTTTTCATAGATTACAATACATTGACTTAGCCATGATAATCTCTTAAAAAAAGTTGGTACGAAAAAAAACAAATAAAGTCCACAATGCTACTATTTTGAATAGCATGTGTAAATTATTATGTAGAGGAGAAAATCCCTCACACTTTTTAAAACAAAACATGACAAGTTAAAGGGACAAAACATTAACTTGTTATAACTTAGTAATATATCTAGATTACCTAAACTTAGCATGCCTTGTAAATACACCTCCAATATCATGATTGAAATGAAGTCATGGATTTCATACATACTTGAAACAAGGATGCATGGAGACATATACCTTTTGATGTCAGATTTGTAGATAGAAAAGGCCAGATTCATAGATAGAAGTGTCATTTATTGAGTTGTTGAGTGTTTTGATGAATCAAAACAAAATCATTCTCCAAACATGAATTATTATCAATTGATTACCATGCAAAATAAGCATTTCTTCGAAACATGAATAAAAGAACCAACTAAAGTTGAAATGAAAGTAATTATAATATTTATTAAAATTTCAAAATGTACATAAAACATATAATACTTCAAAACATAAATAAATTACCGAGTAATTTTGAAATGAAAGTAATTAAAATATTAATTAAAATCTCAAAATGTATAAAAATGTAATATCCCCAATTTGGAAATCATAGATATTAACTCAATCTAAGATATTTATATCATACAAGTTAAGACTAGGTGCAATTTCTAGCTTTTGGAGGATAAGAAGTTCTTGTTTCCACAGCACGGGATAGGTTTTGTAGGCTTCCTATTGACATATATGAAACATATACTGACTTTTAGGAATATTTACTATAGGACTTCGCCTTGACAGATTGCACATTTTTTGGGTGCATCGCACCTGGGCATGCCACAAAAGTGACCAAAGGAAATATCCCCAGGAATTATGTGGAACTCAATAGATTTTAGTGAAAATATGAAGACAAATTGTCTACATTAGGGTCATGGATACTTCAGGTTTGATGGATCATGGATGAAGGTAAAAGCAATGCTAAGGAATTATTTACTAGTGCAATATTGATTCATAGAAGAAATAAATTGCTTGCTTCTAAGCAATTTCAAATAGTAGCTAGAGGTTTCAAATTTATGATCTGATGACTGGGAAGGGACCAATTTCCTTAGTACTACCTAAAAAAACACTCATAATGATAATTGGAAGCTCAATAGAGAGGTATTTTCCCAGAAAGTTAGACAATGTCAATTTTAACTAGTTTTGAGCACACTGAAGGAAATTATGAGACACTGAAGGAAATTATAGAATGGACGAAGAGGAACACATGGACTTATTTTTATTATTAATTTTAGTATTAGTACATTACAGGGATGTAACTACAACCTTCAATTCTCACTAGATCGCTCCAACAATATTAATCACACAAAAACTATGAGAAATAGTTGTCGAAACACACTATAAATGGGAGTTGCAAAGACTGGAACATGTAGGATCAAAATGGAAATGGAAAATTTACTGAGAACATTGTATAATTATGAAATAATATCTATGAAATGGATTGAGTGTCCTCCTCAATCACCAATTGAAATGCTAGAAAAGACTCCAACTAGATTTGGTTACAAAGGGGCACATCTGTCTACTGTCGCAAGGGACACATGTAACTAGCATAGAGAAGCCATGAGAAGCTCCAATATCAATCAAAATAGATAAAAAACCCCACTCTAATGGATGCACCCTCATTGATATTCTTTCCATTCAAAACTTCCTTACTTTTCAATGATTTTCTGATGCCAAATGGCCCCCCTTTCCTCCAGTGCGCCCACTTTCCTTTTTGTTGATTTTTCTCATGTCAAGTGGTCCATCCTTTCTTCAAATGTTCCCTCTTAATTTTTTCATTGGTTGTCTGCTTTCTTTTTGGAGTTTGGAATATAAAAATCTAAATCATGTTACTTTTCTAGCCTTTGCTTTGCTTTCATGTTTTTTCTTGCTTTTATTAATATTTTTCCTCTTTTTGTGAGAGAGATACCTCATATGGGCCCACTAGGAGCCCTCTTGAGCCAACTAAACCATTCACACTTATTACACAAAAATTAAATAATTAAATATTCAAAAATTATAAACCTACATCATCCTTTCATTATTTAATTTAATTTTCCATGATAACTATAAGTTAAAACTAAATATTTTCATCGATGGATTTAAATCAAAATTAAAGAGACATGACCCCAAAAAAAACATATAACATATAGAATATTTAACAAAGTAATTATATTACATATAACTTTTTATTAGAATTTCAACAAGCCTAATGTGTTGTTGCAAACTTTGCTTATGAGATATACATCAAACCATAAACCTTAATGTTTAATGTTCATCATAATATAATAAGAAGGTAACGAATCCAAAATAAACAAAGCTTGTGAAGATAGTTAAATATAGATATTAATACTTCATTCTATTGAATTAATTGCATTGAATGTTTTTTAAATATTTTATAAATAAGTTATTCATGTTATTAATTATTTTAATTTTATTTAAATATAAACAAGTACAAAATCTTAATGTGTAATATGCTTTATTAGTATTTTTGAGTTGGTCCTCGTATCCAAGTGTGAGTATAATGATTTAGCCAACTAGAAAGTATTCACATTCAGAGTATAATGCTTTAGCAAGGTCAATGCATATCGACATATCTTGTATTCTAAACTGTCTTGCAATTATTGTTCCTTTCCATTTGAAATCTTTAATCTTTGTTAAAATACTTTTTAATATTTATTTTTGAGTTCATATTAGTATTTAGTTAATTTTTTTTAAATACGAAGAAATAAAGGCTTGTTACACTCGTTACCATGTTCTCTATCTATATTTGTTAAACTATAACTAGCATAGATCCAAATCCTAGGCTCTATCAAGCGTAGGGATCAAATATTTGGAGGTGCAAACCTCTTCTAAGTATTGCACTCAAAGAGATATATAATATTTTTATTATTAATATTTAATAATATTTATGGTCGACATATAATATTTTTTATTATTGTTTTTTTTGTTAGGAAAGAGAATTACAACATCTCCTCCATACATGGTTTTAAAACCATGTGCAATGCCCTGCTAAAACCATGGGTTGTTTAGGAGGCCTTGCACATGGTCTTAAAACCATTTGCAACGACCTCCTAAACCATGTACAATAAAACCATGGGTTTCTTAGGATGCCTTGCACATGGTTTTAAAACCATTTACAAGGCCCTCATAAACCATGTACAATAAAAACAAGGGTTGTTTAGGAGGACTTGCACATGGTTTTAAAACCATGTGCACCACCAACATTTTTTTGGGGGAAAATTCAACTTTTTATTTTTTATTATTTTGTTAAGTATGACATTACAACATCTCCCCCATATTGTGTAGTTTTTTCAACATTTTTTTTGGCCAATAATTAAATTTTTTATTTTTTATGGCATAAATTTACAAGAGAAACGTTACATGAGGAACGCTACATAACATTACAATATCTCCCCATACTGGGCTGTAGCGCCTATCAGCGCAATTAAATGTTGTTTGTTAAAATACATCATTGGTATCAAAAGATTTATTTTCGAGTTTTTATTAGTACTTAGTTAATTTGTTAAATAGGAAGAAATAAAGAGTTGTAAATTGTTAACAAATATATAAATGTGTTTTACAATGTAATTGCTTTAACACATAAATCTTATAAATAGGAAAAAATTGCATTCATTTATTGATTATGAAGTAAAATAGTTATTTACCAAACTTTATCAGTCCAAATGCCAATTATTTCATGCTGTAAATTATAACACATAAATATTATAAACACTCAAAATTTGTATTCATTAATTAATTATGAAGTAAAAATCATATCAATCTGAGCCAGATCTACACACTGCACCATCTAGCCCCATGGCTAGTGCAAACCCGGATCCATTTTCTGGCTTGGTGATTGGTAGTGGACCCATGTCCATACCTCACACCACCACTAACACCCTTGCAGGAGGTCCTAGAACTGTCATGCAGACTTTCATAATCCAGCTACCTCCACCCATACTTACCAGTCAAGCTGTCCCACTTGGCATGCATGGGGGAAGTGGCCTTTACACTCACATTGTCCCACCTAGCATGCCTGGGGGCAGTGGCCCTTCCACATACACTATCACTCATGTCATACAAGTGTCTCTTACACTCACACTGTGTCGCTTACCATACCTAAGTGCAGTGGCCTGGCCAGAATTGTGCCACAAGTACCCCCTATCACGTAGGTACATCATATTCCTGCAAACCTCACCACCATTGCTGGCATGTCACACATTAACCTTCAGTCAAACCTTCCGTTCATGGCATGGCTCAGCTTGCCTGACTTTCTAGGTTAACCAATGACCCCATTTGTCATCAAACCTTTTGGCCTCCTATGCCAACCAAACTCCCCTCAGACATCCCTAAGTTTGAAGGGAAGGTAGGGTAGTGCCCCCAAAACCATATCATGACGTTTGACTTATGGTGCTCATCAAAAAATATCATAGATGATTCAATCAGACTGAGAATTTTCCAACGCACCCTCACAGGTGTTGCAGCCAAGTGGTACATTGAGCTACCACAAGCCAAGTACCCAGACATCAACTCCTTGGTCTTTATGTTCCTGCAATATTTCCAACTCCCCGTTAGATATGATGGAGGAGTGGAAATCTTTCTATCTTTCCTCCAAAACACTATGACCCACATCACCGACCACATCCACGAGTGGAGTTGACATCGTAGCCTGTGCAAGATCAACCTTGATGACAGGATCTTCTTGGAATGGTTATTGAAAACCTTGATTCCACTTATAGCTAAGGACGTTGCCTCCGAACGTCTCCAAACAGAGGAAGAGGCCATCTTGAAGGCCCAATAGTTTGATCTCATTTATGCATAGTCTGGATACCTTTACACCATCATTCCAGATGCTCCCCATGCAGGCACCTCCTACTGTGATGCGCTAAGGGCATCCCATGCCATAGATGGCATTATAGTCTCTATCTCCCATCACTCACAACACCATGTGGCACCGCTTATGATTCCACCACACCCAAGAAACACCCCTATTGTTTCCCACCTAAATAAAGCTCCCGACTACTCTAGGATGATGTCTCATTCCAGAGCCACAACCTCCTATGCACAACCTGCACCATAACAGCATGCCTATGCACCAACTTGGCCGGCACAACAGTATTAAGGAAAAATGCCAGGATTTATAGCCCCCTTATCTCCCCTAGTATACTATGTACCACCTGTGCAAGCCTCTCCAACCCCCATCCCAGCTCTACCACCACCCTTGGGACAAGTTGTTGCTCAACAACATCCTCCCAACCAACCAGCCCCAAAAAATGAATAAGGGCAAGGTAGAAATAACCGAGCTGGGAACCGGGGTAATAACCAGTCACAAGGAGGTGTCCAATAGCCAAACCCTCCCAACAGTGGTGCCAATACACTAGCTCAAAATATCCAACATCCTAACCCACCTAGATGCAATGCTCCATTACACACAAATCATCCATGAAAAATATGCGATGTCTACGGGCACTATAGAAATGAGTGCCCCTTCATAGGCCATGCCAAGCAGGTTCTTCAGAATGAAGCTCAATGTGGTACCAATGCGGCAGTCCCAACTCAAACCAACCCAGCACCACCAGGCCCTCCACCCATGGTGCTCTAGAACTCGTTACCACTCCAAGGGTTGGTAGCAACCACACCCATTCCCCCACCTTCCCCCGCAGCCCCTGCTGTGGCCCTACCTATAGCGATAGGGGTTCATCACCTGCTAGCCATGACAACTGGCGAGGTCAACTTGTACACTAGGAGGAACCAATATGGCTCCACTACCGAAATCATTGACCCATCAATGGCATCCACGTCTAATTCCACCAACATACCTCTTCACTTACCCCCTTCTTCCCCATGCCCCCCCATATGACGGGTGGCCAACAATGCCTCGGCTAGAGCTGCTGTGAGCTATAGCATTGTGGATGACTTGGCCCAAACACCTATGACCATGTTCTCTCTTGAGGTACTTAAAACATGCCCAATGCAAAGGAAATCTCTACTAGTTCCCCTTGATGTTGTAGACCCCTATGACTCCAAATTGATCATTTTTTATTTGGACAAAGGAGAACCTAGAATGCCATCCACCATTGCCTTCCAAATTCAGGTCTCAATCTAGAATTTGGTGGTCCATCGATGCATCGTCGACAAAGGGGAATCCACTTGTGTGATATCAACATCTGTTTGGTAGAAACTTTGGTCCCCTACCCTTCAACCGTCTACCACTACACTTTGCACCTATGATGGCCACCCCACCAGATCCCAAGGCATCCTTTCGCATGTCCCCATCACTTTAGCAGGGAAGACAGTCCTAATTGACATAGAGGTGGTCAACGCATAGTTGGACTATAACCAGCTCTTGGGATGAAGCTACATGTACACCATGAGATTCATGGCATCCACCGTGTTCCACCTTATGATGTTCCCCCATAATGGGAAAATTGTGACCATGGATCAACAAACTTACCATGATCTGCAGGGGCCAACTACACCAACCAATGTCATCCCCACTATGGATACTTCCTTCGAAAATGCAACCACTCCTTCATTGTTGGCTGTAGGTATCAGGTTGTTCCCTAATATGACCATGACAACTTCCTTCCTGTTCTTACCTCCCCCACCGGAACCAAGAGAGATTGCATATTTGTGCATGCTCTCATCTAACACTGATGCACCTAAACTCCAACCACAACCGCAGTCGCAACACCAACCATAGTCACAGCTCCATCCTTAGCCGCAGTGGCAGCCATAGCTCCATCCGCAGCCGCAACCCCACTCGCAACCATGACCTTAGTTACCGGGGAAACATTCATTAGAGGAAATTTCAACTCAAAATGGGCCTCCTAAAATGAACTAGTAAAATAATAGTTAAAATAATAAAATAATATTTATTAATTTTGGAGGAAGAAAAGAAAAAAACTACTTTTTTGTTTGTATTTTTGACATATCTCCCCATGTTTTTACTCAAATTTTGATCAAGAGAGCTCCTTGGATGTGGAATTTAATTCCGCATCCAACGAGTACCCACTCGGCATGCTTTTCACAGACCCCACTACCCCAAAAACAAGAAATACTTGAAAAAATGGAATGATGACATCATCATTCCATTTTTTAGGTATTTCTTGTTTTTGGGGTAGCAGGGTCCATCAAAAGCATGTCAAGTGGGTACTAGTTGGATTCGAAATTTAATTACGCATCCAACGAGCTCTCCCAATCGAAATTTGAGTAAAAACATAGGGAGATATGTCAAAAATACAAACAAAAAAAGTAGTTTTTTTTATGATACCTATCCCCAAATTTATATTAAAAAAGTGTTTAAGACCTATACGGTATTTCAAATTTAAATCAATTTCATTAGCTAACACATGATGACATGGAATTTGAATAAAAGTTAAAAGGTCCATTTTGAGTTGAAATTTCCTCTAATGGGGGTTCATTCCCGATCAACATGATTCTTTTCCTTTTCCTTTTCCTACCATCGGGGATTATGAGTAAGTCTATCTTGGCGACTCGCAATTTACAGGATTTCACGTTGGGAGTTCTTGTGTGGTACCTTGAACAACCTACCCTACCTTTGAGGCCCCAAGATGTGTTGACTCATGTCCAACTAATTGAAATGATGTTGCACCTACCTCTGGGTCCATCAAAGACTCCTCCCATATCCAGGCCTGCCCCTTTTCCTCCAACAGAGACTGGGGGAAAGGCCACCAAAACCACAACCAATACTATTTATATGATCGCTATCACAAGTCACCCTTCCATCTCATTGGTCATGGAATATCCACTTGATCTACCTTGGCACCACTTACGAGATGACAGAGAGATCTATAAGACCGCCTCCGGTTTTTTCCCATTTCCTTTAAAACATAGTGTGGAATCGGTTCTTCCCATAAAAGACCAGATTATATCACCCTACCTTTCTAATGACCTTCATCTTGGAAAGTGGGAATACCTCTTTACTGACTCAAATGGTCGACTCTTGAAGAAGCCGCGCAACAGGCTCCACCTCAAGAGAGTCTATGCCTGATATAACCACTATGAGTCCCTTATACTGTAGTTTTTTCCTTTGTTGTTTTATGGAATTTTTACCACAAATCAGAAACCCCCATTTAGGGGCAACACCATTAGCTTCTAGTTCAGAGTCACCCGGAGCCTGTTCGAGACACCCCTCACACCTCCGGGCTCAAATTTATATCTTCTAATGAGACCATTGTCTCAACATTTAACAAGTAATTTTCAGGACCACTTCCCAGAAGTTACCTCACTTTACATACCACATTGTAATGTAAGTGTCTTCAGACCTATACTTGCATCACACTTGCCTACCACAACTCATGCGGGATCCTAGACAATCTCTCAGAAGGCACATCATTTTATTATTTCAGCATATAACTATCACATCTTCCTACCTCAACTTAAGAAGAGTTCTAGACCACCTCCCGAAAGGCACATCATTTTGTATGTATTTGGTATATAACTACCTCTGGACTTGCACTCACATCATATGCAGTCTAGTCTGTCCACCACAACTCACACAAGACTATCTTGACCTATGTGTGAGATCCACCTCTGTCTGCGTGCCTATGTTGCACCAACTCATGTGCCTCTACCATGATCTATCCCGTGCACGTGTTGGTATGTTCAAAATCCACTTGCTCCATCCATACTGCATGGATGACCTTTGGACCACTGTCCATTGTCCCAACATAGGGACACCATCAGTGCCCCCTCGATTGGTTGACCATACCAAAGTTTCTGTTAAGATCTTTTCTGACTCCTAAAATAATGAAAAGATTGCCAAGCACATATGATTCCTTTCTTGCTCATTAAAGTATAAGAAAGGGCATCTACATCATCTCATTTATCTCCTTTTGCGGACTATGTAGACTACCATCTGAAAAGGACCACCTTGGCACATTCAAGCCAAGACCTTTCCACTTTGCATCCTTTTATGCTTTCTCAGGAAGAGGGGCCGAACTTTATGAAAAATCTCACCATGGGTTGTTTTTAATCTCTTTTCCAACCTTCTCATCAAGAAAATATCACTGAGCAAACTTGGTTTTGTTCATGCTCTTAAAAGTATCTGAATGACCATCCAATCAGTACAAGTTTAACCTTTTCTAACTTGATTGGACTACCAATGGTAAGGAAGTCTCCCATCCCCTAAAGGATGGGTGAGCTCTCCTATGTACACTTTTAACCTTTTTTGGGAACAAGAGACTATCAACAAAAAAGAGACCCCACTAGAGTCTTCTTCATGCTTTCAGACTCTCTAAAATTGAAAGCACCATCGAGCATTTACTTTCTTGGTCTTGCTAAAAGCCCACAAGATCATACCACAATGGTGTCTTTAGACACCACCCAACATATAATAGTTCGGCAGCATTCCCACTTTGGGTTTCCTTTATTCAGAGTACTCTGTGATGTGTCTTCCTTGGATCCCATCAATACCAAGAGTGTCTACCTCCTCCAAGAGTTTCCCATCTGTAGTTACATTCTCAATATTATAGCTATGATCCCTTTCCCATGATTCAGTTTCATTTGCTACCTTGTCCACCCTACCATCATATAACAAAGGAAAATTGAGTCCCCCAGGAATCCCTACCCCTATTCAACTCCTCCTCCTCCCCCCCCCCCCACCATTCAGTGGGTCAGTCCTCAGATTTCCTCACATCTTTAAGTTATCTCCCTCGCCCTTCTGGTCAAGGAAACACCGTTTCCTTGGCTAGTTGCAGGTCTCCCTCTGTCGATGACAACACACATATTCCAAAGGATAGACCTAGAGGTCCCTGTATCCTAGTTTCATTAACCTCATTGATGAGTTCCTTGGACCACTTGAGAGGAGTCCTCAGTGCCTCTCGGGATGGTTGTGTCTCACGTGCTCGACTATAGCTACATCATCGCACCGTTGATATTCATACAGGGTATTGGTCTGTGCATTATTTGGTCGAAGACCCCAAATGTGACCTGAATCTAGCACATTGATGAGTATATTTGAGGGACCCCAATAGGTTCATGTCCCTTGTGATTTCTAGGTTGCATTGGAGACAGTGCTCAGAAGCCCCAACAGTGCTTCTATATAGATTTATGATTGATGCATCATATTTGTACCACTAAGACTCTCACTCTCTGTCAGTAAGTCCGTACAGTTATGTATCATTCTAGATCCAGCAAGCCATCAGTCGTGAAGATATAGCATTCCATGAGAATTCCATGGGCCCAATGTAGCAGTTCTTCAGATCGGTATTGTATTCATCCTCTTCTTGAGGAAACCACTATGTATCATTAGTTGTACATGATCATCTCTTACATTATAGAGCTTAGATCACATTATTCTTTTGACATCGTTATGAGCATGGGGATTCTCACCTCGTCCACATACATGTCACACATTATTTGTATCTCACCCATTGATGGGAACCATATTAATACAAAAACCAAAATCCACCATGGCCTAGCCCGGGAAGCACCACCTCTCCCTAGAAAATCCTATGATGTTCGTCAACCATACAATGAGCTCCTACCCTCACACATCAGGGGGCAATCTGTTAACCCAAAAAATCCCCCAATGAGCTCTACATGACCTACACCACCCAAATACATCTACATACAACCCTCATTTGACCCCCACACACTTGCTAAGGCTCAAAAAAATGAAAAAGGGCTTAAAAACCTCTAAACAGAGCCAAAATAGCTCTCATAGGGGATAAAACCTCCAAAAAGGGGCTAAAACCCCTCAAAGGAGCTTAAAACCCCCAAAGGAGCTAAGAATTGGGAGAAAGGTGCTTAAATCCCAAAAAGGGGCTAAATCCCTAACCAAGGGCTTAAAACCCTGTATCTCTAGAAAAAAGATATAAATAGAGGGGTGGGGGTCACTCTCAAAAGACTCCTTCTCTCCCTATCATTATGTTGCCCATGTGAGTGCCTTGAGACCCTTTTCCTCTCAATCCATTCACCTTCCCTCTTCTCAATTGCTCCACAAGCCAAGCTTCCATCCCAAAGAGTGTGGTGCTTCCCAAAGCTAGGGCATGGTGGCCCATTTCCACCCAAACATAAGGTATAACCATTAGTTTTTCATTGTTATTTTAGTTTACTAGCTTGTTTTATTTGCAAGTTTGTTCTCTAATGGTTTGGTGTAGGTTTTCCCTTTGATTTCTTACAGCCATAGTTTGTTTCCTAACCATGTCATGCAGGGTTTCATAGCTTAGGTCTGACATTGTTTTGCAGGTTTTCTTTCAACCAATAGGAACCCTACCCTTCCGTCCTGTAGACGGAAGGTAGTTGTTCCTACCTGTATCAATGGAGAAACCCTTACTACACTACCAATATACTTTGGACAAATCTACAATAACATAGTCAAAATAATTACCATTTCGTTGTAGCCCCAACATTAAAATTAGTGTGCAATCCTTTATATTACAAACATCCTAAAATAAGCAATAATAGACATACAATATGAACATATACACTCTCATTAATTCCTTAGATACAATAATAGTTACAGAGCAATATCCTCATAAAAGTGTGGAAATTGAACCCAAGTGATAGATCAATTGCACTCACAAAATTGCTAATCAAACCTGCAAATTTACACATAAAGGAGACTGAAATTGGAGCATAACACTAATCTGTATTGAATAAGTGTACAATACCCAACCATATGAAGTCATAGGCTACTGTAATATATAATTACATGAGATATTCGAATGCATAAGGATGCCATTCAAAATAGTCATAAGCAGGCTTACTAAATCTAGTCAAATCCCCCATAGGTGCATAAAGCAGTTTCCAAATCTACCTAGGAGCTTTCGAATTGGCAAAGTCAAGTGGGCAAGCTAATAGGTGATGGAAGGAAAAATCATACATGCTTTTATTAGGAGAAAAGAGTGGAGGATGATGAGGGAAAAAAACAAGTCAACTGCACCGAGTCTTACTTTCCCTTTTGCCACAAATCTCAGTAAAGCAGGAAATAAAGCAGAAAAAGCAGATATGCACTAAGGAGGATCTAGAATAAAGCAAAACTACTAAATATGGTTTCCAGGAGGTTTCCCAAGTGCTCCATGACTCAGTTTTGGCAAGTTTGACTTCTAGGACATGTGGAAGGACAACTTGCATAGAGTGGAATATTGGAAACTAGGAAAATAAGACAAAAATGGATTAATTAATGTCTAAGGTAGCTAACTATGGGTTTATTATTCTAACACCCCCCCATTAAGCCTGACTTATGAGTAAAAAATAGAAAATTATAGGGCCTAGTAATAAGGCTTAGTCACCCTTTACATACTGCATGCCCAATGGGAAAAATCCTCCCTTAAACATGGACAGTAAAACAAAATTTGAAAATATTGTCATCAATCATGCTTCACAGCATGATCAGAAATCTCCAATAGTGATTTGAGATTTCTGAATGTATTCTCACAAATAACTTTGGTGAAGATGTCTGCTACTTGTTCTGAAGATGCACAGAAGAGTTGGTGAATGGTGCCATCATGCACAAGCTATCTAATGTAGTGCATATGGATCTCAATGTGTTTCATTCTTTGTTTCTGAACTGGATCATTGCATATTCGAATGGTGCTCTGATTATCACAATAGATAATAGTAGAGAACTCTGATTCGAAGCCACACTCACCAAGTAACCCCTGCAACCATAAACATTGAGTTGTTGCATTTACAACTCCTCTGTACTCTGCTTCTGTAGATGAGAGTGCAATGGAACTCTATTTATTGCTTGACCAGCTCATTGGTCATTTAGCAAGCATGAACACATATCTTGATGTTGACTTTCGATCTGTGTTGTCACCTACCCAATCACTGTCAGTAAACCCAATCAAATCAAGATCAGGTTTAGCTTTGTAGAAGATCCCATGAGTTCATGTTCCCTGAACAAAGTTAAGGATCCTTTTGGCTGCTCTCCAATGGATCTCATGAGGCTGATCCATGTATCTTGAAGCTACACTTATTGCATATGAAATATCAGGTTGAGTGTGTGTAAGGTACAACAAACACCCAATCAGTTGTCTATACAGTGTACTATCTACCATAGGAGAAGAACCTGCTTCTTCAAGCTTAACTCCTGAAAGGAAAGGAGTATTCCTTGGCTTGCAATATTTCATGTTGAACTTGTTCAAAAAATCCAAAGCATACTTGAAATGATGTACTTTTATTCCATGTTGGGATTGAGAAATTTCGAGACCCAAAAATTGGCTCAACAACCCCAAATCAGTCATAGAAAATGCATGGTTCATTGCATCCTTCAAGGAGAGAATTTCTTTCTTTGAGCTTCCTGTAATGAGAAGGTCATCCACATACAAGACAATAATCATCAAAGAACCATGAATCAGCTTCAAATAAACACTAGGATTAGACTTGCATTGAACAAAACTCAATGACAATAGAAAGCCATCAATCTTGGCACACCAAGCCCCGGGGGCTTGCTTAAGCCCATACAATGATTTATTTAGCCTACACACAAAAGATGGATTAGTAACAAAACCTTGAGGCTGCTGTATGTAAATATCTTCAGTAAGATCTCCATTCAGGAAAGCACACTTCACATCCATCTGGTGTACCTCCCATTGCTTCGAAGCTACAATGGCTAAGGCTAGCTTGATGGAGTCCATCTTTGCCATTAGTGCAAAGGTCTCATTGTAATAAATACCATGTACCTATGAGTAGCCCTTGGCTACCAATATTTCCTTTTATTTAAAATGTGAACCATCAGCAGCAAACTTAGTTTTGAAAACCCACTTACATTGAACTAGCTTCCTCCCTAGGGGAAGATCAACCAACTCCCAAGTGTTGTTCTTCTGGAGTGAGCTGAATTATTCTTTCATGGATGCTTGCCATTTTGGATCATGTGCTACATCTTCATATGTCTATGGGTCTAATTCAACCATTAGATATCATTTCTCTGCAAACAAAGGGTCTTTCATACACAGGGCACTCTCAAACTAAGATCTAGTCCTCCTAGTATCACTAGGATTTCCAGCTAGTTCCCCCGCTACATGAATGGTATTTTCTGCCCATTTTGGTCTTGTAGGAATGTTAGGATCTGCAATTAAATCATCATTATTATACATATCATAATCAGCAAACTCATTTGTCTCTTCACTTACATTCAGTGGTTCTGGTGGTGAAGAAGACTCTCCAAATTCAACTGCTGCTAAAGGCTCTTCTTGGAACTGAACACTCCTTTCAATGAAGGATTTGTTTGTGCTCAAATTTATCAGCTTGTACCCTTGTGAATTTTCAGAGTACCCAAGAAATAGACACTCTTGGCTTTGGGGCTACAAAGCCTTCCTCTTTTCTGTTGGAATTCTAGCCCAAGCCCTTGAGCCAAAAATCCTGAAATGGGTCACATCTAGCTTGTGCCCACTCCATGTTTAGAAAGGAGTCATAACATCAAGTTTTTTATGAGGCACCCTATTCTGAATATAGGATGCACATTTATAGCCTCAGCCCAAAAATTTGGTGGCAAAGTCTTAGCCTCCAACATGCAGGTTGCCATCTCTTTCAGTGATCTGTTCTTTCTCTCAGCAACACCATTTTGTTGTGGTGTGTAAGGGATTGAATGGTGAATCTAAATACCTACATCTTCACAATATTGAATGAAATTATACTTGACATACTCACCACCATTGTCAAATCTAAGGATCTTGAGCTTCCTCCCAGACTGGTTTCAACCAAAGCCTTAAATACTTTGAAGAGGCCAAAAAATTCAGACTTATGCTTCAAGAAGTAAACCCAACAATACCTGGAAAAGTCATCTATGAAGGTCAATGCATATTTGTCTTGGATCATTGACATATGAGGAAATGGACCAGCAACATCACTGTGGATCAACTCAAGAGGTGCAGAGGTTCTCTCATGACTAGCTCTCTCAAATTTATGCTTTGGGTGTTTTCCTAGGACACAACCTTGACAGAATCCCTTGGAAAACTTAATCTTTGGTAACCCTATGACCATTTATTTTTCACTTAGATAAGAAAGATACTTATAGTTAATATGGCCAAATCTTTCATGCCAAAGCTTGCTTGCCTCATTAGCATGAATCAGAAGAGCAGAGGGGTTTGAGTAGGGTAGAAAGTGTGAAAAATAGTATACCTTCGAAGTGTGATCTACAAATCCTTTTGCAATGACTTTACCACTTGAGATCTCCATGATCTCAACATCATTAGGGGATAATATGACCTTCTTTGGAGACCCTGTGTGGGTCATCTGATACACTGAAAAGAGGTTAGAGGCAAGACCTGGAACATACAATACATAACTAAACTTACCATGGTCAAGATCAATCCTTCCTTTGCCCAAACTGTCTGTGAGAGCGTCATCTCCCAGCACTATTGGTGGACCTTTTGACATGTCAAGAGAGGAGAAGGCCTCCTTGGTCGAAACCATATGTCTTGAAGCTCCAGAGTCTATGATGAAGCTAGGTGAGCTTGATGTGCCAGCAACCAATGCATGAAATTTATCTCTATCTTCTGAATTTGATCCTCCTTCCCTCTTCTTTGAGCTATCAGGAAGGGAGATATTATTCTTCTCCAGGAGTTGGGTCAACATGTCAATTTGCTTCTTCATGCAGGAGATTTCAGGATGATATCCCTTATTGAAGTATGTGCACTTACTCATTTCTCCTTTGTTCTTCTTCTTCTGGAAGTTCTTCCTTTGTTTTAAAAGTCATTTTACATATCAGTGGACTTGATCGAAATTTGATGATATCCTAACTTGAGGTTGAGTTTCATAAAGAACTTAGCACCTTTCAGACTGTCAATGAGTTCATATATCCATGGAAGAGGGTATATGTTCTTTACTGAAATTTTGTCGATAGCCCAATAGTCGATGCACATGTGCCAAGTCCCGTATTTATTTCGAATGAGGAAAACTGGACTTCCACAAGGAGAAGAGTTGGGGTGGATATGACCTTTGTCAATCAAATCCTGGATTTTCCTGCAAATTTGTTCGTTCTCAAGAATGGATCTTCTGTAAGCAGATGCATTAGGTAATGAAGAACTAGGAATAACTTCAATGGAGTGTCTTACCTAGAAACCCAGAGGTACTTTGTTCGGATCTTGAAATATGTTCTGGTATTCCTCAAGAATATTTTCGATATGTTGATTTTGTCGAGAGCTGCGTTGGTCGGTGAGTTGACTCATTGTTGTATTCTTTCTAGAATGTTGAGGCTTTATCATAATTAATGTGAACTTCTAGGAATGGTTGATAAGATTCTTTGTTTTTTTGGAAGATATCATAGCAACCGTTGATGTGGGTTGTTTCATTGGTATTACATACCATTGATTCTGAATTTTGACAATCACCTTTTGAGGCCATGACTGATATGTACCGTTTCGATCCCACAAGTAGGTTTTCCCAAACAAGGCATTAGCCACGGAAAGTGGTGCCACACCACATAGTACTTCATCTTTAAAAGGACTAATGAAGTAGGTGAGTATGCATTGACATGTGATTCTTATTTCCTGTCCATCCTTCATCCAATAGATATTGTAAGGCTATGGATGTGGAGTGGTGACAGGACCTGATTTCTTCACAAGATATCTAGAAACAAAGTTCTTCTGGCTAGAATTATCCACAATTAGATGTAATGGATTTTTCTGAACCCATATCCATGTATGGAATAGGTGCTCTTGTTCCTCCTCATCGATAAAAGTCAAGGATTTTTGAGTGGTTAAGGTCGATGCCAAGAGGGTTTCTGCATCTAGATCAGATTCAACCAGGGTTATGTTGGACAAGTTGAAGGTAGAATTTTTTTTCAAAAATGTCTTCCTATATTTTCATTATGATGTATCATGCCAATGTGGATTGTGATAATCACACCATTTCCTGGTAGGAGCTTGTTTGTTGCGATCCCTCCTGTCTTTCTAAAATTTCTTCTTTTAATGATCAGGATTTTTCAGAATCGGCTAAGAATGGTTCTTCGACTTATCAGAGTTGACCAATGACTTCTTATCGGATGTTCAACCTGTTGACTTGTTTACAAAACGTCGTTTTCCTTTTTGTTTGGATTCAATATTATTGGCGTAATGAAATGCATCTGCAAGCATACTAAGAGTCATAAAATCCATCTCTTTCTAAATGTATGGGGATAAATCACTGACGTACTTTAGGACATGAAATGTATCTTCTTCTTGGACACCAAGTCTAGCCATGAGTCAATAAAACTAGTTGCTATAACTCTGAATGGATTGTTCTTTCCACTTCCTTAGCTACTGCCACTTCTTATATTGTTTTTCAATATACTTGGGCAGGTAAAACTCATTTTGGACATACTCAACAAATTTTACCCATGTGTCTATTGGGTCTCCTTCCTTTTCCATGTTTGTTGATAAATTTTCCCACTAGCAGTGTATGGAGGTTGACATATTTAAGGATGCAATGGTGATATTTTCTACTTCGGAGAGTTGATTCAAAGAGTAGTAAGAATCCAGTTATTGTACCCAATTGTCAATGGATTTTGTGTCAATATTTCCTTCCAGATTCGGTATGTCTAGATTCATTTACGCTTTAAAGGGGCTGATTTTATTGGAGTGAGGTCACGTCGAGGATTCCCCATAGTTCGACGTGAATCGTGTGAGAATCTAGTTGAACTGGGTGTTATGTCTTCTTAGTTGCATGTCTATTGTCTACTTCTTCAGCTATATTTTCTGAATTCGAAGGAAGTGGCTACTTGTTTTGCCGAGTTTGCGAGCATGTTTAAACATGAACAAGTTAAATAGATTCGATGAAAGTGCTGATATAAATTAGGATATGAAAAATATCAAGCTCTGATACCAATGATCCAGGTCATTACCAGGCACATGTTGGGAACAACAGTCGACTGAATGAGTTGAGCACTGTTATGGAGGAAGCTTAAGAAAAGAACAAGGGAAGCAGGGAATACATTATATCGACAGAAAGTATTCGGACAGACAATATGCAAGAATTAAAACCAATTTCTATTATTACTTCTTCTCTATGAAGGTTGGTTGATTGTTACAATAATGTACATGTTTATATTGAATGCAGATATGCTTGGGCGACAACCGTTATGTTTAGTTACAAGAATTTATAACAGTTCGAAAGTTCAACCGTTGCAGAAGACAGAGAGTCAATCTGTCGATGTTCGACATGTGCTGACAAGGCCTATCAAGATGTTGAATGTCGAGCGTCAAATCTGTTGAGATTTGTTGAGGTCGGTTTTGTCGAGGTTCGGACTTGTTGAAGGAAATGTTGAACCTATCGAAGCAGTTGAGTAGTCGAAGTAGTCTAAGTGCTAGACTTTGTCGAAGTTTGACAAAAATCCAACTGTTGGTTGAATCATATGAGCATAACTCAACACATACTAGGGTGAACTGATGGTGGGATTCCTATGACTCGGTGTGGGTTCCTCGATTATAGGGATTGGACTTTGGAGCTCCTAGACTTGTGAATATTGGTGCATTAAGTGGTAGGTGGGCCCCATATAACTTCCCCATGGCACTAATGAATTTTCAACATACTCCTAAGCTAGGAAACTGAAATTTAGACTATGGTGGACAAGGGAGGATTATAATAATCCTAACAATTTGCTTCACCTGAGAGCACAATTGTTCTTTCATTATATGATGTATGTAGATTTATTCGTTCATTGCACCACTCTAATAAGAGAATTTCTTAGTCATGCAGAAAATCCAGCAAGAGAAGTTCATGAACGCATATTATGGATTCCTTTTTCAACAAAATGGTATTTAATTTGTGCTGATACTTTTTTTGAAAATTAACTCCCAAATATTTGTTTTCTATTGCCTTTTAATTCTTACATTGTTTTTAATATGTTCAACCATATTTAACAATTGTTGACACATAATCAAGGGAACAATATTCAGTTAATTATTCAAATCAAGGTCAAGAAATTTTTGGCGATGCAGAATCTCCCCTAATTTCAAGTTTGCAAGATCAAGATAAGGAAATTGGAATGGAAAAAGAAGGTAGTTGTATATTATTAGAGAAATAATACTTTAGAGTTATTCAATATTGTGTATCTTGCTTGGCTTAGGCTTCTAATGTTTATCTTTATTGTTTTTATTATTCAGCTATTTTTCTGTAGGGCTTGGTGAGACAATAGAGTGACATGAAAATGAAGTAATAAGAAATTTTGGAATAGAAATTGGATCCACTTTTTTTCCTTGGCCATCCACAAGTGATAAATCTAATGATTCTTTATATGGGCAGCAGAAATTGTAAAGAGTTTATAATGTTAAATATGGAACTTAATTTTTGTTTCTTTGTATAGTCTCGGTGAACTATAGAACATAGTATTAAGTAACATGTGACGTAATTTTTCCAGGTGTAGATTCAAAGAAAAAAGATGGATTCTTGATATTAGAATTAGAGTATTTTTTCTTTACTCTAAAATCCTCTAAATTAGGCTCCACCATGAAAAAATAAGTGCTTGTAATTTTAAACAAGGATAATAGTCCTAGTTTTAGCCACAAAATAAAAATATATCAACTGGAGGAAAATGCATTCAAATTCTTGAAGTTATGTGTGAGAAGATTCCATAGTGGAATTTGGTCAACCTAAAGCGAAAGTGATGAGCCTCCCTTGCTTCATAAATTTATTGGGAAAAGAAAAAAAAATTATGGATGAATTGAAGTTTTGGTTCATTAATAAATGTGATAGAGATAATCCAGGTAAATACGTAAAAAATTTCGAGTACTGTCTCTGGAAAATATTTCTCTGACATGAACACGGTGATGCTTGTTTTGAACGAGGAGGAGAAACAAGGGAATACTTTTGAGAATTGCATAGTTGTGAACACTTGTAAATACGCTAGTGATGTCACTGATCTAGTCATAGGATTATGGTAGTATCTTGGTAAAATAGAATCAACATCTTATATAAGGAACTTTCTCTCGACTTTTAGGGATAAAATGACTGTCTAACACGAAACTTTAAACAATTTAATATAATTCTCTAAGCTTATGTTATTGAACTTTTATTGGGTGTTTAAATTTTATATTTGTAATGTATTGGTAATTTCGGGTGCCCACTTATTTAATTTCAATACTTATTGAAATTTAGTCTTAATATTGTAGCTATAATTTTAGTTATGGTGTTTTTAATAGGTGTCCACTTAACAGGTCCTCCTCTACCTTGTTGGATTAATAAACTAGGATGCTCTTGTATATATATATTATGGTCAACCTGGATGTAGTAGTTACATACAATATCCTCGGAACATTCGGTACCTTATAGTCATGATATTTGTAAAATTCACACACTGAATATTTTCCTGTTCCTAAATTGTTGCCTTGCATGTCATGGTACATGTATAACTTTGTTTAATACAATAGGTAAATGATATTGTTTAGTATCATCTACAATTTTCTTTAGTTTTCCCACTAAATTTGTAGCATCTATAGTTTACAGTTTTTTAGCATCTACAATTTTACTTAAACTTTTCAATGTTGTCTGAATCTGGCCAATCAAATATGATGTAAATGCAAAATATTCTTCTATCTAACAATTTTTTTCCAACAACATCACTTTCGTAATAAATATATGCATCTTAGTTGAATCACATCCTAGATATTCTTACCTACCTTCAATATTATCCATTTATCCCCAGAAAGATCCCCTTTCCAATGTATAGGAGAGACAAAGCATTGTAGTTGACTATAATTCACACCCAAAATGTCTTGTCTCTTAGACTATATACTTGTTGATTTGAAATTTCCTCTCTAATGTACTTGTGGCATCAACATATGGATGTGTGAGTGTAGTAGTATATAGTATCAATGTGACAGTAGACTAGTGATCCTTTTGGAAGCAATTTGGTTGTCCTTTAGTAAACGAGAAGAGGGTGCATACATGCACAAGATCTGGAGATTCCCTTTGTAACCAGTTCAATATTTAAAAGAGAAGTTATATTTATATCTAATTAAATATTTTTAGATTATTTGATAATGTAGCCTAACTACAACAACTATGACACTTAAAGGAGGTGTTTTGCATGACTTCACCATTATTACACTCAGTGAGTTTTCCTATGACAGGTTAGTGATTGGTTTCCCTATACCTATCACATGGATGATGATTACACTCACCCTATCCAATAGTGAATAGGGAACACTGGTAGTGGTACATGCCACTCTAAGTGTAAGTTTATTATTCTATCCAATTTTCATAAGCTCACTTCCATTTGTATTCAATAATGATGCTTGATTTTTGACATGTACTTGTATTTGAATCATATCCAAATCGAAGGGGATATCTCATGCTCATGATTAAATATCAAGGTGGTTACACTGGCCATTTGCTTTTTTACCTATTTGGCTATTTTATTTTTTACCTATCATGATCTATTTCCTCTGTTAGAGTAGGATATAAGGATATGCTCAACTTTGTGAGGATTAGGCTTCATTTTAGGCTCCCTTTGTCATTTTCCTTATTCATTTTTCTGTGAAGTCATTTTGAGAAGTTGTGAACAAGAACAAAATGGATGCTTATGTGGGGTTTGAGGATGATAGTGTGGACCTATATTTCCACATGTCTCACTTTTTATGGAAATTTATCAAGTACAAAAGAAATATGGGATTCTCTTGCACCTTTATAGAAGTGTGATAGTAGCCATATGGAGCCAGGTGTTTCCCCTAAAATTGCCTTGGTATTTTGATATCTCTAGATGCATGCTAGAAGACCTATTTAAGGAGGGTCTTATAGTTTTGACGACATAGAATGTTGCTACCATTTTATACCTATTATAGAAAAAATAAAGGAGTTATTCTTATAATTTTATTGGGCATACATTGCAGGAAAAATTTGTCCAATGATGCAAAATTAAAGATGAAAACCTGTTGAACATGATGTAAAGGGATATTAGTCATGTGAACTATATTATTTAATTGAAGGAATCTCTCAGAAATTCCATATCATTTTGATGTACATAATCTAGGATACAATTTTGTATCCACTAAATAGGTGTACCGAGGGAAGGGATCAATCGATCTTTTTACTTTGTAATTAAGTGGATATCAGTATAAGGAAAGAAGGATTGAATGATCTTTTATTTTTCCAATAAAGAAATTATCAAGAAAAAAGGAAATAAAGGAAGGATCTGCCAAAACTCCCCAAGAAATACGTATATGATTTCATTCATCCATAAGTATGCCATATATGTTGTATCATCTAAGAAATCATATATATTTTTAGGTGTGTTAGCATATCGTTCATTGACAGTAAGGTTGACATTGTAGTGACAGACAATAGTGTAAGGTGTAGCTAAGGAAAGGACCAATCATTTATTCCTTTGTCATTAAGTATATGTCAAAAGAAAATATAAGGAAATAATAATCAATCAATGTTTTCCTTTGTCATTAAAGTGATTATCCCTAAACCAGAAAATAAAATAAGGATCGATCGAAAATCTCCAAGGAAAACTTATATGTTTTCCTTTGTAATTAAGTATACATTCTTACAAACCATTCTTATGTATACACATATCCATCCTCCTACAACTCTCTGTCGTCCAGGAAGGCATATATGTTTTATGAGTGTTGGTTGATCCTTCTTAGACATTGTGGTTAACATAGTAGTGTCTGAAAATAATGTAAGGTATATCTGTGGAAAGGATTGACTGATATTTTCCTCTATCATTAGGTGCATACCAGGACACCAGTAAAAGGAAGGAAGGATCAAACAATATTTTCATTTGTCATCAAGTGATTATCAGGAAAACATATAGTGTTTCCTCTCTCATTAAGTATGTGTTGTCTCCAACCATGATTATGTTTACATGGAGTTGACATCCTCCATTATTATATTTTCCAAGATATAATATATGTTTTAAGAGTGTAGGATGATCCTTCTCTCATTGTAAGGTTCATTAGAGGAAATTTCAATTTAAAATGGGCCTTCCAAAAATAATACAAATTCCATGTCATCATGTATTAGCAAATCAAACTTCTTTAAAATTCAAAAAGGGGTCACCTCTTAAACAAATTTTTAATATAAATTTGGGGATAGGTATCATTAAAAAAACTACTTTTTTTTCATATTTTAGACACATCTCCCTGTGTTTTTACTCAAATTTCGATAGGGAGAGCTCGTTGGATGCAGAATTAAAGTCCACATCCAACGAGTACCCACTCAAAATACTTTTGACGGGCTCTGCTACCCCCAAAACAAGAAATACCTAAAAACATGATGATGACATCTACCCCTAAAATAAGAAATACCTAAAAAAATGTGATGATGACATCATCATCACATTTTTTCAGGTATTTCTTTTTTGGGGGGTAGTGGGGCCCATTAAAAGTATGCCAAGTGGGTACGTGTTGGATGCAGAATTTAATTCTTCATCCAATGAGCTCTTCTGATCAAAATTTGAGTAAAAAGACAGAGAGATATGTTGAAAATACAAACAAAAAAGTAGTTTTTTATTTTCTTCCTCCAAAATTAATAAATATTATTTTATTATTTTAACTAGTATTTTATTAATTTTCTTTAGGAGGTCCATTGTGAGTTGAAATTTCCTCTAATGGATGTGATATACAAAGAACCAACATAAGGTGTATCGGGGAAAAGAATCGGTCGATATTTATCTCTATCATTGAGTGGATATTAAGATAGAAGAAAAGGAAAAAAGGATCAGTTGAGGTTTTCCTTTGTCATTAAGTCATCATCAAGAAACCAGGATATAAAAGAAAATTGTCTGACACTCCCTAAGGAAAACATATATGGTTTAATTTGTCATTAAATATATGTAGTCTCCAACCATGCTTGTGTATTTACTCATCCATCCTCCAATGTTTTATCATCCATGAAACCAGATATGTTTAAGAATTGTCATTCATTCATTCTTTTATTGTATGCTTGACATGGAAGTGTCAGACAACACCTTTCTTACATAGTATTCTCCTAGAGAAAGTCAATGATGTAGGCTGGCTAAAACATCTATCATGGTGGTGTGGATGGTTCTTTTCATAGTTTTGAATTTTTTGTAGTTATGTTACTATGATGGATCCACAAAGATATCGATTCCAAGCCAAGGTCGGTTGATTGTTATTTTTTTATCCTGTATATGGTCTTTGCGTATATAGTACTATGCTACTGACACCTAATCATTCTCCTCCAATCTTAAGTTTTCCCTAAAATGTGAAATGTTTTCAAAGTCTCATTTGATCATTCCTTCATGAAGTGTTTTCATAGAATGGCCATACAACATGTTCATGGTAGTCCACAGTCGACTTACTTGAAGTTTTTTTTGCTAGATGAAATTGATTTTATTAAATTTATTTTTATATAAATATGCATGAAATTGTTTCAGTATTGACATTTTTATAAAATCCCTTTCAGTTTGGTAGTAAATATATAATCTTTAATTTGCGTGTTAAAAATGTGTTACCTAATTAGACTATTTTTTATGGTTTTTGCGTGCAGATAAATGTTTATTTGATAAACACTTGATAATATTTGATTTAAATGGAGTATTATTACATGCAATTCATAAGAATACATTGTCAAAGAAGCTATAGTATAGAAACACATACATCATTGCAAGACAAAGTTTTAATTTATATGTCTAGGGTAAAAGGATTTTCTTAAATGATGTCTTAGTATTTTTGAGGTTGGTTTATGGACATCAACACAATACATAAATTTGAATGACTTTTTTCCGAAATTTTTAGCAACAATTGAATGGAAAAAGAGCAATTTACAGTCATACTAACAAAATATCAATGTGACGCCAAACCACAAAATGGACATGTTGGAGATGGAAATCTAAATGTGTATCTTAAACCTCTAAACAATGTCTGGAATACGTTATAATTTTCTTATGGTGTTAGTAAACAGTCATTGTGGGAGATTCAGAAGAAAAACATGTTTGTAACGATCAAGGGAACTATGTAATTGTAAAAATCTATAATTGTGATGGTGATATTGAAACACACTTGTTAGATTGATTGTGGCTTTTTTTGCAACTCCTTAATGGTTTTAACGATGTAATACCTATTGTGAAAAAAGTGCAATTAGTTTTATGAATAACATACTTTGATTCTTTATCTTCATAGTCTTGTCTATGTGTGGCTTTGCTATCTACTTGTGTTTTATTATTCTAAGGGTCCATTTAGCGATTTGTTAGGAACATTTAAAGTTCTAAATAATATGTTTCTAAATCAGATTGAAGATTGGCTTTGTTATCTATAGTTGTGTTTTATTATTTGAAGGGTCTATTTAGTGATTTCTTAGGCAATTTTAAAGTTCTGGATAGTATGTTGCTAAATTTGATTGAAGATTTACATATTAGGATTTCTAAAATCACAAAAAATAGATTCTAAACATCCCATCCTTGGTTTTATAAAGTGAAAAACCTATTTCAATATGTGTCGATATTGGGTGCAAAAACTGCCAAAATTAGTTCTGAAAATGTCAATATTGGGAGCAAAAAGTTCAAAATGCGACTCAAAAAGTGCCAATTTCGATCCCAAAAATGCAATTTTCAAACCTATTATTGCACTTTTTGAAATCCATTTTTCCACTTTTTGAACTCCTAAATTGTTGATTTTTACTTTAGAAAGGTTTTTTTTTTACTTTAGAAAGGGTGTTTTTTAGTTTTTTTTAAAGGTCTTGGATTGGAATATGTCCATATTTAATGAAATTGGTGTTATGTCATCTTTTACAGACTATGGATAAGATGAAATGATATATTAAGTGTCTATCCCTTGAAAATCAACAATAACCTAAGATGATAAAAGTGTATCTAAGAGAAATACCATTCGCATGTCACATACCTCATGATTAGCTCAAGGAGAGGATGTCATTTCCTTTTAATCAGTTGAGCTGGAAACTCGTATTTGGTTTGGACCTCTATACCAGTTTTAGCCATGAATTTCTTCGAGGATTTCCCCTTGATGTGTTTCCCTTTGAACCAATTTTCCCCTTCTAACAGAAACTATGTTGCTTGGGAGATGAATTTTGCAGTGACCTAAAGGTCCACATCACCAACATGAGCACTATTACCATCAAATATTGAGGAAAATTCCTTGTAGATGCGATATTGAAACCAAATAATTTTTGTGGGAAGGGTAACCACCCAACTCTTATCATAGGCTCCACTCATTCATTGTATATGTCCAATAACTCGGTCCCACAAAGCTCAAATTGAACTACATACACGATGGGAGGAAATGAGGGTTTATAGTGAACAAAAAGAACCTTGGGGAGAAAGGAGTAAAGAACCTTAATGCAAGTGACTTCATTCAATTTTGAAATCTCATGAAGAATCATAAGCATAACCTTAAAATCCATCATAAGAGAAATGACACACAAAAATGATAATGCTGAAAGTTCAAGGGTTTGCAGGTTTTCTATTTTCAATTTTCAAAACCATTAAGAAGGTACTAATTAAACTGTATTGTGAATGAGAAATACATAAGCTTAAAACAACATGTGTAAATTTGAACCAACAAATTATGTACTCATTTCACTATCTAGTTGTAAGGTGTCATCATTAACCTTGTTATTTGACAAATGTAATCATTTTCATTAAATATTTTCAATTAAACATGGATAGGATTAACCAATAGAATTATTGTAGTCTAAAACGAATGATGATTGCAAAAATCAATTTCATTAGAGAGAATCAATTGTGACTGAACAATCTTTGTGAAAAAAAAAATCAAGAATAGAATATATATATAAAGACTTCATCAGCATTATTTTGTCCAAAAGATAGTCTATGAAATAAAGCAATGGTTAAGTTAATATCCAAGATTAATATTGATTAATTAAAAGAGTTAATCAATGATATTATAACCAAATTTTAAGATAAAAAATGTCTTGTCTCCTTAACTGGGATAGGATCTACCATATTCAGAAGAAAACAATTTAAACATTATTTGCAAGAATTAGATGCTAATTTCAAAATATTTTATGTGAAATTCACAAAAGATTTATTCTCATAAAAATAGGTGTTTTAGTAGCTCCAAAATTCTTGAGAAATCAATGATGTGAAGGGGGATGATTTCCATTCAGAAATACATGCATCTCTCAAATATTTCTCCTTTCTTAACATATTTCATAATATAGAGTACCTTGAGAATCAAATATTCTAAAGGCACTCCTAAAATTTATCATATTTCTAGATAAGAGCATGTACTTTGGAATTTTATACTTATGGACTCTTCTAAAGAAGGGGATTTGTTGGCATCCAACAAGTCTAATATACTGATACATGGAGACATAAAGTCGGTTTTTGAATGCTTTATTTCCTCATGGGGTTCATCCATTGGCATATCACAACATCCATATTACATCAAGAAGTTGTTAAAGTAGTATGAAAGGTTTTTGGATACTTTCCTCTTGGTTGGCCACCAGATAGAAGAGTGGATTATGTGATAGAATGGAGGTGGGAACACAACCCATCACGAGACATTCTTATAAGCACCCCAAGAAGTTCAAGGATGAAATTGGGAAGGTTATAAAGGAACTTATTGAATTAGGACTCATCAAGCGAAGTTCGATTCCCTTTTCATATTTAGTGGTCCTAGTAAAAAGAAGTACAAAACATTGCGAATGTGCATAGACTATAGGTCCCTCAACAAGAATACCATAAAGAATCGGTACCCAATTCCAAGAATTTATGAGATGATGGATGAACTACATGACGCCAAGTTATTTTCAAAGGTAGAACTTTGTTCTAGTTATCATCAAATGAGAATGACAGAATAAGTCATTCAAAAGAAAACCTTCCACTATCACTATGGACACTTTGAGCTTTTAGTCACACCTTTCAACTTGCCTGATGCTCCAGCTGCATTCCAATATTGCATGAATAGAGTCTTTGGTAAGTAGCTCATCCATATGTATGTGTTGGCATTTGGTAATGATATTTTTATTCATAACAATACTTGGAAAGAACATTTACATCATTTTAAAGATGTACTCAGCATTTTGGAAGAAAATTCTTTGTATGCAAAGTTGTCCAAATTTGAATTTGGAATGATGGAGTTATTGTATCTTGTTCATGTGATTGTGAATATGGGGTTAATGCCCACTTGAAGAATATTCATGCCATTCTTGATTGGCCTAGTTCCGAGAATGTTACTGAGTTGAGAGGATTCATTGGAATCTATACATATTACAACAAATAATTTATTGAAGGATTTTCATAGTTGGAAACACTTATGACGGATATTACTAAGAAAGGAACCTTTTTTGGGTCAAAGGAAAATAAAAAAAAAGTTTTCAAAAGAATGAAGGAAGTGATGAGTAGTTAGAAAATACCTATTTTTCCATATTTCACTCAACCATTTGTGCTTGAATGTGATTCTTCTAGAGAATGCACATGGGTGGTTTTGATGTAGAATAAGCACCCCATTTCTTACAAGAGAAGAAATTTGCATCCCCATTAAAGACACTATTCAATCTATAACACAGAAATGATAGCCATATTTTATGCATTGACTAAGTTCACACAATACTTAATGGGGTTAAAAAATTTAGCGAAGACTGATCAGAATAGTCTAAGGCATTCCATAAGATATAAGGATCTAAATGTCAGGAATCCATTTAAGCAGTCTTAATTGAAGGTAAAAGGGGGTGAAAAATTAAAACCAATGTTATGG
Organism: Pseudotsuga menziesii; assembly: GCA_001517045.1. Lineage (NCBI taxonomy): Eukaryota > Viridiplantae > Streptophyta > Pinopsida > Pinales > Pinaceae > Pseudotsuga > Pseudotsuga menziesii. The sequence continues at coordinate 549,589 of LPNX010317687.1, read as the reverse complement.
CCCTTACATAATTATACAAAGAATAGGAGAAACTGCTTATGATTTAGAAATTCCAAAAGAATGCAAGATGCACAATGTGTTTCATGTGTCTTGTCTAAAGAAATCATTTGGATAACATGTGTTAGTATCAGAAGTAATACCTCCTTTGGATGATGAAGGGCCACTAATCTTGGTACTAGAAAGGATTCTGCAAACAAGAGAAATAAATTTAAGAAATACGACCATGAAAGAATATCTTGTTCTATGAAGAGACTTACCAGTGAAGATGCAACATGGGAGGGTGAGCAAGTGGTGTAGCACCCAGGATTACAATTTCTTGAGGACAAGAAATTTTGGGTGAGGACGACTATAATGTCCCCTCCTGAAGGGAACATTGGTGAAACCACTAACCCATTCAAATCCCATGGGTTTTAGTGGAAAATTAAATTAATTATTGAAGTAAGGAATTAAGTTTTACCTATAGTACCACGCATAATTAATTTAGTTCATGAAAAGGTAATGTAGGACCCCCAATTTTGAATACTTAATTATCTAATATTTTCTTTATGAATCATAAATTGTTTAGGTGGCTCAAGAGGGAACATAGGAGGATGAATAAGTCCATATGAGTTGTTTCCATCAATGAATTAAGGAAACACAACTAAAAGTAGTAAAGCCATCTAAAATAAATAATGCATCCTAAAAGAATGAAAGCATCCTAAAATAATGAAAGTCGATAAAAAATAGAAAAGAAAGAAGTTTCCTGACTTTTACAAAAGGCTCAATAAGGATTATAAATAGACAAGAAATCTCTAGGTTCTAAATTCAGCTAGTGAGGGCGAAATTATTGAGGAAAGTGGGTCCTTATGCAAGTGGAAATTCCAAAAAAACCAACCAACTCATTAGTGATTTTAATTCAAAGAAAGAAGGCTCTAGAGAGAAAAATATATATCAGAGTTCTATAAAATGAGTATGAGAGCCCAATGGAGGAATCTTTTGTCAATTTGATTATTAATCTTGGCAAGATATTCTCTTTCAAAGGCTTGGGTGGTGTGCCCCTTCCCAAAATTGGGAGATTTATCCCCTTTACAACGAGTAATTTAGTTGAGAGATTATAAGATCCTTCAGCCGAATACTGACGAAGAGAACACCCAATTAATTTCATGTAGGTTAATGAAGCCATTTTACATGTATGATCTGAGCTACAATATGGTGTGGTCAAATTCCAAGTTGATGTGATAGAATCAAGTAGTAACAATATTACAAGTGTAGTGTGTTTTGGATAGTGAAGAGGAAGAACTGAAGGATTACACCCACTGTGATATATAGATGTTATTATTGTGCAATCAGTGGGATGTAATATGGTGTAATTATCTCCATTTGTTTGATCCAATAGCAAAATATACATTACTTACTCTCAATCATTCTACTTTTTCCTCTATGTTTCAAATTTTAGTGAATGTTGGACATACTGCAAGTTTTGCATTATTTGAGTGTTGAATGCACCCCTAAAAGTATGATTGAGGAATGATTATATTAAATGACATATATTGAGTCTAATATATAAATTTTATTTCATAATCAATGACCCTTTAATGCCATTTTAAATTAATTGTTTTCATTGCTAGCGCTATTGTTAATGAATTTGGTAATTTTTCAGTCTTGATGAGTTTAGTTGTTAAATATGATTCTAATAATTGATATGAAGGTCCCTGTAGCTAAATATAAAGTAATTAATCCCATCCCAAATCACATAAAATAATTTAGGGATCCTCTGGCTCCATTCAAAACTATTTGTAAACTGCCTCCTTCACTAGTCTAAGTTTCGATCTTGCACCTAGTCACCAATTTCCTTATCTAATATTTGTTTTTCAATTCAAGTCAATTCCATATCAGGTTGGGGACACTTTATCCAATATTCCAATGGCCCATTAGTTTCCAGTGATGCACTAGAAGTAGAAGAGTATCACATTATTCATGGGAACTAAAACTATCAGGCCCTTGTGACAACCCCCAAGTGTGATGAACTATGGAATGTGCCTACTTTAGGAACTAATCCATTAGGTTTTGTTTACAAACTATCATTTGTGTGTATAAGTTTCCATTTTTTAAGTTAGTGTTGCTAGGCCTTGGTTTTGGTGCATTACAATTTTCCTATATATCTATATTTATAATTTTTCAATCCAAATAATCGCATAGAATAATACATATAGGTAAAATATTTGAATCCTTAAAAAATACCCCCTGAATTTACCTAGCTATGGAACAATTTTGATATTAGTACTATGTTCTTTTAGAGAGGTCATATCTTTAGATGGACCATGTTCAACATTACGAGGGGAAGGTACTATTCAATGCTTTATCTTCTAAGCCCCATATCCATATTCAAGGAGGATGTTATGCATAGGGATGAATCTATGTTCAAAAAAGTATTCATTAACCCTCTCACTTATTTATTTTATCTACAATATACTATATTTTATATTTTATTATTCACACACCAACTCTCAATTGTATTCCAACCACCTAAAGTATATATTTTTTCTATGACCACTCTTTGTGAGGAGTTAGGTATTGCTAAAACAACTCTCATATTGTAATTTGACTCTCTTTACGTTTTACTTTCTTAGGTGCATCTATGTTGGATATGTACACTTGCACACCCCTATAGTATATATTTTCTCTCTTAGTTGTGTTTAAGATCTCAAATTGTATTTTACTTTGTTGCTCTATAAAGAATATGTGCGTTAGGTATTCATACACCCATATCCATATTATATTTTAGATTTCTTCTATAAGGAACAAAATTTGGGTTTCGAGGAGCAAAGTCGCTTGGCCCTTTACCCCTCACCGGCAGATGTCCTTGGTCCTTCAATTTAGACATTTCAACAGTCAGGTTATCTAAAAGTTTGGTCATTTTTTCAATCTTGTTCTTAGATGCAGAAGCCCCACTATAGTGTATTGGCTGCTTTTTCATGTTTATCTTCCCTTTGACCTTCTAAGATGCTGAAATGTTTGACTCTACCTCTAGGGCAGTATCTTGCATGAGTGATAAGGAGGCAGACCTCCTTTCTTTGAGAAGTAGGCAGAAGTCAGAGTCAAAGACATTTGCATAAGTTATCATAGCTGAGGTACCGGTGGGTTTAATCTTAGTGGGGATCTTGCTGTACATGTTGTTGAATCTCTTGGTAAAGTTTGAGACAGACTCCCCATTTTCTCTTTTCAGGTTGTTGAATGCTGTGATATAGTAGAGGTGATCTCTCCTCTCTCCCCAATGCTTTAGGAAAATGTCATCTAAGGCCTCTATCCCTGCCACTGACCTAGCAGGCAGTTCCTTAAACCACTTCCTGGCCTGGCCATCTAGGCTTTGCACAAAAACTCTGGTCCATACATCTTCTTGTTCTATGTTTATATTTTCAGCATAGCTGTAAAAATCCTCTAGATGTTCTTCAGTAGTGAAATCCCCTTCCCCTGTAAACTTCGACATATACTTGAGGTAATCCCCGGTAGGCATGGCTGTGAGAGGATTTGGAAAAATTAGCGGTGCATACCTAGCTACCAGGATCCCTTCCATATTGGTCAATTGAGGGGTAGCCATATTGGAAATGGGTATGGACAGGGTTGTGGAAGGAAGCACTGATGAAGATACTTGTTGAGAAGGTGGTGGTATACTTATCCCAGTGGAGTCACCAGGGATTGGATATTCACAAGCATCAGTGCTTGAAGATGCCCAAGCCGTAGATTTTTCTGATGTATCTAAAAATTTCTAGGAATTAAGAGTTTCAGCAGAAGAAATAACAATAGAAATATTTCTTGAAATACCTAATGTATATTTTTGTGTAGCACTACTAGTCTGTCTTAGCAAATCCCTAGCTTTCCTCAAGATTTCTTTTGGATATGAAACGGGTGTTGCTGATGGCTCCTTTGGGTTTGCTCTGGTACTTGATCTTCTTGAAGCCACCTTATATCAATGAGGTCACCAGATAGATGATTACAACCATAATAATGTCCAAGCATTTTCTATCATCAAAGCATGAATCTATGTCGTCTCCCAGGGAAGCTGAGCTTCAATCTCCTCTCCCCGACAACGGTGCCACTTTGTTATCACTCCAGGAAAATCCTCTAGGTTGTAGCTTGAGGATGCCTAGTGACTTACAATGTTTTTTGGGGTTTTCTAATATGGGTCAATTCAATAGACCTATGTAACCTTTCCACTCTCAAGGCATGCATAAAACTCACTCGTTTACAAGGCTTTTAGTTGCAATTTGCTCAGAAATTCGACAATAAGGTGCAGGGATGGAGAACTCACCAGGATAGAATACTTACACACATAACACATGCATATAAATGGCTAAATCCTACTAAGGATGGTATTTATAAATCAAATATCACTAATAAACCAATAAGATGACAGCTATCATCTTTTTAATAAATCTGAAAATGACCTAAATGCACATTCAAGCATAAACACAGTAAAGAAAGAGATGATGGCTGAACAGGTCACAACAAAAGAGCTTATATCATGAATAAGTAAAATGAGCATCTTGAAAGCATTATTGGCTCATAAATCCCCGAAGTTGAACCTTTATTATAAAATCAATCATGGGCTTTATATCCTTCTACAAAAATGACATATCCTGAAAATTCGATCTGTTTACACAAAGAATACTTGAAAGTGATAGTTTTCTCAGATTAGGGCTTCAAACCCTTGCTAACTATTTGTCTATCTATTGTGAATATCTAGTTCACTGAGCGAATTTTTAATAACTGAAGTGGTCGCTGATAATCACCACTACTGGTTCACTGTGAAATTTGCCGCCAACACCCAGTGTTTCAGCGGTTTTCTGAAATGGCCTTTCTTGCTTAAATCTCTGGACTTTTCTACCTTGTCACCATGGTCGCTAATCGAATCTATAACCTCTAACCCATTGGCACCTTAGGCCTGACTGTTTCTGTAATGTCGGTGTCTTAAATCCCTAGCGTCGCGATGGTTTCTTCATCGGTGCTTTCCATCACTAGCTTGTCGACGATCGGAAGCTGAAACAACTAATGCATCGAAAACTCAAAGAAGAATGCTTCCGCAGTGTCGGAGTTTCCAGCAACTAATATTCTCAACATTGACAATCGAAAGCTCTATCTTCTAGCCCATTGTCACCTTAGACGAGAGCGATGCCGCTATTTCGGAGGTGGAACGAACTAGTTTTAATGCTGTCGAAAGTCATTTGTCAAAGGAATCAGGGCATTAGTCCTTTACACCGCTGATGGAAAGTCTTTTTGTTCACCAATGCGCGTATCTATTATTCGGAATGATTTTAGTGATTGATCAGAAGCCTTGTCCGTCACCTCACCGACACTACGGAGCTACGTAGATTTACCTCGTCGATCTGTAGCCCTTATTTCTTTTGATTGCTGATGAGTCTGTATTGTCTCGGAACCCATAGTTAGTCTGTTTCCTATAGTTTTGGCTCCTTAGTGAACTATCTTGCTGATGATTTATGTTTTCAAGCTCCGATGCCTTATCAGTCTGCCTCCCGCCATTGCGGCTCCTTAGTGGACTATCTCGCTGATCCGTTGTCCATAGTTCCTTCGATCGCCGATGATTTTCTGTTGTGGCGGAACCCATAGTCAGTTTGTTTCCCACCGTTGCGGTATCAGAACCTCAAATATGAATGCTTCCGTAGTGTCGGAGGTCTCGATGACTAATCTTTTGAGCATCGGCAATCGGAACCCCAAACCATTAATCATCGGCACTTTAAACCATTATCCATCGGAACTTTCAATCACTATATTCTCTACAGTGGCGGCGCCGCAGTGAACTAAAACTCTGAAACATCAGTGGAATAGAGGACTACACCTTCGATCACTATTTAAAAATGTTTCGATAGTAGTAAAAAATTTAGCAATACGCCTAACCACCAAAGGGGTTTTCCACCTGTTATTTATCTTCCATCTTTCGATGGCTAATGAGATGTTCTCATCCTCGCCCAAGCCACCGAAAACTACAACTTGTGAAATTTTCATAAAAAAATAGAGGCTTTCAAACTGTTAGTGACATTCATATCCCTCATTGCATGAATTAAATTCCTCATACAAAAATAAATTATTTTCAAAGATAACACATAGTTATCCCCCCCTCTATATGTGTGTGTGTGTGTGTGTATTTATCTATGTATGCATATTATATACACAAACATGTGTTTGTGTATGTGTGTGTGTCAAGAGAGAGAGAGAGAGAGATTGGAAAAGAAAATTTTTATATTCAATTTTTATATTGGATTTGTTTTCCCATACTTAGGATATAAAATTTAATCATTTTGGTTAAATTCCTAGGTCCTACACTAGCTAGTTGGAATCCACTTGGTTCCTTGTGGTAAAACTTTCCTAAACTTCCTCTAGGAGCGCTTTGGAAATATTCTAGATAATATTTTCACAAACCATCAGAATTCCTAGTTTAGTATGTGCACATTCTTACCTTATCCAAAGTTTCATCATTTTTCAACAGCTTTTAAGGAAAAAGGTGAAAGCTAGTTTTAAGGAAACTGTCTTGTTCTTGACACAAATCACCCTCCTTTATTTTCTCTCCTAAAAGAACAAGTTTTTCCACTTTCCTTGACTTATAAGCTGATACAACTCATTCATCCTATTCATGACCTTATTGACAAATTAGGAAATTGTTTTATGCACCTATGGGGGATTTTGACTAGTTTAGTAAGCTTGCTTTTGTGTTGATTTGAATAACATCCTTATGCATTCGAATATATGATGTAATTATATATTTGGACATCCTATGTTTTCATGATGTTTTTTGGTGTAAACTTATTCAATATAATTTTATGTTATGCATCATTTTCAGTCTCCATTTTTAGTGAATCTATGCATGTTTTACAAGCAATTTTGTGAGTTCAATTGATCTAATCTTGCGATTAATTTACACATGGTATCAAATCCTTGGTAGCTCAATTTTTATCCTCTTTTATTAATTTTGTAGGATTGACATCTCTCACTAGGAGAACATTCTATCTATTCAAGGGTGCAGTTGCTGAAGAATGGATCAATCTCAACATATCATCTTGACTCCATTCAACTACTTCAAATGGGAGGCACAGATTGAGATTATGATGAGGAGTAACAACCTCTAAAGAATTACCATAGCAGTTGATACTGAGCCTAATGCAGCAGAATATAATATTAAGTGGAATAATAAGAGAGATGAGGTGTATGGTCTCTTGTGTCTCATTTCCAGAGACCTTGTTTTCCATCTTGATGGATTGACATCACCAAATGAAGTATGGGAGAAGCTTCAAAATTTATTTGGAAAGATAAATGAAATAAGGGGACATCAATTGGAGAACGAGTTGATTTCACCGAGTCCAAGAAACTTTGAATCCTTACAAGTCTACTTGTCCAAGTTCAAAGCACTAGTTTTTGCAGTTGAAACAATGTGGTATCAGAAAATAAACATGAGAAACTGGTTTTGGCCATACTTTCAAAGCTTGGCCTTGACTACTCAGTATTTTTTTCGACCTTCCATTCCACAAAGTTGACATCTCAAACCTGGAATATGCCTTCACTTGCAGATTTCATGGAATCCTTGACCTAGGAGTGAGATAAGTTGGTCATGATGGGAACCATCAAACCTTCCAAAGATCAAGATTTGGTTGTTGGATATTCAAAGGCAGATTCCAAAGGAAAGAAGAAGGCTAAGAATCCTCCTAGTCAAAAGGGAGACAAGTCCAAGTCTCATAAGGATTCCTCAAACTCCAAGAAGAAGAATTCCCAAAATAAGAAAGGTAAAGGTGAAATGAGCAAGTGCGCATATTGTGGTAAGGGATTTCATCCTAAGAACTCCTGCATGAAGAAAAAAATTGATATGTTGACTCAACTCCCAGATAAGCTTAAAATCTCTCTTCCTGAAGGTGAAAAGAAAAAGGAGGGAGGATCTAGTTATGAATACAAGGAGACAGTTTATGCCCTACTTGCAAGCACTATAATATCTCCTTCCTTTATCATTCATTCTAGAGATTCAAGGGACATGGTTTCGACAAGGGAGGCCTTCTCCTCCCTTGATTATTCAAATGGTCCAAATATTTTACTGGGAGACAATTTTGAAACTTAAAGTAATGGAAAGGGTAGAATAGATCTTGACCATGGTTCCTTCAATAATCTTTTGTATGTCCCTAATCTTACTGCTAATATCTTGTCATTATATTATATGCCCCACACTAGGTATCCTATGAATTTATTCTTTACTCCTAATGATGTTGAAATATTTGATATTTCTAATGGTAAAGTCATTTCTTAAGGTTTTGTGGATCATAGTTCAAAAGTGTACAAGTTCTCACACTTCATTCCCTTCTCAAACCCCTCTTCTCTCCTCACTCATGCTAATGAATCCAACAATATTCGTCAAGGGAGGTCTGTCCATCTAAATTACAAATACCTTTCATATTTGTGTGAAAAAGGTATGGTAATAGGTCTTTCCAAGATCTAGTTTTCCAAAGGATTTTGTCAGGGTTGCATTCTTGGAAAACACCCAGAGCATAAGTATGAGAGAGTCAGTCATGAGCGAACCTATGCACCTATTGAAATCATTCATAGAGAAATTTTTGGTATGTTTCATCATATGTCCATGAGTAAATGGAAGTATTTCCTAAACTTCATAGATGAATTTTCCAGATACTGTTGGGTTTACTTCCTTATGGCATAAGCCTGAAGTTTTTGACCTCTTCAAGGTTTTTAAAGCCTTGGTTGAGAACCAGTCTGGAAGAAAGCTCAAGATACTTAGATTTGATAATGGTGGTGAGTATGTGAAATATGATTTCATTCAATATTTTAAATATTAAGGTATCTATATGCGACACGCTATTCCCTACACACCTCAACAGAATGGTGCTGTGGAGAGGAAGAATAGATCTCTCAAGGAGATGGCTACTTGTATGATAGATTCTAATACTTTTCCACCAAAGTTTTGGGTTGAAACTATAAACTATGCATCCTACATCCAGAATAGGTTTCCTCACAAGCATATTGATGGAATCACTCCTTTCGAATCTTGGAGTGGACAAAATCTTGATGTGTCTCATTTCATGATTTTTGTCTCTAAGGATTGGGTTCGAATTCAAACAGAAAAGAGGAATGCTTTGGAACCTCAAAGTCAAGAGTGCCTATTTTTTGGTTATTATAAATATTCCAAAGGGTGTAATCTAATCAACATGAGCACTCAAATATCCTTTATTGAAAGGAGTGTTCAGTTTAAAGAAGAGCCTATGACAGCAGCAGAAATTGGAGAGTTCTCTTCACCACCACCACATATGACTGTAAGTGAAGAGTCTGATAAGTTTTCTGATTCTGATATGTCTGATAATGATGATTTTATTTCATATCCTAAAACACCTACAAGGCCAAAGTTGGCAGAAAATACCATTCATGTAGCTGGGGAACTAGCTAGGAATACTATTGATCCTAGAAGAACTAGATGTCAATTCGAGAGTTCCCTTTCAGTCAAGGACCCCTTCCTTGTTGATAAGTGTTATATAATGGTTGAATAATATCCACAAACATATGAAGAATCATAATAATATCCAATATGGAAAACATCCATGGAGGAATACCATTCGCTCTCGAAGAATGAGACATGAGAACTAGTCAATCTCCCACTAGGGAGAAAACTAATCAAGTGCAAATGGGTATTCAAGACAAAGTTTTCTGTTGACGGCTCTCCTATGAATTATAAGGAAAGTTTAGTTCACAAGGTATTCTCCCAATTCCAAGTAATTTACTACAATTAGACCTTTGCACTAGTGGAAAAGATGGATTCCATAAGACTAGTTTTGGCCATTGCAGCTTCCAACAAATGGGAGGTACATGTATCACATGGATATGATAAGTGCCTTTATACATGGATATATCAAAGAAGAGATATATATGGAGAGTCCATGTTATAGCTGTTTTTACCACTCCAGGTGAATCACACTTTGTATGGCCTTCCCCTGTCCCGCTGCAGACTCCTTAGACCCCTTGGACCATTTTTGTCCTTTGATCTTTCCTTGATCATCCCTTAAAACATGTGAAAAATGATACACGCAAATTTTAAACCTATAATCACGTATATACATGGGTTTGACCACTAAAACTACGAACATCGAGATGTGTACAAAATCCAAATCCTTTTGGAGTTTTCCTTGACATGGATTTGACTCACTTGACTCTTGGCCTTCCCTATGCCTTGAGATCGCTCGGATTCGACCTTTCATTACCCCTTTGAAAAGCTATATAAGGAACTCTATGATACATTGAAGGCATATGAGAGAATTGAGAGAAAAGAAACTATAGTCCATTGTTGCCGAAACTTATGCTTGAGTTTGCATCCCTTTGTCCCTTGGAGCACTTTTGTGTTCTTCCCAAGCTTGCCTTTTGCTTGTGAGCTTGCTATCGAGAGATGGAGGATTGAGGTGGTGGAGGCCCAAGTGGGGGATTCAGTTTCTCCAGTTTGCAGATGTGCCGTCAGAGGTTGTATCTATTGTAATCTCTGATTTATATTAATAGAAATATCTTTTCCTGTCCAATAATGTGTGTTTGAATGAATATTTTATCCATGGGATTATGTCAAATGCTTATACATTATTGATTATGTATGCTAGAATAGATATAACACCATGATATGTAGTATGCTTTTCTTGTTTACTTGTTGTTGAGAAAGTAATTTATCAATTCAAGCTGAAGTTGGAAAGCTCAACGGGGATCTACTTCAACCGGCTGGAATAAGGTACGAGGTCTGATCCTTTAGTGTTAGACATTTAATTTCTATTGCATATTGGAAAGGATTGATTTTTGGAGTCAAGCTGTCTGTTGTGGTACCCCAAGCCATAGGAATTTCTCTCTGTAACAGAATTAGTGACTCCGCTGGGGATTTCCTAGTAGTTGTCCTTTGGGGATTGTTCTATCGGAATTCAATGAATTTGAATTGCTCTTTCTCTCTTGTTTCTGTGTCGGGTCTGGGGGCATGTATGCCGGGTAGTGTCTGATTGGTGTGAAGTTTGTCTCAGGTTGTCTGTTTGCCTTGATTTTATGCACCTTTCTTCTTGTACATGAGTTTTTAACTCACAGTCGAGGTATACACGTGAATTTCTCTGCTATTTCCGCGTATACACGTGGGTTTATTGCGAACAATCGCGTATGCCCTTAATTTTTCCTTTTAGTAGAATTTAAATGGTTACTAGGTGAATTTTGATGATTGTTGAGTCTCCTTTGGCACTGCCTGAGTCTGTTTGTACCTCTGTTTCTTACCAGAGACAATTTTTTTAGGCTAAATTTTTTTAAGAAGGTTCTTGTCATGCCGTTTTCGATTTTTTGTTTGGGATTAGTGCATTAGAGTTCTTTTACCTTAGTGCTTTGCTTGAGTGTTGTTTGAGTGTGCTTGCAAGGTCTAGGGGTTCTAGAATCATTCTTTTTCTTTTTATATCTCATTATTTCAAAAAATCCAAAAACATTTGCTTATCATCATGCATTGCATTTTGCATTTTGCATTGTACTTGCACTAGATTTGCTTTGGAGTATTAGTTAGGATTTCATATAGGAAAGATTGCATTCATCATTTGAAGAAAAAATGTACATTTCACATAGTAGCATACCCTGTTTTCATGGACACAATGCATTTGCATTGATTGTTAGGTGTGCATTTTACTTCATGTTGTCTCATAACACCATTAGTTGCACGACCATATCCCTCTTTGAGTAATAAAGCCATTTAAAATCAACACTTAAATTAAAATGAACTACACTCTTTTATTTTATAGGGTGCACCAACAAGCTTAGGTTTTAGGGTCTTGGAATAGTTCATTGTGAGTAAATTCTCCAAGATCACTAAAAAACAATATCTATGTGTCTATCTAGGTGAGTGTGTGAAATCCTTGGTATAACCAGTGTTTCTCAGGATCCTCCTCTCAAAAGGGAGTTAAGCATGAGGCAGTGTGAGCGGTTATTGATTGGGATGACCCCTAGTCATAACTGAGTAGCACCAGAGATATTTCCAGGATTGTATTCGTATCTGGGGGCTCTTTTGATATTTTTGGGCTTTGCTACCCTGCCCATATGGTCAATCCTGCCTGCGATTGTCCACCTGAGCATTGATTATATTGAGGTGACCTTAGTGGCCTTACCTAGGATATCGAGGGGGTATTTTGTAGGGGTTATTCTATGGGTGCCTCATCCAGGTTGGGGTCAGACAACATAGTCGCTTTACGCGTTGAAGCTGAGGGCCACAATAATTGGTTACGTACCTCTACTTGTTATGTATGGGAGTCTCAAGCCTCTCCTAGGTGAGACATACCTGCTTCATTCGGGAGCTCACTTATCTCGCCCTTGATTGCTTGCATTTGGATTTAGATTTTATTAGTGATTTCTCTGTGCATGATAGCTTGCCTAGGGTTTGTGTAAATAGAGATTCTTTTCTATTTTTTGAGTCATTGTGGATTCGGGTGCGGCTCCTCTCTGTTCTCGTTGTTTAGCAGGACTTCCACCTTCTACTTCTCCTCCTCCTTTGAGAGAGAGACCTAGACAGTCCAGGCAAACTATTTCACACATTGATTCATGCACCATGGGAGACCATATAGAGGATATTCCTGAACCACCTTCTCCCATTCGTGTAGACAATGGGGAGTTTACTCCTACTTACGATCCTTCACCCAACTTGGATGAGTTAGGTCCCATGATTTTCGATATATGAACCTTTCATGATATACCTACTCACTCTAGGGTTGATTCCCCATTGACGCATTACTGGTATGGAATGTCAGAGGATGCTGAGACTCATTTTGAACCCGCCAGCACTAGCTATGGTAGTTATGCTATGTCTGGTCTTCCCACACATTATTTGGCATTTCATGTCGAATCTAAGTTCAAGCCTAACACTATTCCTGGGGGCACTCTCATTCCTTACCATGTGGAGAGGTTTGGGAGCACTAGTCACATTGCACCTTCCATCTCGGTGGTGGAAGTTACCTCACATATTCCTCCTAGGTCTAGGATTAGCGATCCTATTAGGATACTAGACCCGAGACGAGTGAGTATAGGGAATAGTACATACATTATTACTTAGGTCCCTCCATCCTCTATCCCTACTTCAAATGTTCACCCTCCACCTGATTCATGTGGTCCTTCGGGCCGAAACGTTGCTACGAGTTATGTCCATACTACGGTTACTGGACTGGTCATGTCTCAGCTTCATGCACTGCCCGTTGTGTCGAGAGGTCATGCTCATACTTCTAGAGGTCACATTCCTACTTCTAAAATGTATATTCCTACTTCCTGAAGGTATGTTCCTACTTACAGAGTGTCTCATGGGACATCTCATGCGATGACTTATGGGCCCTATTATGGGACGCAGTATGGATAGGGTTCTTCACCATATGGGGGCAGGTATCAAAAACCTTCTTACTCTCCTAATTATGGCTTCGTAGCTCCTACTAGTCAAGGTCCACCACACTATGGTACTTCCATGCCACCCTATACGGGTCATATGGGAGGAGGGCACTATGGCCAAGGCCATGGTGGTAATCAGACCTATGAGGGAGCAGTCCATCGACCTCATCATCCTAGGCTCCCTTTCCTCGTGACACTGAATCTTCCAAACTTATCGAGATTAATGAATGATCCTGTAGCTCATGACCTGGCTTGGCCGGCTGTCCCTACTAAGCTTCCCTCGGACATACCTAAGTTCAATGGCAAACCGAGAGAGGATCCGAGTGCACACGTCACTACATTTCACCTATGGTGCTCTTCGAATTCCTTACATCAGGACTCCATTCGTTTAAGGCTATTTCAACGCACCCTTACAGGGCCTGCCATGAAATGGTATATAGAGCTACCTAGGGGAGCATTCGCTTTGTTCGACGACCTTGCGATGAATTTTCTTAACCACTTCCAGCTACCAGTGCATTATGACGTTGGTACTGAACTCTTGTGGACATTTCAGCAAGAATAATCTACACATATCTCGGATCATATCTAAGAGCAGCGTAGACAGAAGAGGTTAATTAAAGCCTTTATACCACCGGAGTTCCTCCTCAAATGGTTCCTCAAGTCGTTATTTCCATATATAGCGAAGAATGTTTCTACATCCAGAGTGTAGAATGAGGAACAAGCGATTTTTAGGGTGTAGGAACTGGACTTGATTTATGCTCAGTCCGGTTTGTTATATGAGATTATTCCCAATGCTCCGCATTCTAGTTTCGACCCCAAAGTCAAACCTGGACCACATGCCGATGGCATTGTGGGTTGTGCAAGTGTGAAACCTGTGGATTCGGTTGCAAAACAAGTTAGTCAATTGTCACTCAACCAATCTACTTCAGGACAAGCTTCAGCTTCGTCTCAACCCGCCCAAATGGCGACTGTACTTTCAGTGCAATCGTCGGACCAGAAGGGTAACCAGCAACCCGGATGAAATAGAAAAAAGGGTAAAAATAATTGTAAGGGTGGGAATAAGAATGAGAATGCTAATAGTAATGACAAGAATGGCCAGAATGCTAGGGGGGACAAGCAAGCTAAACGTAAGGTTAAGTTCCCTTGCAAGTTATGTAAGGACGATCACCTCACTTACTTGTGCCCTCGTATTGATGAATCCTCAAGGTTGTTGGCACAGGGCCCAGCTGTGCTAACTAACCCTTTACCTCAAAATATGAACTTGAGGTCCCATGACCAGTCTGGGGGTGATCAAGATCCACCAGAGGGTAGTGGTCGTGGTTGCATTAACATGGTACATGCTGCAAAAGTTGTGACCCGTGCGAAAGATTATGGTTCATCACAAGCTTGCCCAGGCAAAGAGCCTGATCCACCAGGGTGCCCTTTGCATATTGAGAAACCTATGGATAAACCTGAAACTACACCTCGCATTCCTAAGGGAGTCCTTAAGCATTTGGGGCACAATCCAAATTCCTGATCCACCCATAACTATTCAGTTGTCGAGGATTTGGGCCATACTCCTTGTACGATGTCTACATTGGAAGTGCTTTAGAGTTGTCCTTCGCAAAGGAAGGCATTGCTTTCTGCCCTTGGTGTGAATGATGATGATTCTTCCTCCATGATTAAATTTGAAACCATAGGACTTTAGCCTCACTTGCCTTACTATGTGTCTCTTTTGATTCATGTAGAATGTCTTAATATGACCGTCAAGCGCACTGTGATTGATGAAGGCGCTGCCGCTTCTATGATGTCTTTGTCATGTTGGAAGGGTCTAGGTTCCCCTGAGCTGTCTAAATCAGCGACCATGTTAACTGCGTTTGATGGGAGATCATTTAGGCCACATGGCATCCTTCCTTCCCTTAAAGTCCATTTGAGAGGGAAGACCGTTGCGATAGAGGTCGAGGTGGTTGATGCACCCCTCGACTACAATCTCTTGCTAGGTAGGAATTAGATGTACAGTATGCAAGCAGATGCTTCTTCCCTGTTTCGCATTGTATGCTTTCCACATAATGGGAAGATAGTAACGATTGATCAAATGACATTCAAGAATCCATCTATTACTGCATCTTTGGGAGCTTCGATTTTGATCGTTGAGCACTCTCAGCCGGCAAACAGGAGTGTGGGTGTAGGCATGTATCCATCCCTCATGGGAAGCTTTAGTTGTCCTGCACCGATTCTTATGATAGGATCTAGTTCCAGTGAGGCTTCGACATCTATGAGATTGGTATCTTTTTGCACGAGTCATATGGAAGATCCTTGGATTCTTCCTACACCGAGTACTCCGAGTGAGCCCATCGTGACAGACGTGTCATTTCCTGCAACTATGATAGCTTATCAAACTAATCTCCAGTCTATTTCAGAGCCTAGTCCTTCCTCTTCACGGACAGAGGAGGAGGACCCTTATGTGCTACCAGCATGGGTAGTACTATCTTCTCACACGCACGACTGCCTTGATATGGTTTTCCCTTCAAATGAAGCGATTATTGAGGCTATGTCAGGAGTTGAGCCACCATGGGAGGAACTCCATCATAGATCATACTTTCTTCTTGAGCTTGACCACTTGGAGCATGAGGATTTTAGGGTGGTTCTTAGTGAGAGAGTTGGTAGTCCTATGGTTCCATTAAGCTCTCCTGGTTAGATGGCTGATGGAAACATGGCTAACATATCTTCAACAATTCCTATCAACATCTCTCGTGATCCTGGCAGAATAGAGAATGTCTATATTGGGGCGGAATGTTCCCATGCTGAGATTCTATAATACACCGAGCTATTTAAAGAATTATGTGATATTTTTGCTTGGTCGTATGATGAAATGCCACGTATCGACCCTCGTATTGTTGAGCACGAGATTAAGACTTACCCCAACGCTAAGCCTGTTTGACAATGCTTGAGGGCGGTGAATCCTAGGAAAGCACCTGCAATTAAGGTAGAGATAGAGAAGCTATTGAAAGCCGGTTTCATCTATCCTGTTCCCTTGATGGAGTGGGTTTCAAACCCCATTTTGGCGGATAATAAGCAGGGAGAGATCCGTATATGTACTGATTTCCGCACTTTAAATTGTGCCTATCCTAAGGACAATTTCTCCACACCATTTATTGATCAGATTTTGGATGAGTGTGCGGGTAGTGAGGTTTTTTCCTTTATGGACAGCTTTTTCGGGTATAATCAGATACAAATTAAACCTAAGGACCAACATAAGACTGCATTTATTTTTCCTTGGGGAACTTTCGCATATCGGAAAATGCCTTTTGGCCTTAAAAACGCTGGAGCTACATTTCAGCGGGAAATGACCTTGATCTTCCATGATATCAAGTCCATTATCAAAGTATTTTTGGATGACCTTGCTGCTCATTCTCGTATGAGAATGCGTCATCCCTATCACTTGAGATTGGTCTTTGAAAGATGCCGGCATTATTTGGTTAGAATAAAACCTCATAAGTGCATCTTTTGTGTGAAGTCAGGTCATTTGTTAGGATTCATCGTTTCTAAAGAGGGTATAAGAATCGACCCTTTGAAGGTTGAGGCAATACTTCAATTGTCTCCCTCGAAGAATATTCGTCATCTTCAATGTTTGCAAGGCATGGAAAACTTCTTACAGAGATTTGTTGTCAACTTTACCAATTTTACTAGAGGATTCATGCGTCTATTGAAGAAGGACACCCCCTTTTATTGGCATGAGCGAGCCTAGGAGTCCTTTGATGCACTCAAGCGAGCCCTAGCATCGGCCCCGGTGATTAGTCCCCTGGACTATAGTCATGATTTTCTATTATATGTGGCCGCGTCCATGGAGATGATTAGTATGGTTTTGGTTCAAGAGGATGAGGAGCTCCAAGAGCATGTCATATACTATCTGAGCCAAAACCTTATTGATGCAGAGATTCATTATTCTCATGTCGAGAAGCTTGCTTTAGCTACCATACATGCAGTTCAGCGGTTGAGACATTATATTCTCCTTCGCCAGACCTTGGTTGTAGCCCATGTCAATTCGTTTCAATTCATCCTCACTCGAAGGATGATTGGGGGAAAATATAATAAATGGATTGTCATTCTACAAGAATTTGATCTCGAATTTGTTTCGGCAAAGTCGAAGAAGTCTTTAATTTTTGCAGAGCTTATATCGGATTTCTTGAGCGAGGCCGAGGAGTTGGTTTGTGAAGATATGTTTGTCGATGAACACATATTCTTAATCTCAACTTTAGACCCATGGTATGGGGATATCATAATATATTTACAAACATTGAAGACCCCTACTCACCTCTCACGAATTGAACGATGATGATTACATCACGTCTTTAAGAACTACCTCATAGTGGATAACACTTTGTACCACCGTGAGGTAGATTCCATTTTACGATGTTGTTTAACTCGTGAAGAGGCTGAGGTAGTGCTGAATGATTGCCATAGAGAGGTGTGTGGTGGTCATTTATCTGGGCTTTCTATAGCTCAAAAGATCTTAAGAGCGGGATATTTCTGGTCGTCGATCTTTAAGGATTGTGTAGATGCGGTCAAGAGGCGCCACCCTTGCCAGGTGTTTGCATGTAATATGTGCTTGAAACCTACCTTGTTACATCCCATTATCACCGTCGGTCCCTTCACTAAGTGGGGGCTCGATTTTATGGATTGTAACCCAGCTTCGGCTGAGGGGCACCATCATATTATAGTGGCTATTGATTACTTCATGAAATGGGCCGAGGCTATGCCTATAGTTAAATCCGATGGTGAGATAGCCGCCCACTTCATATTCAACCAAATTATTACTCAGTTCAGGATTCTGAAAGAGCTTGTCACTGACCATGGCTCGCACTTTCAAAACTGTATGATGGAAGAGATGGCATCAAATTTAGGGTACAAGCAGGAGCATTCCTCCTCTTACTACCCTCAAGTGAATGGACAGGTATAAGCAGTGAATAAATCACTCAAATCCATTCTCCAATGAACCATCGCACAAAGCAAGAATAATTGGCACATCATGTCATACCCTACTTTGTGGGCATATCGAACCGCTGTTAAGATTGCCACAGGTTTTTCTCCATATCAACTTGTACATGGAGTGGAGTCGATATTTCCTGTTGAATGTGAGATTCCTTCTTTGAAGCTAGCTGTAGAACTATTACCAGACACTTCACCATTGGAGGAGCGTTTGGTCCACCTTGAGCAACTTGATGAGTAGCGTCGGGATGCCTTGGTGGCTCTAGAAGCCAATAAATGTCGCATAAAGGTCCAGTACGATAAGTCTGTCTGTCCAAGGAGGTTTAGTGAGGGAGAATTGGTCCTTTTGTGGGATCAACCGAAAGAACCCTTGGGGGTAGGAAAATTTAATCCCATGTGGTGGGGTCCTTACGTGGTCAAACATGTGTTAGAGAAGGGTGCTTATGAGTTAGTGGATTACGAAGGAACGACCTTGGTGGAGCCTAGAAATGGGCTCTATCTCAAGAAGTACTGTGCATGATTTTCAGCCAAGGCTGGTTATTGTATATTAGTGTACAGTTTTGCATAGTTAGGTCTTTTTCTTATCGTGATCAATTTTGTGATTAGTTTCCGTTTCTTTTGGCAGATGTCAATGGAATCTTCCACCTACATAGGATTCATGGATGGTGCAAGCTATCACACTCAACACTCAGCCTCTGCTGCTTGGGTGATTTATACTCCTATGGGTCAGGTACTGTCTTCAGGAGGCGTATGTCTACAGCCATCTTCCAACAATGTTGCTGAATATAGTGCCGTTATTGAGCTTCTACAGGATGCCATTTCACATGGAATCCTCTCTCTTGAGGTATGTCTTGATTTGGAGTTAATAGTGTCACAGCTTAATGGTTTGTACCATGTTAGAGATCCGACGTTATTAAGAAGATTCTTACGTGTGAGATTATTAGAACGACAATTTGACAATATAACATACATACACATTCCAAGAATTAATAATCAAGTTGCCGACTCATATGCTAACTACGTGTTAGATTGGTATTTGTTTCATTCACAGTAAATTCATCACAAACACAATTTTTACACATGTAAATAAATAAACCGATCACCATAAAAATTTTATATAACATCCAAAATGTGGTAATACATAGTGTCATGATACAAAATTGGGGCTCTCAAGCCACCAACATATAATACACAGTAGTACAAAATTTGTAGACTCCCAGGTATCTAATCCTGTGGAGGAGGAGGAGAGTTGTGATCATGGAAGGTCACTACGGCTCTAGCTAGCCGTCGAAATAATCGCGCCCATGCACGTGGTACACCCACCACCTGGTGCTGCATAGCCTCAGGAAAGTCCTTGACTTGCGCCATGGGAACCCTATGTGTCAACCTCACAAAATTGGTATGAATGCTCTGGAGCGTCCGCTCCGCATCCACACCCATGATATCATCTCCTCTTCCCCTCCGTCTATGACGAGGGAAGCCTTTCGGCCGCCGTGGTCCCACATCTACACACAAATGGTAGATGTCACTATGTATTGTCATGCAAAAATATGTCTTTTGATTCCATATAATCAGAAAACACAAAAAAATTAAATAACTCAAAAATTTAAAAAGAGAGGGTTGAGATCCATTACCTATATCGCCATATGCCGATCCTAGTGGTAG
This sequence comes from Pseudotsuga menziesii, assembly GCA_001517045.1. Classification (NCBI taxonomy): domain Eukaryota; kingdom Viridiplantae; phylum Streptophyta; class Pinopsida; order Pinales; family Pinaceae; genus Pseudotsuga; species Pseudotsuga menziesii. Next base: position 529,558 of record LPNX010317687.1, on the reverse strand, counting down.
TGGCATGTCCGGGTCTCCCTGAAAATATATCCTTGCATAGGGGTAGTCATAGATGGCAACTATCTGTCGTCGCCACCATGGAAAGAAGTCAGCTGGATAGGGGTTGGTCACCCTACCACCCCCTAGTTTGCGCATCGCATTTGCCCAACGCCGTTGGGCCAGATCTCGAACCCCGTGAAGAGGAACGTCCACTCTGGGGCTCAATCCTGGAACACGCTAAAAGAAAAACATGCTCAATATACTGCTGAACCTAAAGTTCCATACTATACCTGCCTTACACTCACTGAGCTGATGTTTCATGTTTCTTAGTAGTGTAGTGCTCCAGTCATAAATCATGGGTCTCATGCACTCCACTGCATAGAACTTCAGAGGCCACGAGGCCTGGTGGAGTGATGCCAAGCCTACTATCCTGCCCAATTTCAATAGTATGGCCTTTAGGCCCAGCACTTGTATAGCGTTGGTAGGGACCTGACTCCCCACTTTCTCTATGTCTGGATTGTAGTACACTGCAATGTACTCGTCAATAGTCAGGCCACCTCCTGGCCCACCACGAGACCGAAGGTTCACTACCTCCCCTCGTCCATAAAGCCCAGTAATGAAGTATATGTCCTCCACCTCTATAGTGAGGGACATCCCATATATCTGGAAGGACTCAAAGTCTGGATCCCAGTAATCCACCAGCATCTGTAATAGTCTTGGTTTGGTCCTCAAGTCACCAAGACACCAAAACTTGTAGAGTCCGCATGCACGTAGAGCTTGTTGAGCAATTAGATCGGCCCTTACTGCTTCCTCTACCTCACCATGTTCACACTCTCTCCACTCTAGGACCACCCTACACAAGAAATTGCCAATTTTCCCATTAGAATATTGAAAAAACCATATGCGCGGCCTCATACGCGACTGTTTTCAAAACAACCACGTATGTACGCGGGTTTGGGGGCATTTTCTTTGTATATCCAGCTCTATACGCGGAAAAACCCTCAATTTTCACGTGGGACACAGCGCTCATTTTAGTTTGTCCTAGAAAGCTTAATTGACCATGGAATTTGATAAAAATTGCATTGAAATGAAAGAGACGAGCATGGGAAAATACCTGGAAGAAACAGTAGTGGATTCCGCTGGCTGGATCTCCTGGAATTTGCTGTGGAAAATCTGAGCTCAAATGGGTAAAAGTTTCAAATGTTTTATAATATTTTGAATTGTTTACTATTTATAGAAAATTTTCAAATATTTGAAAATTGTTACCCCCTTTCCAATAGTTTCGACATTTTCTAACCATTTTGGACCGTTTTTGACATAATTCATGTTGTAGAGGACCTTTTTCAGTGTTGTTTCAACCGTTGGATCGACCCTTTCATGCCAATCTCAGGTATCATGTCTAAACTAGAATATAGGTTAGGTTTCATCACCATTTTCATTTTGCATAACCTTATGACCATATCATCATGACCTTAGGTACGCACCCACTCTATTATGTCACAGAACCTTCTTGCTATTTTAGAAGTCACATGATATGAGTGGTAGAGATTCACCTTACATGGGTACCCTAGTTAGCGCCTTATTTGCATTTGGTGCCCATGTTGATGTTTTTCTCCTTTAGGGTGTGGGAGTTTGTTGTATAGTACTGCCATGACATTTCGCAAGAGCCTCATACTCGTCTTGATCTTTTGCTGGCCTATTTCCCTTAGGACTCCCTCATGTCAAGTTGTGAATGCATTATCATGAGCTTTTCCTGCCTTATTGAGATTTATGCTAGCTCCCCTGACATTGCGTTTCAGCCATATATCCTGAGCTTGTCTCATGTCTAGCCATGCAGAGCCATTTTTTATATCCTTCGCAGCTTGTTTTCCCTTTTTTACCGGGAGGGGATCTTCCCCCGAGTGTCGATATCCTACACATGTATCCTTGCATTGAGCATAGGTATGTTCCACTCCTTGGAACTAGTTTGTTTACCCTTATGACACTCGTCTCCTCCTAGTTTGTAACTATAAAGCAATTTTATTCTTTTTCAAGATTTTTAAATAACTGAAAAAATCCAAAAAAATCAAAAAACCAAAAAGCCGAACAAGGAAATATGTTATCTGTGGTAGCTGTTAAGTCATGTCACCTTCGAACAGAGCACTGTATATCACATCCATTGGTTGGGTTATAGTTTGACTTTAGGAGTTGTACTCATTTATCTGAGTTTATCTCCACCGACTGGTTAAGCTTCCAGTCCCTATGGATCCTCTATCGATGCCTCCTGTGTCCCAGAGATGTCCCAGTTTGTATATTGAGTCTATGCTACCTTCATTCAGTCACCATACGTCGTTATGCTCTTGTTTGAAGGAAGTTGAAACCTGAGTCGGCCATTCCTCAGTTATCTTGACTTTGCATGTCGACCATTCCCGGTACAGTTACTAGTTCATGCACCTTATGATCGAGTCCTTCCACATTATACAGCTTTGCTGAGTACCTTGTGTTGGATGATGGGGGATGCCTTAATGCCCTCCTTCCAGCAGATTTCATCCCATAGACTTCATATCATTTATTCCGGGATTGGAATCTAGAGTCATTTTGAGTGCCTTGAGACTTGCAGTCATCAATGGCAGGTTCTCTCGCCATCGACATTCTTTGGGAATACATAAATGTCCCCTGATCGATGGATCCTCTCAAGTGTTTGACCTCAACACATTTATTCACACTTGTTAGTTTGCACTCTAGTACCATGATTCCCATTTTCATTATCGGTGGGTGATCTCGTGTCTATTAATGGTATACATCAATGACCAGTAATCAGATGATGGACTACTATGTTCGACCTCGACACCTCTATTCGCATAGTAGGACATGTACTCATAGCGGTTTGTTTAGAAGACTTTCTAGATTGGTGGCATCTTTTATATGCTACCTCCTTGATCGTGCCATTGTTCATGAGATTTCAGCTCTCGTGACTTGATTCCAGTATATGTTAGACATTTCTAGCCACTATGGAGATCTTGATCTGTTATATATCTTCAGCCATTATGGAGATCATGGTCCTTTGTATATCTTCATCATGGAGATTCTGATATATGTATATTGTACGTGGCGATGACCACTTATGTGATATCTTGTATCATGCCTATTCATGGCCATTGTACTCTTATGTATCTGAGACTGCTATATGTATTTGCAGTTATGTGCAGAGTTGTATCATGGTACTATGCTGATTGGGTGGCTGGTCTTCCATTTGGGATCCTTCATCACTCCACTTCTGGGATGGACTTATAATGTATTTCGGCCATCGTATGACCCCTCTGACCTCACACATTAGGGGGCATCTGTTATAGCTGATTTTACCACTCCAGGTGAATCACACTTTGTATGGCCTTCCCCTGTCTCACTGCAGACTCCTTAGACCCCTTGGACCATTTTTTGTCCTTTGATGTTTCCTTGATCATCCCTAAAAACATGTGAAAAATGATACACATGACTTTTAAACGTATAATCACGTATATACGTGGGTTTGACCACTAAAACCGCGTACATCGAAATGTGTACAAAATACAAATCCTTTTGGAGTTTTCCTTGACATGGATCTGACTCACTTGACTCCTGGCCTTCCCTATGCCTTGAGATCGCTTGGATTCAACCTTTCATTACCCCTTTGAAAAGCTATATAAGGAACTCTATGATACATTGAAGGCATATGAGAGAATTGCGAGCAAAGAAACTATAGTCCATTGTTGCCATAACTTATGCTTGAGTCTGCATCCCTTGGTCCTTTGGAGCACTTTTGTGTTCTTCCCAAGCTTTCCTTTTGCTTGTAAGCTTGCTATCGAGAGATGGAGGATTGAGGTGGTGGAGGCCCAAGTGGGGGATTCAGTTTCTCTGGTTCACAGACATGCCATCAGAGGTTGTATCTATTGTAATCTCTGATTTATATTAATAGAAATATCTTTTCCTGTCCAATAATGTGTGTTTGAATGAATATTTTAGCCATGGGATTATGTCAAATGCTTATACATTATTGATTATGTATGCTAGAATAGATATAACACCATGATATATAGTATGCTTGTCTTGTTTACTTGTTGTTGAGGAAGTAATTTATCAATTCAAGCTAAAGTTGGAAAGCTCAACATGGATCTACTTCAACCGGATGGAATAAGGTACGAGGTCTGATCCTTTAGTGTTAGACATTTAATTTCTATTGCATATTGGAAAGGATTGATTTCTGGAGTCAAGCTGTCTGTTGTGGTACCCCAAGCCATAGGAATTTCTCTCCGTAACAGTCCATAAGGTTTCTTTACTAATCCATCTCTTGTGTGCAGGTTTAAGAAATCACTTTATGGGTTAAAAAAAGCTCCAAAAGCTTGGGATGCCAATATTGATGGCTTTCTTCTATCACATAGCTATGGTATATGCAAGTTTGATCCAAATTTTTATTTGAAGTTTATTCTTGGCTCTATCATAATTATTGTTTTGTATGTGGATGACCTTCTGATCACAAGAAGTTCCATGAAAGAATTTTTCTCCTTGAAGGGTGCAATGAACCATGCTTTCTCCATGACTGATCTGGGATTATTGAGCCAATTTTTGAGGCTTGATATTTCTCAATCAGATCTTGGAATCAAGGTACATAAGTATAAGTATGCTTCATACCTGCTGAAAAAGTTCAACATGAAGGATTGCAATCCAATCAAGACTCATTTCCTTTCAGGAGTTAAGCTTGAAGAAGCGCAATCCACTCCAATGGTAAACAACACATTGTATAGGAAAATGGTTGGGTGTCTTATTTACTTGAATCATACTTGAACCGATATATATTATGCAATGAGTGTGGAATATAGACACATGTATCATCCCCATGACATTCATTGGAGTGAAGAAAAAATAATCTTACACTTTTTGCAAGAAACAAGGACACATGGGATTCACTATGTTGCTAAATATGACCTAGAGTTAGTTGGTTTTATTGATATTGATTGTGCAGGTGATAGCATTGATAGAAATTCAACTTCTAGATATGTGTGTATGCTTGTATATGGACCAATCAGTTATTCAAGTAAAATAAATTTTTTATTGAACTTTCATCTACTGAGGTAGAATACAGAGGACTTGTGAATGCAACTACTCAATGTTTGTGGTTGCAAGGTATACTTGGAGAGTTTGGGATTGAATATGATACTTCTACATTCATCTACTATGAAAACCAAAGTACCATTCAAATATAAATTGATATAGTATTGAGGCAGTGAACAAAACACATAGAGTTCCATATGCACTACATTTGAGGGCTTGTGCATGATGGTATCATTGCTTTGCATTATTGCGCATCATCTGAGCAGGTTGCAGACATCTTCACCAAGGTGTTTTCTGAGAATAATTTAAACATTATCAAATTACTGTTGGGGATAAATCACCATGTTTTTAATACTCATTTAATACAATATTTCATACAAATTTTTTTATGTCCATGTTTAAGGGATAATTTTCCCCTTTGGGGTTTTGCATCTTTCCTTGTTTTGTATGGACAAGCAGTATGTAAAGGGTGACTAATCCTTTTTTCTAGGACTTATATCCCTGATATATTTATGATATTCTATATAATTCAAGCTTAATATGGGGTGTTATAATAATCAAAACCCTTTCCCATACTTAGGATATAAAATTTAATCATTTTGGTTAAATTACTAGGTCATACACTAGCTAGACGGCTTCCACTTGCTTCCTTGTGGTCAAACTTGCATAAACTGCCTCCAAAAAGCTCTTTGGAAATATTCTTGATAATATTATGACAACCCATCATACTTTCCAGTTTAGTAAGTGCACATTCCTTCCTTATCCATAGTTTCCTTCTTTTTCAACAGCTTTTAAGGCAAAAGGTGAAAGCTAGTTTTAAGGAAACTACCTTTTTTTGACACATATCACCCTCCTTTTTTTTCTCTCCTAAAAGAATGATTTTTTCCAATTTCCTTCACTTACCATCTGATACAACTCATTTGGCCTATTTGTGGCTTTCTTGATAGATTAGGAAAAAAATTTATGCACCTATGGGGGATTTTGACTAGTTCAATAAGCCTACTTTTGTGCTGAGTCAAATAACATCCTTATGCATTTAAATATTTGATGTAATTATATATTTGGACAGCCTATTTTTTCATAAGTTTGGTTGGTGAAAACTTATTCAATAGAATTTAATTTTATGCACCATTTTCATTCTCCATTTTTGAGTGAATCTATGCATGTTTTACACTCAATTTTGTGAGTTCAATTGATATAATCTTGGGATTAATTTCCACATGTGGGGTATATACATAAATATATAATAAATCCAATAGAAAACTTGATTTTTAAATAAGTATAATTCCCAAGTTTTTTTAAATTTTTTTTTTAAGATAATATGTAAACTTACCAATGTTACAACCTTCCAAAATAAGAGCATGGATCCTAGTGCAATATTTTGAAAAACTAAAAAACTCTAGATAACATCATAAAATAGCCTTAACACATCTAAAAATGTTTTCATAGATTACAATACATTGACTTAGCCATGATAATCTCTTAAAAAAAATTGGTACGAAAAAAGAACAAATAAAGTCCACATTGCTACTATTTTGAATAGCATGTGTAAATTATTATGTAGAGGAGAAAACCCCTTACACTTTTAAAAACAAAACATGACAAGTTAAAGGGACAAAACATTAACTTGTTATAACTTAGTAATATCTCTAGATTACCTAAACTTAGCATGACTTGTAAATACACCTCCAATATCATGATTGAAATGAAGTCATGGATTTCAGACATACTTGAAACATGGATGCATGGAGACATATACCTGTTGAAGTTAGATTTGTAGGTAGAAGAGGTCATATTCATAAATAGAAGTGTCATTTATTGAGTTGTTTAGTGTTTTGATGAATCAAAACAAAATCATTCTTCAAACATGAATTATTATCAAATGATTACCATGTAAAATAAGCATTGCTTTGAAACATGAATAAAAGAACCAACTAAAGTTGAAATGAAAGTAATTATAATATTTATTAAAATTTCAAAAATGTACATAGAATACATAATACTTCAAAACACAAATAAATAACCGAGTAAATTTGAAATGAAAGTAATTAAAATATTAATTAAAATCTCAAAATGTATAAAATGTAATATCCTCAATCTGGAAATCATAGATATCAACTCAATCTAAGAGATTTATATCATACAAGTTAAGACTGGGTGCAATTTCTAGCTTTTGGAGGATACAAAGTTCTTGTTTCCAAAGCATGGGATGGATTTTGTAGGCTTCCTATTGACATATATGAAACCTAGAACGAATTTTAGGAAGATTTACTATAGGACTTTGCCTTGACAGATTGCACATTTTTTGGGTGCATCACACCTAGGAAGGCCACAAAAGTGACCAAAGGAAATATCCCCAGGAATTATGTGGAACTCAATAGATTTTAGTGAAATTATGAAGACAAATTGTCTACATTAGGGTCATGGATACTTCAGGTTTGATGGATCATGGATGAAGGTAAAAGCAATGCTGAGGAATTATTTACTAGTGCAATATTGATTCCTAGAAGAAATAAATTGCTTGTTTCTAAGCAATTTCAAATAGTAGCTAGAGGTTTCAAATTTATGATCTGATGATTGGGAAGGGACCAATTTCCTTAGTACTACCTGAAAAAACACTCATAATGATAATTGGAAGCTCAATAGAGAGGTATTTTCCCATAAAGTTAGACAATGTCAATTTTAACTAGTTTTGAGCACACAGAATTGATGAGACATTGAAGGAAATTACAGAATGGACAGAGAGGAACACATAGACTTATTTTTATTATAAATTTTAGTATTAGTACATTACATGGATGTAACTACAACCTTCAATTCTCACTAGATTGCTCCAACAATCTTAATCACACAAAAACTATGAGAAATAGTTGTTGAAACACACTATAAATGGGAGTTGCAAAGACTGGAACATGTAGGATCAAAATGGAAATGGAAAATTTACTAAGAACATTGTATAATTATGAAATAATATCTATGAAATGGATTAAGTGTCCTCCATGATCACCAATTGAAATGCTAGAAAAGACTCCAACTAGATTTGGTTACAAATGGGCACATATGTCTACTGTCACAAGGGACACATGTCACAAGCATAGAGAAGCCATGAGAAGCTCCAATATCAATCAAAACAGAGAAAAAACCCCACTCTAATGGATGCACCATCATTTATATTCTTGCCATTCAAAACTTCCTTACTTTTCAATGATTTTTTGATGCCAAGTGGTCCCCGTTTCCTCTAGTGCGCCCACTTTCCTTTTTGTTGATTTTTCTCATGTCAAGTGGTCCATCCTTTCTTCAAATGTTTCCTCTTAAATCTTTTCATTGGTTGTCTGCTTTATTTTTGGAGTTTGGAATATAAAAATCTAAATCATGTTACTTTTCTAGCCTTTGCTTTGCTTTCATGTTTTTTCTTACTTTCATTAATATTTTCCTCTTTTTGTGAGAGATACCTCATATGGGCCCAATTGACCTACTAAGAGCCCGGAGCCCTATTGAGCCAACTAGACCATTCACACTTATTACACAAAAAATTAAATAACTAAATATTCAAAAATTATGAACCTACATCATCTTTTCATTATTTAATTTAATTTTCCAAGATAACTATAGGTCAAAACTAAGTCTTTTCATCAATGGATTTAAATCAAAATTTGGGAGACATGAAAAAATAAAATAAAACATATAACAATTAAAATATTTAACAAAGTAATTATATTACATATAACTTTTTATTAGAATTTCAACAAGCCTAATGTGTTGTTGCAAACTTTTCTTATGAGATATACATCAAACCATAAACCTTAATATTTCATGTTCATCATAATATAATAAGAAGGTAACTAATCCAAAATAAACAAAGCTTGTGAATATATTTAAATATAGATATTAATACTTCATTCTATTGAATTAATTGCATTGAATGTTTTTTAAATATTGTTTAAATAAGTTATTCATGCTATTAATTATTTTAATTTTATTTAAATATAAACAAGTACAAAATCTTAATCAATAATATTGTTTATTATTATTTTTGAGTTGGTCCTCATATCCAAGTGTGAGTATAATGCTTTAGCCAACTAGACAATATTCACATTTAGAGTATAATTCTTTAGCAAGGTCAATGCATATAGACATATCTTATATTCTAAAGTGTCTTGCAATTATTGCAATTATTGTTCCTTTCCATTTGAAATCTTTAATCTTTGTTAAGATACTTTTTAATATTTATTTTTGAGTTTGTATTAGTATTTAGTTAATTTTTTTAAATGCAAAGAAATAAAGGTTTGTTACACTCGTTACTATGTTCTCTATTTATATTTGTTAAACTATAACTAGCATAGATCCAAATCCTATGCTCTATCAAACATGGAGAGGGATCAAATCTTTGGATGTGCAAACCCCTTCTAAGTATTGCACTCAAAGAGATATATAATATTTTTATTATTAATATTTAATACTATTTATGGTCGACATATAATATTTTTTATTATTTTTTATTTTGTTAGGAAATAGAATTACAACATATCCTCCATACATGGTTTTAAAACCATGTGCAATGCCCTGCTAAAACCATGGGTTGTTTAGGAGGTCTTGCACATGGTCTTAAAACCATTTGCAACGACCTCCTAAACCATGTACAATAAAACCATGGGTTTCTTAGGATGCCTTGCACATGGTTTTAAAACCATTTACAAGGCCCTTATAAACCATGTACAATAAAACCAAGGGTTGTTTAGGAGGCCTTGCACATGGTTTTAAAACCATGTGCACCACCAACATTTTTTGGGGGGATAATTCAACTTTTTATTTTTTATTATTTTGTTAAGTATGACATTACAACATCTCCCCCATATTGTGTAGTTTTTTCAACATTTTTTTTGGCCAATAATTAAATTTTTTATTTTTTATTGTTTTGTTAGCTACGAACATTACAACATCTCCCCAATATTAGGTTGTTTTTGTGGCTGACATTTATTTTAGAGGATGATTAAAAATTTTATTTTTTATGGAATAAATTTACAAGAGAAACGTTACATGAGGAACGCTACATAATGTTACAAGATCTCCCCCATAGTGGGCTGTAGAGCGCTTCTCGGCGCAATTAAATATTGTTTGTTAAAATACATCATTGGTATCAAAAGATTTATTTTCGAGTTTTTATTAGTACTTAGTTAATTTGTTAAATAGGAAGAAATAAAGAGTTGTACATTGTTAACAAATATCTAAATGTGCTTTACAATGTAATTACTTTAACACATAAATCTTATAAATAGGAAAAAATTGCATTCATTTATTGATTATGAAGTAAACTAGTTATTTACCAAAATTTATTAGTCCAAATGCCAACTATTTCATGCTGTAAATTATAACACATAAATCTTATAAATACTCAAAAGTTGTATTCATTAATTAATTATGAAGTAAAAATTAAAAAAAATATTTTATAATCTGGCCAATTTAAATTTGAAACCGACATATGACAAAAGTGGCATATATCATCTACTTTGGATTGTAAAAAGTGGCATATATCATCTACTTTGGATTGTAGAAAGCACCTCTCTACACAATCACAAAATTACCTAAAGATGATTCTCAACCATACCAATATTACATAGCACCAGCATCCGACAATAATGGTACAAGATTCCCATTGCTATGTTTAACAACAGTATCTACAAACATAAACAAAGGTTAAAGGTCATATGTTAGAAATTTTAAAAGCTAAAGAAGAATAATGATTATCCATTGTACACAATCAAATTTGAATATTTTAAAAAACTAAGTTTAAAAGTAATATTTTAGAAATTTAAAGGCTAGAGAAAAATAATGATACTGTACTATACACAAACAAATTTGAAATGATGTATTGTTATCATATTTAGTTTTCAACATAAACTTTGTAAAATTTTATATACTAAAACTTAAAATGTAATATAAATAAGGAATTTAGAATAATAAAAAAATTTCCAAGTGGATTTAAAATCCATGAACTAAATATAACAACGAGAGGAATTTGCATGGTCATAAAATGGGAAGTGGAAAATTGCATAATTCCACTTCTACACTTTAACAAGAAATATTTCAAGAATGGAAATTTTTTTATTGTTATCTTTTTAAAGATTTACCTACTATGAAATTGAAATTCCAATTTTGATTTTCTCAAGTATCTCCTTAAGATGAGCAAAGCTTATAAAGTCAATATATACAAGAATAAAACTACCATTTAAATGAGAGAAACATCATTACTTTGTATTATAAGACTTGGATTTTCAAAAATCCTGTGTGTCAGAATTGTTCACTAATTGTAATTAAAATTTGAGAATCTTAGATTACCTACTTTGAAATTGAAATTCCAATTAAAATATCTCTTTAAGATGAGAAAAGCACATAAAATTAATATAAAAAGAATAAAACTATCATTCAACTGGAAAGAAACACCATTACTTTGTATTGAGACCTAGATTTTCAAAAATATTATGTGTCACAATTATTCACTAGTTGTAATTACAATTTGGGAATCTTAGATTATACAAAATTGTCAAGGTCCATAAAAATTAGTATGTCGATATTTCCCTTACCTAATGCAAAAGACTAGTTTTGTGAGATGTATTCCAATTGAGACAATCATCTAATGCTTACTTACCATTGGGAACGATTCTAAACAAGACTCATATCTTTGGAGTATAATTTTCCTACCTTGATATGTAGAAACATAGTCAAGAACCCCTTTTTCTAGAACGCCAATTTAAAAATGCTCTAAGAGAGAAACACTAAATAAATGTGATAAAAATAGGAGATAATTTTGAAATTACTATATTGGGAAACAGGTTCATAGGGGGGTCTCTTTGACCCTAAAGGAACTATAGTAAAGACCTATGCTTGTGGATTAGGTATTGGCACAAATAATCAGGTGGAGAGTTATACCTTGTTCTTGGTTTTGATGCAATATCTTTCCTTAGGTGTTAGTTCTTGGGTGGTGGTTGGATATCCACTCCTCGCTCTCTCTCGAACCAGGCCATGTTAGGACAATGGATAAAATTCCTAAAACACTTCACAAACATATCATTCAAAATTTTCCCCCAAATTCAGTCTCTTCAATTCTTTCATGTTTTGAAGAGAACACAATTCTCTAGATGGTATATTAGCTATCCAAGCCTCTTACCTTCCTCAAGGAGGTTTAATTAAAAATGGGGATAAAATTCAACATTGTTGGATCTCCTAATGAGCATTCCTTTGGAATATATCAATGACAACATACCTCTTTAATTTTCAAATGTGATGGAAGGAGGTTGTTAATAACGTGTTCATGTTTGTTGACATGTGGAGGTTGGAAGGCCTCTTGGTTGATGATAGTACCCTAATTTTAACGAGTCACACAAGTAGTTTTAATGTCGAGCAGTGTGGTTGTTCTCATGATCAGAATGGTCTCAAATGCAGTGGTAAGGAAATTTTTTTCTTTGTTTTCATTTTGTTGGTAGAAAAGATATTTGGGGTTCAAAAAATATTTTGGAGGGAATTGTTACTCTGTTCGAAGTTCCAAAGGTATCAGTCTTTGGGAAGATTTTTATTTTGTAATGGGGGAGAGGAATACTGATAATTCTTATTCGTTCTCCTTTTCTTGAGGGAATGGGCTATCTATATCTATTATTTTTTTCATATTGGGATCTTATACTCAGGTAATTCTCTGTCCAAGTTTTAGGGGCTCTGCTCTTTCCTTTGTGTGGCAGGTTTGGGAGGATTTTTCTAGTTGTACCGGTATGGGTGATATGTTATATGAATGTATTGACATGAATTCCATATTTTCTCTATATTTTTACAACGATTGCATGGAAGTGTTTATTTTATTTCCTGTTTAGGCTGATAGGAACTATGCCCTTTTGGGAGTCATATGTGGCTATTTTGAGAATTTGTTTATCCTAGAAGTAGCTTCAATTTGAACCTTTTGTGTTTCTTATCTTGTGGTAGGTTCTATATTGGTATTGGTAGGATTGATAGGAATTGGGGTGGCATTATGATAATGGACATAAGTAAAAGGATTGAGGACCTTGTTGAGCAAGTCAATGATGCTCACACCAATTTCATTATTTTCATTTTTATATGAGGTGGATGAAAGATCAAATGGAAGTTTCGATAGTTATTGTTCGTCAACTGACTGCTCATGTTATATTGTTGGATGGGTGTTTGAATAAAATTGATCGTACATCTCTCCATATTTCAACCATTACTTCTGTCTTGGATGCTTGTCTCATAAGTATTGAAGGGGTATTTAGTACTTGTGATTAGCATTTGAAATAAATATAAGACTACATTGAAACATGAATTCCTTATTGTTGGGAAAAATTCAAATAATGATGACAACTTAGATGGAAAAAGTGTTGATGGAAACTAAGTTTTACAACCAGTTCAAATATTTTCTAGCTCAGAGGAGAGAGATGGGACTAAGGGCATGCACGAAAATCAAGCTATAGGAAGTGATGAAGCTGAGGAAGATACCAAGGATAACTAGTATGGATATGTTTCTTGGGATGAGGATCAATATTATGATGCTTCCAGCCAAGATGAATACACTACTGATAAAGATGTTGTGAAAAACTCAAAATAGGATTAAGATGTTATTTATGATGTTCAGGTTTCATCTAGTGATACTAATAATTAGTTTATCTCTCAATGAACTATTGTTGTAGGATGTTAGTTTGTCAATTTGTAATAATTTACAATAGTTTAGGTATTTTTGTTTTTGGAGTAAGAGTGTTCCCTTGTAGATGACTGTAATTAAGTGTACTTTTTTGTAAGATATTGTACATGAACCTATTAACTTTATATGAGGAATTTTGTAATGATCCACTAAAACTTTTCATCCTTTTATCAATATAATCCTAACCATTTTCATTAAAGAAAATGAAATTACTATACTCCTTGGAAAATGGTCCCTTAGGCATGTTCTTTATTATTATTTTATTGGAGTTGGTTTCAATGTGGTCCTCTTAATGGGTACTCTAAGGGATAATATTGCTTGAGGGACATATTTTTTAGGGATTCCTACTTTAAAGGAGTGTCTATAACACCATTTCCCACCCTTTTCACATATACCAAGGGGGAATCAAATGTGCAACCACTTTGAGCTCACTTTGAACACATGTTAAAATGTGATTGCATTTATTGAAGAGCACTCCACATATTTTTGCGCAGATCCCTAGATCCCTCGATCTTGAGGCCTTGTTTGCAAAACATTTAATGGTCATGCATTTTTATAAACACTTGAGGCACATATGTTGATGATGCCCTATATTGAGGGTTGTTATAGAAAACGAAGAACAATATATTGCACATTGTTCAAGAGATATTCATTGTAAGGGAATGCATACCTGTGAGATACAATTTATGTGGGATTTATTACCACTATTGGAGGATCACCCTAACATTAATGAAGATATTTTGAATCATTGCAACATCCCAAGAAAATGTAATGTATTATCTTGAGGACTACTCCCCTTGACTAGGAATTTATCCTTATTTTATTTGGAGTGGTTACCTAGTACCTATATTGACAAGCACTCTAAGGAGAATGAATACATGTGGCATAAAATGACATGATGCATGCTAAAAAAGGGATTAATCAAGAGAGCTTCCTACATGAGAGTTGATCCATGGAATTAAAAATGTGTTCATACATGTTTAATTATTATTTATTGGAGGTAATAGTGGATATAGAATCCACTTATTATTATTTTATTTTAGGGGATATTGAGATAAACTAAGAGTAGAACTCTCATCTTTTATCATGGTTGGATTTGTGAGGGTATCCCCTGCAAGCTTAGTTGAACATTTTATAGGATCAAATCAAGGGGAAATCATACATTACATTTACATCATTATTCTCTTTTCTCTTGGATTATTAGTGTTTTATTATCGATTGTCCATTGTTTTTTACAACTGAAAATAATGTCTACAGGGTGGTTCTAGACAATGAGGAGAGTATAGGGTAGAGTTTGCTAATCACCCCTAGATCTTAATGTAATCTTGGACATTGAGTGAATTTTCTGCTACAATATTAGATTTATTATAACCGTGAATGTTATAGCTTACTTAATCTTATGATATTGTATATAAAGATGTGATATTGGGTTGGGCTTGTTATCTACAATATTTTCACAAATTATAGGTCCAATCACCAAGAACAAAACCTAGGGAAACTTGAGAACATCGTCCATTTCCACCTTGACAATCATCCTCCTCACTTTAGGATGGATCTTCTTTGGGACAAGGGGGGCCTCCCTTGTAAGGATACATTTTTTCCTTACAAAGATTGATATAAAAATCATGTTTGTAGAATCAATATCCTTTTATATTAAAGGTAATAAGGTTATGGTGGAGTATCAAAAGAATTCTTTATCCATTTGGTGATGGAGTGAAGATCAAAGGGAAAAACAGTCTCGTGTATGATGGAGAATACATAATTAAGACATGCATTGAGGTGATACAATTATTCCAAAATAATTTTTAGGTTTTCCAAGAATAAGTGAGGGACCTTATGTAATATGCACAATAAAAAATATGAGATTAAGATAAATTAATATTGTTTAGCCATGAACAATAGAGAAATAACCACACATGAAACCCTAGATAAATTATATTGCACACACCATCCCTCTAATTGGGTAATCAACCAACGTCACATCATATCTTCAGATATGATTTCATCAAGAGATCAAAGAACCATAATGTAACACACTTGATATTGTTTCTTAGTGACAACATCCTTCCAACAATGAATGAAAAAATATCACTAGAAAATTCCAGCAATGAATCTCTTCAATTATCCAAGGTTACATCAAGATTTAGGGAGGATTTTACCTCATCCCTAGCGTCCTCTTATTAGGTAAATAATGATATTCTACAAAGATTAATTTAGTAGCACGATACACTATAAATCCTTCTAAAATCCCAATCATCCATGCAAGAGAAAGGGGAAATGGAGAAACCTTGCATGGAGGTTGATCCTTATCTTCTTCCTCCCAAGAGATATTAAACTAATATTAGATGAGAAATACCATTCATCCAACCATGCATTTGAAAATGAGAACTAAATTCATTTTATAGAGCTCCTCTTTAAACATTTTACAATAACATATTATTGAGCAATTTCTATATCCATGAACCTTCTAGAAATAATAATATTAAAATACAAAAGGAAGTTCTAGAAGCCTCCTTCAATGTACATGATATTCATTAACGATGAAAAGATACACAACATATGGATTGATTTAGTATTTGTTTCCACATGTGTCTCCTTCCTATATTGGGAACTCTCCATGAATGACTATCTAGTAGCTTCCTCTTACCAAAATTAAAATAGAAATCAAGTAAAGGTGGAGCACTCCATTATAAATGGTAAAATGTAGCTAGTTTTAGGAGACAAATTTAAAATCACCACAACCCCCTAGATATTTATCATAATCTCTATTATGATGATGATTTGGAATTCCACAACTACTCTACATGTACTGGCATTGGTATGGTGACAATTTCTATGTTAAATATATATGCTCTTCTTTAGAAATATGACATAAATGAGTTGTTATATATGTTTTTGAATGGAGTGCTCTTCAAAAATGTCCTTCTCCTTTATGAAATATGCGATATGAATTCCAAGTGTCATATTCTAGAATAGGGACTTACTCTTCTTATGTACATGTGACTCTTGATTATGTCATGAAAAATCCCATGTATCACTCAAAATTATGGGTGTTCCTTGCTTGAATAATTTTGACCATTGTGAGAATGTTTCTAGGTGAAACATGTCAATCTTCATGAGGGTTTTTCTCCATAAATATATTCATTGGATTGTATGTTATTCCCAAATCCCATAAGAATTATGAGTCATGACTCAACATATGAAAAAATTTCTTGTGTGAAATGAGATGAACCCAAGTGGTGAGAAATTCCTTCAAATATGTAATATTTCCTTTAAAACTATGAAGACACCCCAAGGGAACCTTCCAAATGGAGAAATATGCATTAAATTATGTAAAAAAAATTGTTAA
The DNA here is from genome assembly GCA_001517045.1 of Pseudotsuga menziesii. NCBI lineage: Eukaryota > Viridiplantae > Streptophyta > Pinopsida > Pinales > Pinaceae > Pseudotsuga > Pseudotsuga menziesii. Next base: position 512,465 of record LPNX010317687.1, on the reverse strand, counting down.
AATGTAAATGTGTTCTACATGTGTAACCTTGGCTCCAAATACGTAAACTCAAAATACATGAACATAAAACAAAAGGAAAAGGCATTGGTATGTATACGTCTAAAAAGATTCATACTATGGTCTAAAGTTCAAATATGTTGGTGCAATGTTGTTGAAAATATTGCCTTTGAAATGCATATTAGACATGATTTTGAAGCTGTAACAAATAGCTCAATATTGGGACTGCATGCTTTTTTAGGGTGTAAGAGGAATCGATAACCTATAAGGGAAATTTAGGTTCATGATGTACCTTCCAAGGAGATAAATTGTTGGAAATAAGTCACATGATGCATCCAAAACTTCACAACTCTATCACCCTCAACATATATTCTTGTTCAACTTGTTTAATTATTGTAACTTTGAAGAATATTCTAAATGTATTTTATTGATGGAACCTTTCGGAGATGTTATTATTCCTCCATCAGGATGATATTATTGTATTAGTTCAGTAGAGAGTCATGAGGAAAACCATTTGTTGTAAGTCGGGTCATTAGCACCCTCCTAAATATAATATTAAGTTGTTTTTTATTCCTCCTAGAGAATTCATCCCAATCAAATTTAGTAGGGTCGACTTAGTTGAGTGAAAAGTTAAGTGAGAGGAAGAATATAAATAGAAAGAGGTGCTCCTCATTCGAAACACACTGACACACACTTGTGTAGTGTATGAGAGAGAGATAGAGAGTTTTATCTGCAAGGAGGAGAAGGACCAGTCTGAGGTTTTATCTTTTATATTTTTTTTCATCTATATTGAGGACGCTTTTCTTGCTGAGTTTTTTCCTTTAGGGTTTTCCCAGGGTAAATTTGTGTTAATCTTGTGATACTGCTTCTTTTAGTGATCCTATATATGCTATTGTTGAGAAATTGAATTGAATGCTAATGATGTAGCTTAGCATATAAAATCTTAACATGGTATCAAAGCTAACCTGAATAGGACAACTTTCACAAGGTGAAAAATCCCTCTCTCCCTGTCTGACAAGAAATTAGGGTTTCAGAGAAAATTGGATTTTTGAAGATTAGACTGCATAGAAAGTTGCACCCTCCTAGAGCACATCCACTGAGCCTGAGATCAAAATTTTGGAGTGGGTATATCTCCAAGAAATTCAAACCCTAGTTTGACACTCGACCAAAAAACTGTAGAAATCCAAAAAACCAAAAAACTACACCACAGAATCTCAGAAGTCGGTTTTGAAAGGTGAAGACTTGAGATCTCTAGAAACCAAGCACACAAGTCAAATCACCTCAGTCAAGCGCATATCTTGGTAATATTAGTTTCTCATTTTCAAGAATTTCAATTTTTTGTAATCTCTTGACAAGATGGCCCCAAGCACCAAGCTTGAGGACAAAATAGAAGGCATAGAGAATTACCGAGCATGGAAATATAGAATTGGATGAGGATGAATAAGAAGAAGAAGGAGGACCTCGTAGAAATCAAGCAAGAGAAGAAGATGCAAAAGAGTATGTACTAGTCTCTGCATTCTTTGGGTCTGTAACACCTGGAGAAGACACATGGCTTATTGATAGTGGTGATTAAAAGCACATTACGGGACAAAATAAAATTCTGTCAAAACTTGAAGAAAATAACTCTCCTCAGAAAGTATCTCTAGAATATGACTATCAATATCCAATAAAAGGAATTGGTGAAGCAAGATACAAGCTTGATTTAGGAAACCCCTTGAATATTAAGGAAGTTTTATACGTACCAGGTCTAAAGAAGAACTTACTTTCTATCTCATCATTAGATAAGAAAATATATAGAGTTGCATTCATAGATGGATAAGTACTCATGTGGCCCAAAGTAAAGTCAGTTGAATATGCATTTGTCATCGGTGAAGAAGAAGGAGGCCTATATAAATTCAAGGGGAATTTAGAAACAACCCTTGTTCATGAGACCATGTCTAACCCTAGTGAACTGTGGCATAGGAGGATTTCCCACATAAATTACAAAGCACTACCTCATGTGAACAAATTAGTGACAGGATTACCAGACTTGAATATTAACCATGAAGGCGTTTGCAATGGATGTGCAAAAGGAAATAATATCAAGAATCCATTTCCAAAGAGTGAAACAAAAACTAAATGTACATTGGAATTAATTCATTCAGATGTATGTGGTCCAATGTCCTCCACATCCTTGAGTGGTTTTGAATACTATATTACATTTATTGATGACTATTAAAGAAAAACATGGATATACTTCTTGAAAGCAAGAACGAAGTGTTTGAAAAACTAAAGGAATTCAAAGCCTTGATAGCAAACCTTTCAGACAAAAGAATCAAGACACTCTGATCAAACAATGGTGGAGAATATACTTCAAACAAATTTGAATCCTTTTGTAAAGATGCTGTAATCAAGAGGAAACTAACTACTCCCTACAATCCTCAACAAAATGGTGTTGCAGAAAGAAAGAACATAACCATCATGGAGGCAGTGAAGACAATGATATATGATCAAGATCTTCCAATGCATCTATGGGAAGAAGCAGTAAGAACTGTTGTCTATGTACAAAATAGAATAGCTCACAGTGCCCTTGGATTCAAGACTCTAGAGGAGATGTTCACAAGAAAGAATCTTGAATTAAGTCACCTCAATATATTCGGTTTTCCACTATATGTTCACATATTGAAAGAGAAAAGAACCAAGTTGGGCCCTTCTGAAAAGAAGGGAATATTTGTTGGATACTATGAAGTATCCAAGGCATTCAGAATTTACATTCCTGGATTCCATCACACGGAAATCAGTGTATATGTAACATTTGATGGAGAAGTAGCTCTCAAGAGATCCAGAAAATGTCAACATGAAGAAGTATATGAGGAAGATGCACCTCCCATAAATGTAGAGGCTACATTCCTCTATGAAGATGAAACACTTGAATATCATGATACGAAAGAACCACAAGAACCTCCCATGATGGAGATATCATGGAAGAGAAATCCTGCTTGGGAAAGAAAAATTATACAATAAGAAGAAAGATATGGAGCTCCAGAAGGCTCCATAAGGATAAGAAAGAAGCCTAAGCCATTTTCCAACTATGTAGCTTCAATGTGTGATCTTGTAGATCAAGAACCTACAAGTTATGAAGAATCTCTACATAAGAAAGAATGGGTAGAAGCAATGATGGAAGAATACCAATCAATAATGAAGAATAATGTTTGGGATATAGTTCCAAAAATAGAAGGAAAGAGTGTGGAATTTTTCAAGTGTATCTACAAGATAAAACATGCAACTGATGGAAGTATAGAGAAATACAAGGCAAGATTTGTGGCTAGAGGTTTCTCTCAGAAAGAGAGAATTGATTATGAAGAAACATTTGCACCAGTAGCAAGGTATACTTCAATTAGAGCCATCATGGCACTTTCATCCATGATGAAGTGGAACTTACACCATATGGATGTCAAGACGACCTTCCTGAATGGTGTGATTGAGGAAGAAGTATACTTAGAACAACCACAAGGATTTGAATTTAAAGACAGGAAAACTCACATATGGAAGTTGAAGAAGGCCCTATATGGCCTAAAGCAAGCTCCTAGAGCTTGGTATGGAAGGATAGATAGTTTCCTGATGAGCTTGGACTTTACCAAGAGTAAAGATGACCCTAACCTTTACTTTAAGGTTATAGAAGATGAACCTGTCATACTATTACTATATGTGGATGACATATTTCTGACACGGAATGAGAAATAGATTGTAGAATGCAAGAAGAATCCTGTTGAGGAATTTCAGATAAAATACCTTGGGTTAATGCATTATTTTCTAGGTTTGGAGGTATGGAAGAACTCAAAAGGAATATTTCTCAATCAGGGAAAGTATGCAGTAGAAATTTTGAAAATATTTGATATGTTAGAATGTAAATCCATGGCCACACCCATGGATACCAGCCTGAAGTTGTTGTCTGATGAATCATCAGAATTAGTCACATGTGACTCAATATAGACATATTATTGGGTCGTTGATGTATCTAACAAATACCAGACCAGACATTTGTTTTGCTGTGAACACCTTGAGTCAGTATCTAGTTCAACCTAGACGTGTTCACCTGGTAGCTACAAAACATGTGATGAGATATCTGAAACGAACAATAGACTTTGGTCTACACTATGATGGAAACCATGACTACAGATTGTATGGCTATACAGATGCAAATTGGGTTGGAAGCATCTCATACAGAAAAAACACATCAGGTGGATGTTATTGTCTGAGGTCTGCTATGATTTCATGGTTTAGCAGGAAATAGTCCAGTGCTTCTAAAGTAGAATACATAGCAGCTTGCTCTACTAGTTGTGAATCCATATGGATTTGGAAACTGATGTCAGGTCTATTTAAACTAGAGTTGGATACCATAGTGATTCTATGTGAGAACCAGAGTTGTATAAAGATGACAGAGAACCCAGTGTTCCATGTTAAATTGAAGCACATAGAAATCCTATATTTCTACATTCTAGATATGATACATATGGGAGCCATAAAGCTCGAGTATGTGAGTACCGATGAACAAGTTGCTAATGTGTTGACAAAGCCTCTGTCATGAATAAAGTTTGAATACTTTCGATACAAGCTTGGTGTTGTTTGAAAATACCTTCTACGAAAGGGGGAGCAGTTATGTTGCAGTGGGATTGTATCATCCCTTACACTTGTCCTAAAGTGATCGGTAGACTTCTGTCTCCGAGAAATAAGTGGGATTGTATCATCCCTGGACACTTGTCCTAAAGTGACCTGTAGACTTATGTCTCCGATAAAGAAGCAAGATTGCATCATCCTTGGACCTAAGTACTAAAGTGATAGGGAGTGATTATCCCGTAATAGTATCTAGAGACTTCAGTCTTCGAGAATGTGGTAGGATTGCATCATCCTTAGACCTAAGTCCTAAAGTGACATGGAGTGATTATCCCATAATAGTATCCAGAGACTTCAGTATTCGAGAATGTGGTAGGATTGCATCATCCTTGTACCTAAGTCCTAAAGTGATAAGGAGTGATTATCCTGTAATAGTATCTAGAGACTTCGGTCTTCAAGAATGTGGTAGGATTGCATCATCCTTATACCTAAGTCCTAAATTGATAGGGAGTGATTATCCTGAAATAGTATCTGGATACTTCGGTCTTTGAGAATGTGGTAGGATTGTATCATCCATAGATTTTTGTCTTCATATTGTGGATTGCATGTTGTTGCTGATGATGATGATGTTGCTCAAAGTATTGTTGATGATGATGATGATGTTTCTCAAAGTATTGTTGATGATGATGATGATGATGATCGAAAGGTCAAATTATTGTTGATGATGATGTTGTTGATTGAAAATACTAAAATGATGATGATGATGTTGTCGACCGAATGATCAAAGTGTTGTTGCTGCTGAAATTGAAGATGAATACTATATGTCCAAGATGATGGAAAGATTCCAATGATTTATAGATGTATCATCCTAATGATGTTGACGATGCTCTCTCTCCTTCTCCTATTGTTGTTATTGTTTTTGTAGAATACCCTTCTCGTTAAGGGGGAGTTTGAATTATTGTAACTTTGAAGAATATTCTAAATTTATTTTATTGATAGAACCTTTTGGAGATGTTATTATCCCTTAGTCAGGATGATATTATTGTATTAGGTCAGTAGAGAGTCATGAGGAAAAACCTCCATTGTAATTCGGATCATTAGCACCCTCCTAAATATAATATTAAGTTGTTTTTTAGACATCCTAAAGAAGTCATCCCAGTCAAGTTTGGTAGGGTCGACTTAGTTGAGTGAAACGTTAAGTGAGAGGAAGAATACAAATAAAGAGAGGAGCTCCTCATTTGAAACACACTAACACACACTTGTGTAGCGCGTGAGAGAGAGAGAGAGAGAGAGAGAGAGAGAGAGAGAGAGAGAGAGATTTGTTTGGAAGGAGGAGAAGGACCAGTATGACATTTTATCTTTTATCATTTTGATCATCTATATTGAGGAAGCTTTTCTTGCTGGGTTTTTCCCTTTAGGGTTTTCCCAGGGTAAATCTATGTTGATCTTGTGATACTGTTTCTTTCAGTGATCATGAATATGCTATTTTTGTGAAATTGAATTCAATGCTAATAATATAGCTTAGCATATATAATCTTAACACAATTTACAAAGGTTTTTTAGAAAGGACTCTACAAACTAGTCATGATCCGAAATGAAAAAGGGAACATAACATAAATGAAACTTGATTCTTACATACAATTGAGGTTATTATTCCTATCTTACTCTAAAATAGGAAGATACAAATGCTTGATAATATAAAAAATAAATGAAACTGATGTATCATCTCACATAAATTATGATATCTCATATATTGTTTGGAATTAAACCAAAACAAGGAATGCCAAGAAACTTGGTAGCATGTGCTAGATTCTCCATCACTACGTGCTTGGAAACTAAATTTATCCACTCAATATGGAATTAAACAACAAAACCATACAAAGGTAAGTGTTTGTTTCTAATCACCTCCATGGACCACCGTAATTATTTCCAAAAGCTAAAGTACATGATCCACACTCATCCTCCAGATTTCCATGGAAATATCCTATCATACTCTCCAGCAACAAGGGTTTTCAATGAAAATTCAATATCAACTTGCATAAAACCTAGTGTTCTTATTTATTAAGCATGCACGTGAAGTATTGTTGGCCATATAGTATTTTGGAAAAAAACAAACAAAATTTGGAAAACATTTTGTATGAACGGGGGTGTGCATTGAAATGGAAAAAGAAGGAGCACCTCCACCAAAGCAGGAAGGACCCCAACGTAGTGGCATAAAAGAAGGAAAGAGATAGAGGTTGATCACGTCAACTAAGGAATTGGTAAAAATATGGTTAGATTTTTGTGTCCACATAGTGGAGCTCAGGGTTCATGGGATCAAAAATAAAAATGTAATGGCTTGGGTAGAATAGATTGATGATGGTTTTGATGATATTTTGGTGAAATGATGATGTATTATTGTACTAAGGTGATGATCTTGTTTGTAACTAAAAGAGTCAGATCTGTAGGTTGAGTGCGTAGATCTATCTGAAGTGCTTGATGTAACAAGATAAATAAATACCAAGCACTTCTATGGTATTCTCACATTTTGGTTTTCCACATAAAAACCCTTGGTGTCTTATGGTGCATTATGAATGTTTATTATGTGATTGTTATATTTTATCTACATAATAATGTTCAAATATAATAACAATGATGAGTCATTTTTTAATTAGTAACATTTTACTGCACAGTTAATGTATGTTTTATGTAATCTAATATTTGAATGGTGTATCTCGAAGCTCTGTTGATGGATTATTTTGTAGAACAATTTCCCGTCCCCTTCTCTACTACAGAAATGTGGTTCTCGCAGTACCCATAGGTACTTCGAATGAGACTTCACTTGCTTGCAGGTGATGACAAAAGGAACAATATCTTTGGATTTGTTGGTTTATTGCGGTGAACCTATGCCTATCGAATACCAATCCAACAAATGGTTTTGTTGTTGGAACCATGATTTGTGAATAGAGGGGATGTGGATGCGACATCTAGCTAAGTGATTATGTACTAGATAGAGAGGAATCAACGATATTTTTCCAAATAACTAAACAAGAATCCATGGATCATCTCCAAATAATGGTTAGAAAGGTATGTTTTTCATATTAGCATGAAATCTTCTTTATCGAAATTATTTTTATATTGGAAGAATGGTTGTTGGGGTTAGCTAAACAAAAGAGAGACTTTCAAGGTGTTGAGCCAAGCTTTTGGACTCCTAATTTGATCCAAACCCTTAAAGGTATTCATAATAATATTTCGCGTGGTGTTGATTATTGGCCTGATAGTATATTAGTGGGTTATGTTATTGAGTTTGTTGTAGAAACCTTAAAGACTTATAGTGCAGTTGAAAGTGAGTTTTTCAAAGGACAAGGTAGATATTTGAAGTATTTGTACTTGTGGATCAATATGCTACTTTGTGAAAAAGGTGTCATGACAATCGAATCTAAAGAGTAAGCACCTTTGCACATTGGGAATCGAGTATTAACTAAGGGAAGGTCTGAGAGTATGTTGGGGAAGAGTGAGATGAAATGTTAAGAATTGAAAAGTGAGACAAACAATGAGTGCGGGTTACTGTGAAGTGGAAGAATATTTCAACATAGTAAGAGGAGAAATGTTGTGACAGGGAGAAAGAAGGTCTACAATGTGACTAAAGGACTTGACTACAATGTTGTATCACAACTCAAGGAAGAGACATATAGTATAGAAGAAGAAGCATATTATCAACTCAAGTGAAAAGAGGATCTAGATTCATATCATACTCGAAACCATCACATATCCATGATCTCGTGTGGATCTCTTGATACTTAGGTAAGAACTAATAGCCCATCACAATTTGTAGAAAGAAATAATAATAGTAGAAATAGTTATAATATTGGTTATGCAAGTCAGAATAGTGCAAGTGTTGGTCCTATACTCCAAGGTCAGCCAATACCTCTAAGGAAGAAAATGGTAGGATACGATATAAGATTACCATTTTTCCATGGATTAACTAAATCAGAAGATCTAGATCACCATTGGTTTCTTTGTGAATTTGTATGGAAAGTTAATGAAGTTTAAGCCGATAATGTAAAAAGAGTGCAATTGCACTGGTTTATGAAATATTCTATTGTACGACCCAGAGGGAAATAGAAAACATTAGCAAAAATAAAAAATGCAATGGTAGTTGATTTCAAAAATACCAACATTGAGTCGTAGTGTACCACTGTGGTGAAATAAATTAAGTAGTTACAAAGTGAGTTGGTGTGAGAATTCAAACAACGGTTCAAATCTTTGATGGATCGAGTAAGGTTTCATATCTCTAATACATAAAATAAAGTGTGGTTCATAGATGAATGGTTACCACATATAAGTTTACCCTTTATGAAACATAATATTATGTCTCAGTATGAGGCTCTTGAAATTTATCTGAAGCTAGAGGTATCTCTAGTAGGTGAGACAAGTATAGGGATGGGTCATAATCACACATAATTAAAAAAAAATTCACTTCAGATCAAAGATATATTAAGAAAGGGAAAGACAAATGAGAGGAATTCTAGTGTAGCAAGTGTAACGCACAAGTTCATCTAAAGGATAAATGTCCATCATTTCAAGAGTATATAGATACATGGGCTCCTAATCCCTGTAATCATGGAGCCTGACCTTGGCATCAGATATGCAAAACTCGAGGAGATCAATATTAAGAATGATATATGTTGTAGAAGTATATAAATACTCCTAAAAACCTATACTATAAGTTTTGTAAGTCTGTAGGCCATGATGAATCAAATTGTTGAGATTAGGAGTTGTTATTGGAGTGCATGGTCGACGCCTACATAATGAAAGGAGAGGATCAATATGAAGGGAGCAATCCATAGTTCAATGGCCAGCAAGGAGGCTACAATAAAGGATGAGGAGAATTTAGAGGAAAAGGAAGAAGTGGCTTTGACAGAGGAAGAGGAAAAATAATTTGTTATAATTGTGGACAACTAGGGAACTCTATAAGAGATTGTCAAAACCCATGTCAAGATGAACATACTACAGGGTGCTAGATCATACAATTGAGGATCATTCCCAATTGATAGAAAAGTGGCAGGTCAAGGGAAACCAAAATCAAGAACCGAATCAGAACCAGAACCAAAATGTCCAAAATATATCTACAGAACAACAAGAATATTGACCTACTATTGCAATAGTTACATGTGGAGGAGTCACGACCGGGGGTGATAGAATAACACAAGAAAAGAAGTGTGAACCATGGATTAGGAAATAAGTGAGATTCCCACTAGTATTCAAACCTCATAAATAAAAGGAGATCTATGTTGAATCCAAAAGAGGGTTTACTATGACGAATCAAGGTGGATTGTCATCTATAAATTGTGTAGTGTATGATACATTACTAGTATATGGTATGCCTCCACTTTATAATCACTTGGTTCCAAAGAGGATACTAGGAAAGGTAAGTGATATAAATAATTTCTTACATAGTTGTTTATATTTATTAACAGATGAAAAATCATTAAAAGAACTTTGTAGTTTGATTAATCAATATGACCAAGAAATGGTAGAGCTTGTGGAAGAAATAATTGTAAATCAATTACAAAAGAGAAAGAGAACAGGTAGGGAACTGCGACCTAGTGCTCAGACTAGGGATTATGACATGGATTTTATAATTTTGTATTTGGGGTTGAATGTAAATTTACTTACTAATAAAACATTGGAAAATATGGGTAAGCCTCATATTGTATGTGTTAAGATTTTAAAAGTTGTTATACCAAAAAAAAAGGATCTCTGAAAGAATAACAAACACAATAGAACAAAGGAGAACACACATATTTATCTTGGGAAACCATTGTAGGGAAAAACCCAACAAAACTTCCTCTATATAGACTTCACCCAAGAACAGTGTAAGACCCAATAACAAGACTAGACTACTTCCTCTCCTCTAGATGGACTATCTCTTCTCTCACTAGTGCAACTGCTTGAGTGTTCTTCTTGTCCAAATGAGGGAGGGGTCTCTCCTATTTATACAGATCAATTGAGAGTCCTAATAACCCAATTGGTCCAACTTCTCCTTTCTTCCAGGGCTGAATTTCCTTGGAAGACTCAAAAATACATTTTAATAATACTTTAGTGGGTATTACTGACTCATATTACAACAGAGGTTTTACCTTAAGACTTTACATGACCAATTACATAAATGACATCCCTAACCAGAGAAACAACATCTGTGGAAAGGGTAATAACAATAATAATACAAAATATAATATCTTTCGCAATTACATATCTTTAACACTCCCTCTTAACAAGGAAAGTATTCTACAACACAATGACATATATATACAACTAATTGGTGAATCTATATGTCATAGGATGTTTTCACAATTACATCAGCATCATCATCTATGGAACATCATCATCATGGAGATATCTGTCATTTGGTATCATCTTGAGCATCATCTCTGGAATCATCTCGAGCATCATCATCTCTAGCATCATCTCGAGCAACATCATATCTGGCATCATCTCAAGAATAATCTCCAGCATTATCTCGAGCATCATCATCTATTCCATTGTATTGAGCAACACCTACATTATCAATATATAAATACTGAGCTAAATCACCCACAACATAATCAAATGCTAGAATATCATCATTTGCAACTGAATGTAGGAACTCATCCACAAGTAAATGCAATACCAATCATTGTGGACCATCCTTAGTATATCATATCTAGGATCACTCTCAATAGAGTATTCTTTTCCATAAAACTGTCCTAAGAGAGGACCACTCAATGCTAACCCTCCTCATCCTATTAGTTCTAGGACCACTCTTAATGGAGTTTTCTTATCCACAGAAATTTCCTCAGAGAGGACCACTCAATCAATGCAAATTGTCCTCATCCTATCAGTGTTAGGATCATTCTCAATAGAGTTTTCTTGTTCATGGAATCATCCTCAGAGAGCACCACTAAATCAACATGAACCGTCCTCAACCTATAAGTTCTAGGACCACTCTCAATAGAGTGAGGCTTGTTCACAGAATTGTCCTCAAAGAGGACCACTAAATCAATGCGAACTGTCCTCATCCTATCATTACTAGGACCACTCTCAATAGAGTTTTCTCATTCACAGAACCATCCTTGGAGAGGACCACTTAATAAACACAGACCGTCCTCATCCTATTAGTGCTAGGACCACTCTCAATAGATTGTTCTTGTCCAAGGAACCATCCTCAAAGAGGATACTATCATCCACAAGTGAAAATTGGATCTCATCAATATCTGTAGGTGCACTATCCTTGCACTGGAATATTACTACCGTCTCATTCTCAATAATAGTCTCATAATCACTCCATCTTTCCAGGGAGGTCCTTTAAGACTACACCAAGATTTTTTGAAAATTTTCAAGCTTTACATGAGACATAAGCTTAGTCAACACGTTAGTAACTTGTTCAGGTATGTAGGAACATACTGGAGCATCACAACTCCCCTATGCACCATATCCCATATGTAGTGATACTTTATCTCTATATGCTTTTACTTATCATGAAAAACTGGGTTCTCTGTCATACTTTGCGAAGCCATACTTCTTTGCTACATGATGAACATGTTGCAATGTACTTGGCCTTGGTTGTACTAAGGTAAACACTTGTTTTATTTCTTCTAATCCATGAGATCACACCTGATCCCAAACTGAAACAAAATCCATAAGTTCTCTTTCTATCTTACGCACTTCTTGCCCAATATGAATCAATATAGCCACATAATTTGAACTCATTGTCAGCTGTATATCTAAGCCCACAGTCTAATGTACCTTTCAGGTAACTCATCACGTGTTTTTCTGCAACTAGATGAACATGTCTGGGATCCACCATATTCTGAATCAACGTGTTCAAAGAAAAAATATATTTGGTTGTGTATTTTTCAAATACATTAGTGACCCAATAATCTGTATGTATAATGTGACATCAACTCTTTCTGAAGAATAATCATTTATTAGCTTCAAGTTTGTCACCGTCGTAGTGCTAATTTATTGGCAATATAACATCCCAAATATCTTCAAAATATCTACTATGTACTTTCCTTGGTTCAGGAAAATCTCATCAGGAAACTGCCAACTTCCAAACCTAGGAAATAGTGCATTGTGTCAAGGTCTTTCATCTCAAATTTTGTTGCAGGTTTCTTCTTACATTCACTGATGAGCATCTCCTTTCCTGTCAAGAATAAACCATCTACATACAATAGTAATATCAAAAAAAATTCATCTTCAACCTTATAATAAAGGTTGGAATCGTCTTTACTCTTCGTCAATCCCAAATTCATTAGGAATCCATCAATCCTTCCATACCATGCTCTAGCTGCTTGTTTCAACCCATATATAGATTTCTTTAGTCTACATACATATGCTTCCTTGTCATGTGTTTCGAATCTTGGTGGTTGTTCAATATATACCTCTTCTTCTATGAATCCTTTTTGGAAAGTTTTTTTCACATACATTTGATGTAGCTTCCATTTCATCTTGGATACCAAGGAAAGGACAGTTCTGATAGAAGTATATCTTGCTACTAGTGAAAAAGGTTCTTCATAATCAATTCCTTCCTTTTGTGAAAAAAATCGTGCGAAAAATCTTTCTCTAACTTTTTAATACTTCCATTTGTTGAATGCTTTGTCTTGAAAATACATTTTGAAGAAACTACTGATTTGTACTTTGGAATTGGAAGTACATCCCAAACATCATTCTTTATTATTGAATGTTATTCTTCGATCATGGCCTACATCCATTCCTTCTTCTTCGAGGCTTCTTCAAAACATGTGGTTTCTTCCTCAACAAGATTTCTCATTATGCCACATAGCTTGAATGGATTCTTTGTCTTTTGCTTCCTTTTGGTACACCATATCTTTCTTCTTCCTTGATTACATCGCTAGCCTAATCTAGTCTACTTTTTGTTGAGATCATCTTCTGGGGTGTTTCAATAAGTCCTTGAGGTTCTTCAAGGTCATGATCTTCTTGTATAAAATCTTCCTCAATGTCTCTAATTGGTGGTCTGATAACCTCTATGGCTCTAGGAGTCTCCTTCTCCTCTTCATGATCCTCATCTGCAAGGATCTTCCTGGACTTGGTGAAGGTTGCATATTCATCAAATGTAACATCTCTACTAATATTGATCTAGACGAATCCCAAAATATAGATTCTATAGGATTTTTATTGTTCACTGTATCCAACAAATATTCCCTTCTTTCCTGAAGGGTCCAACTTTGAAATTTTCTCTTTTGGAATATGTAGGTATACAGGACAACCAAATATATTTAGGAAGCTTACTTAGGGCCTTTCACCAGTGAACATTTATTCCAGGGTTTTGTTTCCAAGAGCACTATGATAAATTATATTCTAGACATATATTACAGTTCTTGGTGATTCTTCCCATAGATGCATAGGAAGATATTGATCGTGGATCATTGATATGATTGCTTCCATGATGGATCTATTCTTTCTTTTATCTAGTCCATTTTTTTGTGGATTATAAGGTGTGGTAAGCTCCCTCTTAATATCAACTTCTATGTAGAAGTCCTTGAATTCATTTGAGGTGAATTCTCCTCCATTATCTGATCTTGATATTTTGATCTTCTTTCTAGATAGATTCTCCACAAGAACCTTAAATTCCTTGAATTTTCCAAATAATTCATCTTTTCCTTTTAAGAATTATATCCAAGTCTTACCAGAGTAATCATCAATAAAGGATACATAATATACATACCTGCTTAAGGAAGTGGTTGACATCAGTCTTCACACATCAGAGTGTACAATGTCCAAGATCCCTTTTTCTTTGTTGTTACTGCTTGGAAATGGATTCTCTGTGTTCTTTCCGTGAGCACATCCTTTACATACTCCTTCATGGTCTATTTGGATCTTTGGTAGATCTATGACTACCTTCCTCACAATTGGTAATGCTTTGTAGTTTACATGAGCAAGTCTTCTATGCCATAGTTCACATGGACTGATAGTGCTAGTTATACGAGTTGAATTTGTGTGTCCTTTTAGTTTTTAGAGTCCTCCTTCTTTGACGCTGATTACAGTAGCATCATCTATTTTTTTGCCTTTCGACCACATAAGTACTTCACCATCTACAAAATCAACTCTAAATACTTTCTTATCTAGAGCTGATATGGAAAGCAGATTCTTATTTAAACCTGTAACATATAAAACTTCTTTCATATTCATGAGCTTTCTAGTTCTTAATTTGTAGGATTCTCCTCCCATTATTTTGATGGGGTACTGATAGTCATCTCCAATTTGTACCTTGTGAGAATAGTCTTTTTGGGTAAGACAAGAGAGTGAATCCTTATTTCCTATCATATGTTTGGAAGTATCAATATCTATAAGCCAAGTGTCATTTCCATGAGTGATTTCTCCTATGAGATATGAAATTAGGACATACTCTTCACTAAAGTCTTCATTCTTTGTGATCCTTTCCTTGTCTGATTCATTCTCATCAGTTGCATGGGAATGGTACTTCTGGTTCTTCTTCTTAGACTGATCTTTGTTAAGAGAATAGTATCTAGAAATGCGTCCCATATTATGGCATGAGTAACATTCAAAAGATGTGTAATCCCTTCTAGTTTTCTTCTTGGAGTTAGGTGATCTTCTGGGAGATGAAACTTGTCTTCTCCTTTTTAATCTACCATTCTTCGTGTGTGTAGCTAGAGCCTGATCTTCATTGTCATTTAGCTTCTCTTCTCTATTTATTGTCCTTCCTTCTTCTTGTACACATTCTTCCCATAGTTTGCTGAATTTGGTTAGCTTTCTTCTAACACATATTCCTCTAGTGAAGGAATCCCATTCTTTGGGGAGACCATTCATAGTGGTCATCACCACTTCTTCTTATTCAACCATATCACCAAAGGATTCCAAATATTCTTTGATCTGAGATACTCTAGAGAAATGTGATTGTATGGTTTCTGTCTTCTGTATCTTCCCACCCTTGAGTTAACTTCTCAAGATCATTCCTCTGTTTATGTTCTTCCCTTCAAACATATTAGTTAGAGAATCAAACATTTATTTAGGAGTGTTCCTTGAAGATACAAGGGAGATCAATCGATCCTTAATAGAGTTAGCTATGATCCTTTTCACTTTGATCATATCCTTTTTTGTTTGGTCTTTTCCTCTTCTCCTTATATTTCCTTTACATCTTTATTGATAAAACCATCCAGGTCATGTTCTTCAAGGATGAGCATTATTATGTACTTCCATGCTCTGAAGTTCTCTTCTCCCTCAAGAATTTCATCAAGCTTGGTACTGTTTGTCATCTTTAAAGAAAGAGAACCTCAAATGGAAATATAGGAGATAGTACTTACTAGTTTGAGGACCTTTTTTGGAACTAGCTTTAGGATGACCTAGGGTTTGGATAGGATACCTTAATTTTCCAACTGTGATCACTTGTGGATATGAGAGGAGGAAAATATGCACCTCCCTAAGGAGAGATAGACTGTATCTTTCTTTTCTAGAATCTGAGGATAGAATATTGAAAAATATGATGCCCTAGTTTCTCCTAGCAATAGTGTTAGGCCAAAAAGTGAAAATACTCAGAATGAGAAACTGCTTCGACATAAAGATGTTCCCTCCTATGGAGAGTTGAGTGGACCTTATTTTTCAGCTAACCTATGGAGGGAGGTATGCAGAATAGTAAACCCCAGATTTTCAGATTTGAATGATCTATTGCACAATTCCTTCTTTCAGGTTAGCTCTAATACCATGTTAATATTTTAAAAGTTGTTATACCAAAACAAAAGGATATCTGAAAGAATAACAAGCACAACAGAACAAAGGAGGAAACAAAGATTTATCTCGGGAAACCCTCGTAGTGAAAAACCCAACAAAAATTCCTCTATATAGACTTCACCCAAGAACAGTGTAAGACCCAATAACAAGACTAGACTACTTCCTCTCCTCCATATGGAATGTCTCTTCCCTCTCTAGTGCAATTGCTTGAGTGTTCTTCTTGTCCAAATGATGGAGGCATCTCTCCTATTTATACAAATCAGTTGAGAGGCATAGTAACCCAACTGGGTTGACTTCTCCTTGCTACCAAGGATGACTTGCCTTGGAAGACATAAAAAATACATTTTAATAATACATTGGTGGGTACTACTGAACCGGCTAACCAATTACATCAATGACATCCCTAGCCAGAGGAACAACATCTCTGAAAGGGGTAATAACAATAATAATACAAAATGTAATATCTTCCACTGTTACATTTATTTAATAGTATGGTCGATGGTATAATTAATATTAGCAAATTATCATCAAGTAGTCCCATCTGGTAGGTTAGTAGGTGTATTTGTTGATTTGGATGGATTATGAATTTTTGTCAAATTTGAAGTTATTGAAAT
Organism: Pseudotsuga menziesii; assembly: GCA_001517045.1. Classification (NCBI taxonomy): domain Eukaryota; kingdom Viridiplantae; phylum Streptophyta; class Pinopsida; order Pinales; family Pinaceae; genus Pseudotsuga; species Pseudotsuga menziesii. Next base: position 495,531 of record LPNX010317687.1, on the reverse strand, counting down.
TATAGATGACACTAACCCTTATCCGACATTACTTGGAATTGATTGGGAAATGGATAACCAAGCTATTTGTTGGGCCAGGAAAGTTGCACAAAGAAGAAGCTGGTGTGCAAGCAAGGAAGGAAAGTTGTGTGCACGACAAGAAGGAAAATAGGTCATGAAGGAAGTAAAGGGACCAGCATAGAAGGATAGGACATGCACGTGATGGAGGAAAGGTGAAATTTCAAGTGTGTATGTGGGAAACGACCAGAAAGCGACAAGTTAGGAAGATCGTGGATGCTAAAGATGGCATAAGCCTCCAGACAACGCACATATGAAGGAATATTTGTAAGTCAGGCCGATAGTGCCTTGTGTCAGTGCATGACAACTTGTAACCTTTTTTTATGGTTGAATACAACCTATAACACATGAGCAGTATGTATTCGACCCTGCATTGTCCTATAGAAGTTATAAGTAGGAAGAACCTATTCTATATAAGGGTTGGTCTTGGTTGTTGTCTATTTTGTTGGTTATTGGTCGTTCGTCATTGTTGGTGGTTTATTGGTTGTTCATTCACCAAGTCACGCAATTTTGTTAAGGAAGTTAGGGTTAGAAGGAAAGAAGACTCAAAGAAGAGTCTAGTAGTAGTAGAAGGTTGTTGAGCCACAGATCTTATAGTAGTGTGCACAGATCTCTAAAAGTAGAAGGAATCTGCAGCTGGGTATGCAGACAAGAGGTAGAATAGTTGATCCAGGATGTGTGCTGATCAGTGGGAGTAGATAGAAGAATAAAGTAGAGAACATGAGAGCAAGAATATTGAGTCAGAAATACATACCATAAGATCAGTCTACAGATCGTAGAATCCAAGGTGCTATATCCATTTCTCATGCTAGATGAAGAGCACCTTGGTGGTTTTTCCTAGATGGGTTTCCACGTTATTTCCTGTGTTGAATGATTGATTGATGTTGAATGTTTATGTGAATGTCAAAGTGTTTTCTTACTGCAAGTTGATGAGTTATTGTTGAATGTATGGCGCTATATTATTAATTAGTGAATGAATGATTGTTAAAGCATTGCTGGAGTGTGTGAATAAGTTATAGTTAATTTCCTAAGTTAAAGCATAAGTCGCACATTATCTGTCAGTACAAGGAATCAGCTGCGTTGCACAAGTTGCACCAGTTGTTGATATTAAGGATAGGGTCATGTCACATGCGTGTTGTCATACAATTGTTCCCAGCCACATAGTAATAGACTCCATCATCATGTTTCCTTCATCGAGTGCCTTGGTCGCACACCAAGGGATTATAACACCTCGCCAACTGAAAAAACATGGTTCTGGAAGTTACCCATTATATATCTTGGGTGAGACTACTCCTGCCTCACAGGGCTTGTGGTTTATTGTTGGTATTGTTGTGTTCTTGAACCGCAGGTCGAGACAAGAAAGAGAAAGAGGCCAACAAATGGTTCCATTTCTAGAACCCTAATCATTTGAGTTAAGGGAAATGTTGTGGCACCTGACGAAGAAAGAGATAAAGGACTGGCTGGTGTTTAAGACGCTAGTATTCACACAAGAAAAGAGTACAGGATCATGATTGAGCATAGAAAATTGGGTAGATGAGTATATATACTCTGATATCCATGATATCTTCTTCACACAGTTCCCTGTTATACTGCACGAGTGGTTGTCAATATTGGCGACTAGACAAACAAATTTCCAGAGAAGAGAAGCTATCAAATGGAGTGATTAGTTGGTTCTAGAGGTAACTAGTGTAAGTAACACCATATCTAGAGCTGTTGATTTTTAAGTTGATAGTATCTTGCAAGGATATATTACTAATTTTGTAGTAGACACTATAACCTCATATAGTGAGGCTGAAAGAAATTTTTTCCAAGGACCCCAAAGAAGATATTTGCTATCTATCAGTACATGGATTAACATGATCATCTATGAGAAGGGTATCTTGTAGTTAAGTAGTTGAGTCACATACTCGGGAAGGAGGCTATGTCGTAGATGAATTATTAATAAAATAGGAAAGGGTGAGTTGATTTTTTTCCTGGAAGTACAAAACCTGAACTCGAAGCTGGATTCCTAAGGAGTGGAAGGAGATTCAGATCAGGCGAAAAGAAGAAAGACCGAAAGAGGGTGACATAATCCTGTTTTGTTTGAGCAGAGTGAACATGAACTTCATTCGCAAGAATACAGAGGGTCTTGCGATGAAGAGGTGGACTATAGCTCAATACTGGAAGGAGTAGAGGAATCAGAAGAATCTGCGAAGACACCAAGGTCAAGACACAACTACATCACACCAGTGATATCACCAGAGAAAAGATATAGAGCCTCATCCCCGGAAAGGACTGCTTATACTGATAATGCTAGTATTGCGACTAGAAAGAAAGAGGGTTCACCCCCTTTGAATCCCTTACCAGAAAACCCAGATGCCAACTCAATGGCTGGGGTGGATAGTCGGTTACCTACATTCAATGAGAATGGAACATAATACCTAGTGCAAAATTGGTTTCTCTGTGAAGTTTTTTGGATGGTTCATTTAGTCCATAACACGGACATAAGAAAAGCGCAGATGATCACGAATCTAAGGGGTCATATGCTAGATTTGTTTATGAAGTTATTTGCTGCACCAGATGGAACTCCACATAATACCCTTGATGAGATCCAAGCTACAATGATCCCTGAGTTGAGAAAACCTAAATTGGAGTCACAGTGCATTACTAAGATCAAGGAGATAAACCAAGCACCCATAGAGTTAGTTTGAGACTTTGACCAGTGGTTTAAAACTTTGATGGCCAAAGTGAGTTTCCAAATGTCGGATGTTCAACATAAGGAGTGGTTTATTTCTGCACTATTACCACACATCCGAGGGCCATTGATGCAACAAAATATTGAGTCCCAGACATACGTGATAGAGTTGGCAATGAAGTTAAAATCCTCGCCAATTGGAGATAGTGCTGCAGGAATGGTGTAGATTCAGTCACAGCTGGCTAATCTAGCTGGCTAATCTAATGATACAACTGCAGGACATCAAGAAAGGTAAGGAAGCACAAAAATATTTATGGTGCATGAAATGAAGAAAGGACAAACACACCAGGGATAATTGTCCAACCTTCATGAATTATGTCTCCTTTGGTGCACCAAACCCATTAAATGGCCATGGACTACCCCGATGTCACATATGCCAGTCTACTGGGCGTCGCAACGAGGAGTGTTTATATTTTCAAAAGGTTGTAAGTACCTCGATGAACCTATTTTATAAATTTTGTAAGTCAGTAGGCCATGAAGAGAAAGATTGCAGAGCATACCATCTCTTGAAGGAAAAGACTGTCGATACCTACTTAATGAAAAATGAGGGTCATGTTCAGGCTGAACCAGTGCAACCATCGTATAATCCTGTGAAGTTCCCACCCAATCACTATCAAAACCAGTATCAACATTAGTATGCACCTCAGTAGCCATATGCACAACAAAAACACTACCAGCCTCACTACCAGTAGAATCAGTACCAGCCACAACAACCACACCCGTAGGGAAGGGGTGGTGGAAACTTCAGAGGAAGAGGTAGAGGAGGAGGTTTTGGTAGAGGAAGAGGTCAAGTTACATGATATAACTATGGACAAATAGGTCACTATGCCAGAGATTGATTAGATCTTGTAAATACATGTCCATACTGTAAGGGATAGGACCATAATGTGGAGCAATTTCCTCAGTTGATAGCAAAATGGCAAGCAAAGACTATCGTCGGGCCTAAACCTGCACAGAACCCAAACCTAAATCCCAACATGAATGTTCAAATGATTGTAGATGAACCACAAGATACAAATGTTGCTATCGTAACATGAGGTGCTGTGACCGAAGTTGATCAGGATAAACCACAAGAACAACTACAGCTATAGGTATGACCTGTGACAGAGAAGAAGGTGGCATTCGACGTCCAAAAACAAAAGGAAGTATTCTTGTATGTGCGACCAGAGTTCATGGATCCAACAAAACCATCGACGTCAGAAGAAGTCAGGGATATGCCTAAATTATTTTAGCACATATTCCAGAAGAATGTCCCACAAAAGGTTAGTAATCTCAAATCCTTTATGTCAATTTGCTTAACGTTAATACAAGATAAAGATGCTATTGCAGAACTATAAGAAATTATAGAAGAGACACCCATAGAGCCACGACCTAAAAAGAAAGTTAACCAAGTGAGAAAGAAATTCAAAATTGGGTGCGATTTAAGAATGATTGCATAGATAAGCGACTACGACATGGATTACATCATCTTAGACCTGGGGTCTGATGTCAATATTTTGACATGACAAACTTGGGAAAGTATGGTCAAGACACGCTTAGACTGGTCTCCTGTCCAGCTGCGACTTGCAAATCAGGCGAAGGTCCTACCCATTGGTCGATTGAGTCAGGTCCCTATCGACATTGAAGGGTTGCTCACATTTGCAGACTTTGAGGTCATTAACATTGTTGATGACACAAATCCATATCCCGTGCTACTAGGAATAGATTGGGCCATAGATAATCATACCATTATAAACTTCAAGAAAAGGATCCTCTCATTCTAGGATAATGAGATGAGATTGGTGTCACAAATTGATCCATTAGAGGGACATAGATACATTGAGCCTATCTATAATGACGAACAGGTTGACTATCTCGACCAGATCTACAATGTCATTGGATTACAAGAGGACTACATCAATCCAACAGTGGATGGAAACCTAAGCTGGAATAGTACTAGTTCCTGCACAACCGACTCAGGGGAGGCTTTGGAGAACTAGAAAAATAAACTACATGCAGTCTCTATGAGGAGGTGCGCAAGAGTTACAAGGTCTGTGCGATAGGTGGAGAATGAGCTACGAGAGCTACCCACCTATGAGGGTTTACCTAACTTGGAAACATTCTTAAATGAGTTTGAAGGATTTGTAATGGAATCACAACGTTTATCAGCTCTAGATCATCTGCTAAAAGCTATGCCCACTTGATGGTGGGGTGTGCATAAGAACTCTATAACAAATTGGCCACAGTGCAGAAGGTTATTGGAAGTCCGATTCGGTGAAGAAGTCACCCTCATAAATCACAAGTATTTAGGGTTGGAAAACCATACTAAACATATTAACCATTGTCACACGGTATTTGCAGAATACCCACGACAAGAGTGGGTCCATCATTTCATACATACATTGGAAATGCCACCTAGAACCTAGTATGCATCTATGGAATTGCAGCAAGGAACCCAATATTGGGAAGGGCTCGCTAAGCAGTTCACACACACATTCAAATTTGTTGATGAGAACCCTATAGTGGATGTTGCGCTTTAAAAAATAAAGGAGAAGATATTCGTTGAAATCCCCATTGAAGAGGCCAATTCTCAGTAGTGCAGTGAGACCATTCAGCAATGGATGGCTTGCTACAATACGGCAGGAGATCCAAATGATGATCCAACTAACATAAACATATCGGAATCATAAGAAACACACGTAGTAGAAGGAAGTTTCATTTCGAGTGACTAGTTCCTGAAGCCATTGAAAGTCAAGAAAGTAAACATTGGTTCGCATGAGAACCCGAAGTTCGTCAATATAAGAGATTATTGGGATGAAGAGAATGTTGCAAAGATCACAAATTTGCTGCATGAATACCAAGATATGTTCCCTACCAAATTTTTAGAGATGAAGGGGATAATAGGATATTTGGGGGGAATTAAAATACCCATACGACCAGATGCTAAGCCCAGTAAGAAGTGACCATATAGGATGAACCCCAAGTACAAGGAAAGGGTAAAAGTAGAATTGGATTGCATGCTTGACACATGAATCATTGAACTTGTTGAGGAATCAGAGTGGATCAGCCCTATAGTAATCCAGGATAAGAAAACAATAGGAGAAGTCAGGATCTGTGTTGACTTGAGGAATTTGAACGACACATACTTACACGATCCATTCCCAACACCATTTATAGATGAAGTCCTTGAAAGTGTTGGAGGGAAAGAGATGTATTCATTTACTGATGGATTTTTAGGCTATCATCAAGTTAGGATTGCGAAGGAAGATCGCTACAAAAAACCTTCTTCACCGAATGGGGGTGCTACCATTATACGTCAATGCCCTTTGGACTCAAGAATGCACCTACTATTTTTTCTAGAATAGTAGTCTCTATTTTTAAAGATTTTATTCATAAGTTTCTTGAGGTCTACTTTGATGATTGGACTGTGTTTGGTCTAGTAAGATACCATATTGAGAGTTTGCACATGATGTTGGACCATTGTTGTAGCATCAGATTGCGCTCAATTCTAAGAACTATATTTTGTGCATAAGAACTATATTTTGTGCACACCGTTTGGTGTGCTATTGGGTCATGTCGTGTGTCACGACAGTATTTTGGTTGAACCATCAAATATTGTGATCATTCTTGACTTTCCACCACCTACATCAATCATGTAACTCATATCAGTGCTAGGACACATAGGCTACTACATGAAGTTCATCAGAGGATATGCAGCAAAGATGCAAAGTTTCAATGGACAAAAGCCTTCCATGAAATCTTGGATAAGTTGAAGAAATCAATGTCTACTGCGCTAATACTTGTATTTCCTGACTAGGAAAAGGAGTTCTATGTGCATGTCGATGCATCCTCTGTCACGCTCAACATTGTATTGATAGAGCTAGGAGAGGGTGCACTTTACCACCCTATTGCTTTTGCTAGTAGGAAACTATCAACAATAGAAAAGAACTACATGACGACGGAAAGAGAAGGCCTCACTTTGGTCTATGCTCTTCAAAATTTCAGACACTACTTGTTGGGTGGGAATTTTTAGATGTACACTGACCATTCAGCACTGAAATACCTAGTCAAAAAGCCAGTGTTTGGGGGGAAGATCTGTAAATTGATTCTCCTCTTTCAGGAATTTGATTTTGAGGTAGTTGTCAAACTTGGTTGACTGAATGTTGGGCCTGACCACTTTTCAAGGATAGAAAGTGGTGAAGAGCCAACCATCTTGGAAGATAATTTTTCTGACACACAATTATTTACGATCCATATGATGGACGATCAGAACCATGATTTTAATTCCGTCATTCACTTCTTGAGCACATGCTATGCACTTGAAGGAATGTCAACTAATTAGAAGAAGCACTTGGTCGTCAAAGCTGCTGATTATACATTGATCATGGGACATCTATATAATCTAGGTGCGGATGAAGTACTGTGTCACTATGTTTTTTACTATGAACGAGCCTGGGTTATGAGTGAAGCACATGTTGGTGTCACAGAAGGACACTATGCGGGAAAAGAAACTGTGCATAAGATATTGCAAGAAGGACTATGGTGGCCAACCATACACATGGATATTAAGAGCTTCTACAGGCACTATGATATATGCCAAAGGACAGGAAAACTGCCACACCACGATGAGATGCTGCTTGTGCCGTAGATAACCCTCCAAGCCTTTGAAAAATGCGATGTTGATTTTGTTGGACCAATCAATCCACTAGGGAAGAGAACTAGCGTGTGCTATATTATCATTACGATGGACTATTTGACCAGATGGGATGAACCTGCGCCTATTAACGATTGTACCACTGCGACTGCAGCAAATTTTTTGTTTAAAAATGTGGTGACTAGATTTGGCTGTCCAAAGATACTACTAAGTGACCAATGTACACATTTTTTTAACAAAGTGATTGCTGAGTTGACTTCAGAATTTTAGATCCAGCATAAGAAGATGATTCCCTATCATCCTCAAGCGAATGGAATGGTCGAAGCTTTCAACAAGATTCTGGAGAATGCATTGACCAAGGTATGTAATGTGCACCAAGATGAATGGGATCAAAAAGTTTCAGCTGTGTTATGGGCATATCGCATGAATTTCAAGAGACTGATAGGCCACACCCCATTTAGATTGGTATATGGACAAGAAGTTGTTGTGCCAATGGAGTACATTGTACCAAGTCTAAGAATTGCTACGTGTTGATCCTAAATTTGTTACCATTTTTGGCAGATAAATTACTTATTTAAACACATATTTTATTATCTTTTATATATTTTATGCCACGTAGATCATTATTTAACCTCAGGTATGAATGTTTTTAAGGTTTATATAAAATTATTTTATTATGATCATTTTAATGGTTTTATTAATTAAAAATAACATTATTAAAATGCATTTGATGTATTAATTGGTTTGTATAATTGTTTGTAGGTTTTATAATCCTTTTGGGTTACATTAATATGGAAAATGCATTCAGCCTACTTTTTGCACAACATGTCCAGCTCAACGTCCAGCTCATCATTCATCCTGTTGCGGGAAACTCACTGGTGGTTTTCCAGATGTAAAAATGTGTTGCTGAAGACTCCAGTCCTGAAGCGCGCTAGCAGATAGACACTCTATTTTGCCTAGATCGACACTTAGTGTATCCAGCTCATGGCCCAGTCTTCCATTCAACTCTCCGTCCAGATCGCTCATCAGACTACGTGCTGCTGAGAATTAATTTCAAGCATTAAAACGTTGGAACAGTCTACAAACCATTTTGTTTTCCACATGCCCAGGTGATAGCATGATCATCAGTCTAGAAGGATCACCGGTGCATTGATTTTTCCCAATACCAAGGTGTTCACTTCCCACACATCCAAAAGATGCAACGTCTTCAGTCTAGAAGGATGACTCGTGGCCTCCTCTGCCTGAATCCAAACTACCACCGATCTGCACGTTTAAAGAATATAATGACCTGATTTCTAGAATACCCATCGTGTATGCTGCCCTTGCTCGCTACCATTCCATAGTCACGCTGAAGGAGTCATGTGCCACATCTGAAGACCTGCTACGCTGAAGAAGGGAGATGCTTATGCGCTGGCCTATGATCAATTAAGCGCCTTTAAGATTGAATAAATTTAGAGAGCGGTCGACCTTTAAAGGTTCGACTAGCTCATCTCTGTAAATCATTATATAAAGTAGCCTCTATGAGAGAGCTGAAGTTAGCTAGAAAATAAGTCCGTAAGCAGAGTTAGGAGAAGAGTTCTTGCTTTGATTTACTCTTGAACATTGTATTTCTGTTCCACCATCTGAATAAAGAGCAATATCCACTGTTGTTAAATGTTTCTTTTAAGTAGAAGTTAGCTAGGCATCACCCATGATTGTTGAGAGGGCCCCTCATCAACCAGAGGTTCATTTTCTTTGTTTAGCTTAGTTTCTTTTCTGTTTTAGCTAGTCTAGTTTAATTTCTAGTTTGCTTCCATTAGATTATAGTAAATTCTATTCTATTTGTTTTCTGTAATATATTAACTTAGTTTTATTTCAAAGTTAATTAGTTAGATGCGCACATAGCTTGATTTCAGTTATTTTCTTTTAGTCATTTTGTTTCCAGTTATTTAATTTCCAGCATTACTTTCAGTCTTTGTTTTCAAAGAATATAGAATAAGTTGTTTTCATGAATTTAGAATAGATTCAATTATGTTATTTCCTTTCCTGTTTTGAATTTATGAAAGTTAATTTCCAGTTAATTTATTAGTTTAATATGCAATGATTCCTTTTGTTTAGGAATTAGTTTAAGGTTAATTTGCTATTAAATAGGTTTATTTACTATTCTGATGCATTAGAATTACATCTGCATAGCTTCAGCTGAAGATTAGTTCATTTAAGTTAGTTTTTACCATTTTAATTGTGCAGCCTGTCATTTGGATAGCCTGTTCAGTCTGTTATTCAGCCACCTCTTTCAGACCCACAGTTCAGTTTGTCATTCATCCCTTAGTTCTATTTTTAGTGTTTTTTATATATTTTAATATTCTTTCTAGTTTTGTTTCATTGATGTCTGAATTATGTTTTTACTGTAATAGTTAGATGCTAGTTTTGTTTAACCTTAAAGTTAAATTTTAGCTGTTTTAAATTATTTATTAAAGTTTTATCATTTTCCTTACTTATTTTACTTTGAACGTAGGTTAAGTTATTCTTAAGTTATGTTTCTTAAGTTTTGTTTTTTATTTTGTTTTATTGTTGTATGGTTTTGTGTTTATTCCTTTTGAATTGATTTATTTGTTTGTATGCAAGATTTAGTGTTATATGTGTTTTACTTAGTATGTTTTTAGGTTGTCTATTTTATGTTGTGTTATTGTTGAAAGAACTTGTAGGATAGAACCTAAATATATTTCTTTTATTAAGTTTTTTACTTGCTTCTTTTTAAGTTTTCTACTTACTTCTTTTTAAGTTTTCTTTATGTTGTTTTGTTTATTAAGTTTTCTAGTTGCTTATAAGTTAAGTTCTCCTTGTACCCTAGTTTTCCGTTTGAATAGTTAATTGTTGATTGTATTTCAATTTAAAGTTTATTATCAATTATTTAGTATATCATTCTGTCTCATTTTAATTACTTTAATAATTGCATTTTTAGGAGTTTGACTCAGTTTTTCATTTTGAAATATCTTTCGATCTTTTGTTAGTTAAAATATTTACATGACACCCTCTACCTTCACATATATTTTATGTCAACTCTAAGCTTACCAACTGTGGTTGATAATTAAAGAATAGGCAGATTAATTCAGATATAATAACACCCAACACTGTGCTGACGAAGATGACTGACGGAGATGCTGTCGAACAGAGGGTGTCACAACTCGTTCAAATGGAAGAGGAATGCTTCGTTGCAGGATTTCATCAGACAGTTGAGAAGCAACGACAGAAAGCATGGCATGATAAACATATCAGGATTAAGCCATTCGAAGTCGGAGGACTTGTGTTGTTGTATGAAAAAAAAGATTTCAAACATTAGGCAAGTTGAAGATGCATTTGCTAGGGCCATATGTGATCGCGCATATCACTGATGCGGGCATAGTAAAACTGCAGAAACTAGATGGTACGTATGTCGCAAGTATGGTGAACGACAGTCGCCTAAAACCATTGTTACAGCTGATTTTACCAAACATGGTAGATCACATATTTATGGCCTTCCCTATCCCTATGCAAACTCTTTGGACCCCATGGACCATTTTTGTACCTTTGATGTTTCCAAGATCATCCCTAAAAACATGCATTATTTTCCATATGCGAATTTTAAACCTATTCTCACATATATACGTGGATATGACCCTTAAACCCGCATACATCGGGATGTGTGCAAAAGGCCAAATAGTTTTGGATTTTTCCTTGATTTGGATCTGAGTCACTTGTCTCTTGGCCTTCCATATTCCTTGATATCTCTTAGATTTGACCTTCCATTACCCCATTGAAGCACTATATAAGGAACCCTTTGGATACATTGAAAGGGGAGGAATTGAAGAGCAAGAAAACTATAGTCCATTGTTGTCGGAGCTTATACTCGAGTCTACATCCCTTTGTCCCTTGGAGCACTTTGTGTTCTTCCCAAGCTTGGCTTTGCTTGTGATATTTCTATAGAGAGATGGAGGATTGAAGTGGTCGAGGACTCAGTTTCTCCGGTTCGCAGACGTGCTGACAAAGGTTGTCATTCTTGTAATCTCTAATTTATATTAATATAAATATCTTTTCCTGTCCAATAATGTGTATTTAAATGAAGATTGAATCCATGGATGCTTTTAAATGCTTATATGTTATTGATTATATATGCTAGAGTAGGTCTAACACAATTATATAGCATGCTTGTCTTGTTTGCTGATTGTTGAGAGAGCAAATTGCTAACACAAGTGATATTGGAAAAGCTCAATGGGGATCAACATCAACCATCCGGAATAAGGTATGTTTCGAGATCCTTTAGTGTTAGATGTTTATTTCTCTTGCATATTGGGAAGGGAGTGATTTCTGTGGTTACTCTATCTATTGTGGTACCCCAAGCCATAGGAAGTTTTCTCTGTAACAGAATTGGTGACCATACTAGGGATGTTCTTTGTTTTTCTTTGGGGTTGGGGGCACAATGTGCTTGATATTCTTGACTTGCTCTTTGTTTCTCCTTGTTTCTGTGTTTCATTTTATAGTATGTTCATCCATTGACACTCCTCTTTATTGGTTTGAACCTTGGCCTGCTTTTTACCACAGTCTTCTCTGTATACACAGGTTTTTGGCCAAAAGTCACGTACATACATGGATTTTTGGCCAAAAGTCATGTATACATGCAGGTTCTTGGCCAAAATCCATGTATACATGCATATTTTTTGCCAAAAGTCACGTATATACGTAGTTGTTCTTTAAAAAGTCGCGTACATCCTCCCTTTTGGTGAGTTTGATGTTGTAGGAAGTTGTTGGGTGGGTTGTGAGTGTGGTTGGGTCTTCCTTGGGTCTGATGTTGTCTGTTGGATGCTTCTTTTGTGATCAGAGACTGTTTTTTCATTGTTTTTTCTTTGAAAGTAGTTTTAGTCATTTATCCTTTTTGTTTTTCCATTAGTGCATTACTCTTTTTTGTCTCGGTGTCTTGCTGGGCTTGTGTTTTATACTTTTTGCAGAGACTGAGAGTTTTAGATGACTTTTATTGCATTTTTCATTCTTTTATATTGAAAAATACAAGGTAGTTGCATTTTTTGCATATGGATTTGAGCAGGTACTTGCATTGGATTGCTTGGATGAGAGTTTTATTTAGGATTTCATATAGGAAGGATTGCATTGGCATTCAGAAAGGAATATATATTTATGCATCTCATGTAGTGCCATACCCTATTTTTCATTTGACAAAGATTGCACTTATCATTGTTTGTTATGGTGTGCATATTTACTTCACTGCTGATTCATAACTTCATTAGTTGCACGATCATTTCCCTTTGAGTAATTACAGCCAATTAAAATCAACGCATAATAAAATGAATTACACTCTTTTCTTTTATAGGGTGCATCAACAAGATTGGGTTTTAGAGTCTTGGAATAGTTCATTGTGATTTAATTCTCCAAGACTACTAAACAACAACAAGTAGGTGTATGTCTAGGTGAGATAGTGAAATCCTTAATATAATTAGTGTTTCTCATGACGCTCCTCTTACACGGGAGTTAAGCATGAGGTAGTACACACAATTGTGATTGGGATGACCCCTGGTCACTTTCTGTGAGCACCGAAGATATTTCTAAGATTGTATTCATATCTGGGGGATCTTTTGAGAGTTTCAGGATTTGCTACCATTCCTATACGGTTGATCCCGCCTGCGAATTTCTGCTTAAACATTGATTATATTAAGGTGACCTTAATTGCCTTACCTAGGTATCACAGGGGGTACTTGCAAAGGTTATTCTGTGAGTGTCCTGGCCAAGTAGTGGTCGAACAACATAGTCGCTTTATGCGTTGAAGCTGAGGGCCACTATAATTGGTTACATACCTCCACTTGTAGTGTATGGTAGTTTCAAGCCTCTCCTAGGCGAGACATACCTGCTGCATTCGGGAGCTCACATATCCTCCCCTTGGTTTGTTTGTATTTTGGCTGCATATTTTCTAAGGAGTGTGCTCTTTGTACACTAGTTGGCCTTTGGCATCGCGGTTACTTGAGTATATTTATGCTCTCTTGAGTTTGGGTCCTTTTATTTTCGACATGCCTGGTATCCTATCGCCCATCCTTGGTCCTAGTAAAGACCCTGGTGTCAGACTTGGGGGCATCACTTCCCCTTACTGTGTTCATAGATTTGGGAGTGGTCACATTCTTCCCTCTACTCCATTTGTGGAGGATGTTGACTCCCTTCTCTTGGTCTTTACACTGGTGGTCACCCTCATGGGGGTGGTAGTGGATGTGTGAACGTTGGGTTTACACCTTGCTTTCATTTTTTATGTTCCATCATTCACCGCGTTGTTTCCTTTGGGTTTAGTTGTCATGATCATTCCTCTCTATTTCCTATAGTTTGGATTCTTTATTGACTATTTTGGGTTGTTTTCGACTAATATGGTTGTCATATAGGGTCTAGGTTTTGTACACTCTCTCAGAGGTTTCAACCCTTTTGTGCCTATCATATGTATTACGTCTGAACTGACATATAGGTTAGGATATCACATGTGCTTGCACTTATGCATTTCCTTATGACCATTCCATTTTAACCTTAGGTACGAACCCATTCCATGGTGTCACAGAACCTTCATGCTTCTTTTATAAGTGACACTATGTGAATGGTAGAGCTTTCCTATACATGGGTGCCCTAGTTAGATCCTTGTTGCATTTGGTGCCCATGTTGCATTGCCTCCTTTAGGTTGTGGGAGTCCTTTGTGTAGTATCGTCATGAATTTGAGCAAGAGCTTCATACTCCTCTTGACCTTTATGCTGGCCTTTTTCCCCAGGACTCCATTGTATATGTCAAGTTGTAATTGCATTATCATGATTTTTTCCTTCCTTTTTGAGCCTTATGATGGCTTTCCTGACTCTGATTATCAGCCATATAGCCCGAGCTTGGCTCATATCTAGCCACGTAGATCCATTTTATATATCTTTTGCAACTTGATTCCCCATTTTTTCTAGAAGGGGACTTTCCCCTAAGTGTCGTTATCCTACACATGTTTCTTTGCATTGAGCATAGGTATGTTTTGTTGCTTGGAACAGGTTTGTTTGCCCCTTGACACTCGTCTCCTCCTAGTCTGTAACTATAAAGCACTTTCATTCTTTTTCAAGGTTTTCAAAATATTTGAAAAAGTCCAAAAAAATAAAAAAACCAAAAATCTAGACAAGAAAAGATGTTATCTTTGGCAACAGTCGAGTTGTTTGTCCTTCGAACATAGCACTGTATATCACATCTATTGGTTGGGTTAATAGTTTGAATTTAGGAGCTGTACTCATTTCTTTGAGTTTATCTCCACCGACTGGTTAAGCTTCCAGTCCCCATGGAGCCTCTGTCGATGCCTCCTATGTTGCAGAGATGTCCCAGTTTTTGTATATCAAGTCTATGCTACCTAGATTTAGTCACCATTCACCTTTATGCTCTTGTTCGAAGGAATTTGAAGCTAAGTCATCCATTCCTCAGTTTTCTTGACTTTGCATGTCGGCCATTCCCGGTACAGGTACTGGTTCATACACTTTATAACTGAGTCCTTCTACATTATACAGCTTTGCTGAGTACCTCATGTTGGATGATGGGGGATGCCTTAATTCCCTCCTTCCAGTGGATGTCATCCCATCAACTTCAGATCATTTATTCTGGGATAGGAGTCTAGAGTCATTTTGAGTGCCTTAAGACGTAGTCATTAATGGTAGGTTCTCTCACCATCGATAATTTTGGGAATACATCAATGTACCCTCATTGATGGATTCTTTCAAGTGTTCAACCTCAACACATTTATTCACACTTGTTAGTTTGCACTCTAGTACCTTGATTCCCTTTTTCATTATCGGTGGGTGATCTCGCGTCTGTTAATGGTATACATCAATGACTAGTAATCAGACAATGGACTACTATGTTCGACCTCAACACCTTTATTCACATAGTAGGACATGTATTCGTAGCGGTTTGTGTAGAAGAATTTCTAGATTGGTGGCATTCTAGATATGCTACCTCCTTAATCATGCCAGTGTTCATGAGATTTCATCTCTCGTGACTTGATTCCAGTGTATGTCAGATATCTTCAACCATTATGGAGATCTTGATCCATTGTATATCTTCATCTTTCATGGAGATCATGATCCTTTGTATATCTTCATCATGGAGATTCTGATCTATCTACATTGTATGTGGCGATGACCACACATGTCATATTTTGTCTCATGCCTATTCATGGCCATTATACTCTTATGTATCCCGAACTACTATATGTACTTGCAGTCATATGCAGAGATATTTGTACTGTATTGTTAGATGGATGGTCTTCATCACTACACATCTGGTATGGACTTATAATGTATTTCTGCCATCGGATCACCCCTCTAACCTCACACATTAGGGGGTATCTGTTACAACTAATTTTACCACTCATGGTAGTTCACATATTTATGGCCTTCCATGTCCCTCTACAGACTCTTTGGACCCCATGGACCATTTTTGTACCTTTGATGTTTCCAAGATCATCCCTAAAAAATGCATTATTTTCCATACTCAACTTTTAAACCTATTCTCGCATTTATATGTGGATATGACCCTTAAACCCACGTACATCGGGATGTGTGCAAAAGGCCAAATAGTTTTGGAGTTTTCCTTGATGTGGATCCAAGTCACATGTCTCTTGGCCTTCCATATGCCTTGAGATCGCTTGGATTTGACCTTCCATTACCCCATTGAAGCACTATATAAGGAACCCTTTGGATACATTAAAAGGGGAGGAATTGAAGAGCAAGAAAACTATAGTCCATTGTTTCCAGAGCTTATACTTGAGTTTGCATCCCTTTGTCCCTTGGAGCACTTTGTGTTCTTCCCAATCTTGCCTTTGCTTGTGAGCTTGCTATCGAGAGATGGAGGATTGAAGTGGTGGAGGCCCAGGTGGATGACTCAGTTTGTCTGGTTCGCAAACGTGCCGACAAAGGTTGTCATTCTTGTAATCTTTGATGTATATTAATAGAAATATCTTTTCCTATCCAATAATGTGTATTTAAATGAATATTGAATCCATGGATGCTTTTAAATGATTAAATGTTATTGATTATATATGCTAGATTAGTTCTAACACAATTATATAGCATGCTTGTCTTATTTGGTTATTGTTGAGAGAGAAAATTGCTAACACAAGCGAGATTGGAAAATCCCAACGGGGATCTAAATCAACCATCCAGAGTAAGGTAAGTTTCGAGATCCTTTAGTGTTAGATGTTTATTTCTCTTGCATATTGGGAAGGGATTGATTTCTGTGGTTACTCTATCTATTGTGGCACCCCAAGCCATAGGAAGTTTTCTTTGTAACAACCATACTATGATGTTCATAAAATTCCTAGCTAGAATCATGCCATGTGAACAAAGAAAATAAAACAGGGCCGAAAGACATAAAAATTGATCTTTCGCACATCTGTGATGGAACCAGTGCAAGGCGCTGGAAAAAGCGCTAAGCGCACGAAAAAGAAAAAAGTGCAAAAAAAGGCGGAAAGTGCTGCAAAAAGAGGAAATGATGGGCTAGCCGACATTAAAGTGAAAATATCAGATGAAGATTGAGGCGGTTATAATAGCTAAGTGTCATTAATTGGATGAAGTACGAGGAGAATGATGACGTGCTTTAGGTTCAGATCCGACGCTTCTTCCATAACTGCTCTGATAAGTACAATGCAGTACTCAAGTTAATGACTTAATGAAGGGACGCATTGGTCGAAAATCCCATGTGACTGATTAGACATCAACCTCCTATTGCATGACAACTACAGGATGTGTTGGAGAGTATAAGTGAAAGGCTTTGCCATCAAGCATTCTTTTATGAATACAAACTGAGCGAGAGAGAACCAGAGCTGAAGCCTATAATTTCTTTATTATTAAGTTGACACCCATGGTAATTGAGATCCCCAGTAAGAGTGAGCTATCAGACCCAACCATTATCTTAGGTTGCCCAATTGACAAGGAAGAAGAGGTAGAATCTCTGGAGGTACAACAACAAAGGTTGCAACCAAACACTGATCAGATGGCAAGAACCAGAAAGAAACCTACCTCGACGATTGCACCTAGACCTCCAGCTACTCCTCAACCTACAGACAACCCCTTCAATATTCCAACCCCTAGTTCATGCCCTATGTCAAACCCAGCTCAGAGACCTCTAGCTATAGTTGCAGCAACACAACCATTTAGAGAGCCAACACACACTGGACAAAGTACACCTGGACAGTCATCCCAACCTGGGCAAGGAAATGGAAGGCTAAGGCCATTTCGAGCAATACTGACAAAGTGCCAAGGGAGGACGATCCAGAGGAGGAAGACCTCATGGAAGAAGACTCACCACCATGGAGAGGACTCGATGCTGAGGATGACGATGAAAATTTCCCTCATTACATCTGGCCAAGGAGAGCCGATGCAGAGGAAGTGGACCTTCCAAAGAAGGACAATAAAATTATGGTAGTGCCAAGAATTCCTCAGAATGTTCCCCTACTGATGAACATAATGCCGAACATCCTCAAGTTGACCTATGAGGACTTCAACACCCGACAGTAGGAAGGGTTGAAAAGAGCAGACTGCATGGTCTCGGATCAACCCGACCCGACTGGACCATAGGCACTAAGGCCAATGCAATGGGCTGAGGGCATTGGCTACACAAGTTTATTGAACCTGTTGTTTATGATGCATTTTGACCATGGGATACAGGTTAAGACATACATGAAACAACTTCTGGTTTGTTTCCACAGAGGATTCCTATGGCTCAATCGACCATACCCAGTCAACGTCAAGCTTATTGCTGCGATAACGGGTCTTCCAAGGGAAGTAGAAGACCCCGCACCATACTTGACCCATAAATACCACACTAAGATGAAGAAGAAGTATAACCTTCAACACACAAAAAGGAGCTTCCTAATTGGCCCTATCGAAGATGCAAGTGTGTGACTTTCCACAAGGATCCTATCTTGTAAGCTGCTGCACAAGATGAGGCCAAATCATTGTACTACAGGAACAGTCGAGCTTGCAGAGATGTGCGCACTAGGAGGGATTTTTAACTGGTCATGTTTCTTACTGAATGAGCTAATAGACGACATTGTGAATACCCAGGAGGATACCAACTACAAATTTCATTACTCCTGGCTGCTTTTCTTGTTCTCATTCACCCTATGGGCTAACCCACCAGACTATGTGCAGATGGATGTCCCGCTACCTTGCCATGGTGCAAAGTACCAGAACTTGTGGGAAAACAAGAAAGACAAGATCTGGTAGAAGGATAACAACATTGATTTCTTTTGGCACATAGAGGCACTGCATGATGTTGTCCGTCGATCTCATCGAGTTCGTGCCATGATGGTGCACAGGTAGGCGTCCTTCATCAGTTTTCAAGACGATGTGCATAACATCATGTTAGAGTCAAAGAAGGAATCGTCCAAACAAGTACACCATGCTGGATTCATGGTCAGGGATGGGGATGTGGATGCAATCATCCAGGAATGGCCAGATGAATGGTGCGGCCCACTAGCAAAGCCGCTGCTTGAAGGACAAAATGAAGAGGACCCACTAGTGCACCAAGTTAATGGACCATGGAAATGAAGGAGGTGACAAGTAGGATAATTGGTCACAAGAAGAGGAAGAAAAAGATGATAATGAGGATAGGCAAAACTCTGATCATAGTGATTCATAGTGCACACCTACTCAGGAGAACATCCCGACCCATGAGCAAATGCAGCAACATGGACAGGAGCCTCTACCTAAGAAAAGAAAAGCTAGCAAGATAGATAACATGAATACCTTGACTAAGGAGGATATCCACACGCTAGTAGAAGTTGTAGCTGTGGTCGCCAAGGACAGCCTCACAACTTTAAGGATGTAGCAGGTAAGCATTGTTGATCAGGTGTTGCATCACCTTAATAAGCTATCAGAGGCCATAAACGATGTCAAAGCCACTGTGGAGGCTGAGACATATGGCATGGATCCAAGTGTCCCATTAGTCACGCTCGAGCTGGTGCGGTCTATCAAGGTAAAAATACAGGGGCATGCACTGGAAACAGGGACAGACACGAGTTCCTTTGATGATGTTGTAAAGGAGTTTTACACACTGCAGCTCAACTTCTCCAAGCTGACCTTGAGTGAAGTCTATGAAGTACAATAGGAATTTGTGTCAGAAATACAGCTAAGGGAGAATGTTGTTGCCTATTAGGCAATAAAAAAATAAGGAAAGGTGAAGGAACGCAAGGCCCTTCTTAAGTAAAAATAGCCAGAACTTTAGGGGTGCATCATCCTCCTTGTTGAGAAGGAACAAGAAATTGTGGCATGCGAGCAATGACACGTCGCATTAGCTGATACTATCCAAAGCACGATCCCAGAGTTCCCACCCGAAGTAGGCCAGGAAGATGAGGATTCATCAGCTAAGGTAGCCAGGCTCATGCAGATCACACAAGACCTGAAGAAGCAGGTTGAGGAACTTCAAGCAAGAAAGGTCCAAAGCACACCTTCTGAGGTGCTCGAGGAGTGAAGAAGAGCAGTGTCTGAGGCTGATAGGAAGATAACTAAAGGAGAAACATTATGTGATAAGGTAGTAGAAGTCGTTTCCATGATATGGGAAGCACTTCTAGAAGACACGATTACCAAGAAAATAAGAGAAAATGTGCACAAGACTGAGGAGAAAATCCCTGCAGAAAAGGAAGAGATGAAGAAGTTGTTGTTTCGACAAAAAGTTACCAATATTACTGAGTTCAAACGACTGCAACAGGAATTCCAAGATCTTCATGACCAAGAGAGGGAAAGGGAAGCAGATGTTGAGGCACAACAGTCAGAAGCAGCGTAGATCACCGTCTTTATTCAGCCGTTGTAGTAGAAAATTGGAACAATTACGCAGTCAGTAGAGGCAGGTCCGTTGAAACATATCAGTTCTGACCGAGTGGAGCAGTTGGCCGCACAGTCAAAAGAAGTAACAGATGAAGGTTCTAGGGTGTAGTATATGGTGAAGGAATTTCAGGACAAGGTTGGTCCTATGGGGTAGCTGGTGCCAGAGATATAATTTTTTGGAGGAGAAACATGAAGTTTTGTAGCAGAAACATTTTAAGGAGACTTCCATTTTTGCTTAGTGGCTCAGGACGAGTCACATGTGAGTGTTGGTGGCTTGTTGGGGCAGGAAAGGTGCATAAAGAAGAATCTAGTGCACAAGCAAGGAAGGAAAGTTGTGAGCATGAAAAGAAGGAAATTAGGTCGTGAAGGAAGCAAAGGGACCGATGCATAAGGATAGGACATGTGCGAGACAAAGGAAAGGCGAACTTGTAAGCATGCAGGTGGGTAACGGCTAGAAAGTGATAATTTAGGAAGATCATGGCCACTAAAGATGGTGTAAGCCTATGGACAATGCACGTATGAAGGAATATTTGTAAGTTAGGCTGATAGTTCTTTGTGTTAGTCCATGACAGCTTGTAACTATTTTTTATGGTTGAATACAACCTGTAACAGATGAGCAATATGTAGTCGACCCTGCGTGGTCCTGTATAATTTATAAATAGGAAGAACACGCTCTCTATAAGGGTTGGTCTTGGTTGTTGTCTGTTTTTTTGGTTGTTGGTCATTCGTTATTGTTTCTGGTTGATTGGTTGTTCATTCACCAAGTCACTCAGTTTTGTTAAGGAATTTAGGGTTAGAAGGAAAGAAGAATCAGAGAAGAGTCTGGTAGTAGTAGAAGGTTGTTGAGCTGTGGATCTTTCCACTATGTGCACAGACCACTAGAAGTAGAAGGAATCTATAGCTGGGTGAGTAGAGAGGAGGTAGAAGAGTTGATCCGGGCTGTGTGCGGAGCAGTAGGATTAGATAGAATAATAAACAAGAGAACATGAGAGAAATAATATTGAGTCAGAAAGACATATCATAAAATCAGTCTGCAGATCGCAGACTACATGGTGCTATATCCATTTCTCATGCCAGATGAAGAGCACCTTGGTGGTTTTTCCCAGATGGGTTTCCACTTTATTTCCTATGTTGAATAATTGATTGATGTTGAATGTTTATGTGAATGTCAAATTATTTTCTTATTGTAAGTGGATGAGTTACTGTTGAATGTATGGCGCTATATTATTAATCAGTGAATGAATGATTGTTAAAGAATTGTTGGAGTGTGTGAATAAGTTATACTTAACTTTCTAAGTTAAAGCATAAGTTGCACACTGTCTGTCAGTACAAGGAATCAACTGTGTTGCACAAGTTGAGCCAATTGTTGAGCTTAAGGACATGGTCATGTCCCACGCACACTGTCATACAGTTGTGCCTAGTCACGCAGTAATAGACTCCATCATCCTGTTTCCTTTGCTGATTGCCTTGGCTGCATGCCAAGGGACTATAATCCATCTCCAACTGTGGAAACATTGTTCTAGAAACTACCCATTAGATATCTCAGGTGATATTGCGCCTACCTCGCAGGTGCTTCCAACTAAGGTTTCTCTGTCGGGCTGATGTCTTGTGATTTATTGTTGGTAATGTGGTGTTGTTAAACCATGGGTCGAGACAAGAAAGAGAAAGAGGACAACACTATTATCATCTTGAAAAGGATATTGATGACATTTGAAGGAGGGAGGATGAGAGTCATTGCACCCCTAGACCCTCTATATGATCAAAGATACGTTGAACCTATTAAATATGAAATTGATGCTGAAGAATTGGAAAATATCTTTAAAATGACTTCGAGAATGGATGATTATATCAATCCAACAAAAAATGGTAATATTAGTAGGCATAGTATATGCTCATGTGCATCAAATTTAGATAAAGGAATAGAAAATTGGTATATTAGGTTTTATGAATTATCCATGAGGAGGTGTGCTTGCATCACTAAATCACGACACTGGATGTTGAAAATAATGGTCACACTGAGAGGGGGGTGAATTAGTGTGTAGGAAATTTAAACCCTTTTTCAAATTCTATTAATCATCTAAATTCATCAATATATGTTGCTACCAATTACATCATCATTCCATAAGCATCCATCAATTATTCAACTATAAACAATAATCATATCATCAACTAGATCATTGAATCATAAAAAGAAAAACAACACTAGAGAACACAATATTTGTATGGTAAACTTGTTTATGTATTGTACATGGAAGACTACAATATTCTCAATTACAATCAGCACCAATTAAAATAAAGAGAACCAACTCTAAATACAAGACCCAACCTGGTCTTCTTAGGTCCAACTAAGAAAGGGTTGAGGAATCCAATCCCCAAGGTTAAAATGATTAGCTTGCAAGTTTGATGTCAATCTGTCATTGTCAGATCAAACCTCTATCTCTGCTAAATAAATCAACTCAAGCAACTACCAAATACATCAATTCAATCTGATATTGTTGCCACTCATTAACTGCTCCTCATTACTCTTGCCATCAACTTGTAAAATATGAAACCACTATGTTCACTAAAATACCTTCTACTCATTCTAATAATCTAGGAGTCTTCTCATATGTGGATCATTGATGTGTCTTCTTGTTATCAAGAGGTCTACTCATATATTCATCATGCCAATTTAAAATATCTATTCATCTACTTCTCATGCTAATCATTAAGATATCTACTCATATGTTTCTCTTACCGAGATATCACAGATTTGTGGATAGAAACATTTATCAATAGGTGTATTCCAACATGTCAATCCTCAACTTAATAAAAAAATATAGTCAACAAATTTCATTAGAGAATAACCCTACTTCCTAGTTTATCCAACCAAAGTCTCAGGGTGTCACCATATTAAGTCAACTAGGACTTTTAGATCCAACTTGTAGTCAACAAGGTTTTTTAAAATGTATTATTGGGACTTAATCCTCCCCCCAAAATATCCAAAACCATGTCTTAAAGAGTCCTCTCAATTCTTATACAAATAGATGAACATAGCACTTAGGTTAACACAAGATGTTTGCAAAATGGTATTGTTACTTGAATCAAGACTTTATACTTGTAGCTAACAGCATCAAACAATAGAAGAATCCAAACATAACAGGACTTTTGATGGTTTCCTTTCACAAACATGAGCACTTACAAATCAGTTATTTTGTGCAAGATACCTCATGCAATGTGTTGTAGAAATCAGAGTGCCTTCACCCAGATTAACCTTGTGTATAGAGGTTATGATACAAGAGACTAACATGAGAATAGATGTAAGAAAGTGGAACTTGATTTTGGATTAAAAATAATAACAATATTTCCATAAAATGGTATTTGGATGCCTTCATTTGACTAAGCCTGAGACCTACGAATTCTTGTATCCCAAGACTGAGTGTGAGGTCTTTCATAACAAGAGTGAAACCTAGAATTTAAGAAAAGTGAATTCTCAGTCCTCTAATGAGCCCACTAACACCATGACCACTACTACGATTTGCAAAAAAGGATGCCTAGTCACAGTGTAACTAATAATGAATATTTCCCATAGAGTTTTTCCTCACTGAGTCCTGATTTCAACAAAATGGCAGCAAAAAAATTACGATATTAGTCCCACTATTTTTATTAGTAGAAATAGAATGCACCCTCAAACGTTGTCAAGGTCTGCTGACAGCTGGTGTGAAAACTTCAAACATGCCTTCACTGTAAATTCAGTTGCCTTAGTCCTTCAGTAAGCTCGAATTTAGAGCTTCATCTTTAAAAGAACACATCTGATATTTTACTGTGGTTTCCTTAGTGATGATACCCAAAAACCAGAGATATATCTTCTTACTTGATTCACTTCAAAATGAGGCACATTTCACTTCTATTTCTACACACAAAAAAAAAAATTCATTTTTTTATTTTTTTATTCACTGGGCCTACTTGCAAGAATTAAATAATTCAAATTAATTTAAAAAATAATTAAATCCTCTTTTCTTTGGTTGAATGACCCTACAAGATTGGTAATTTTACTATACCAACATAAAAAATTCATATCTCCTCAATGATGAGGAGTTAGGAGACGCTCCACATATCTATGGAAAGGGCTTGATGATGAATATCTCCATATGAATGGATTATTTGCAACTACTTGGTGCATTACCATTAAATTATTCAATTTTTACAATATTTAAAAGACCCCACACATAAGGGTGCCAAAGACCACACCGCATATTACAAGAGTTCCAAGGGAATCTTCAAGGTATTCTTCCACATATCAAAGCATGTCCATGGGCTCCACCTCCATGATCACAAATATACAACCTCCCAAGACATATCACCATGGGTTCCACCTCCATGATAAAAAAGATACAACCTCTCAAGCCATTTAATCACAAAGAGGACCATATATCATCAACAACATCCATCAAGATTGAAGACCAACAAGTAGAGTCTTCAAAGAATTTGAATGGCATCAAGGTATTCACCAAGTAGCACCCATTGAGTGTGTGGGATTCATGAAATCTTCAACAAATGACCACAAAATGGGCCATTTGTACCAATATGTGCTACAAGGTACACACCATCAGTGAATGGGATCCAAAGCCCAGCCTACCACATCTGTTGGTTTTTCCAATCACTCAACCATATCCAACTAGCCACTGGGAGTGTTTAAATGGTGATCAAACCCATACCAAACCTATGAAAGTGTCCATTATTAAATTCATACATGTTTATCAATATTTTCCACTATAGGATACCATGGTGGCATCAATGAAAACCTGTGGGGCTACTGCAAGTCCTTTGTTGGTGTCAATGACAACTCAATAAACAATATCCATGTTTGTAATTGATGACAACAACTTATGCCCCCCCTACGATCATGCTCCCCCTTTCATCTTCATCTCTCCCCCCTTGGCATCGGTGGAAAAGGGTGATCACAAATCATCACTGCTAACTTCTCATTGCTCCCCCTATCAACATGGATAGCTATATAACAATCCATGGACCTATCCTTCTTCAATGAAAGAGCCCTCAAATACTCTTTATCACCTTTGATTTCCTCCTCCAAACTCTATGAACTCAAGTTGATCCAAGCTCTTTGAGATACCTTAAACTTGTCTAGCAACATGGAATCCATCTTCTTTACACATATCCACTTCATCCATGTTCAACGACTCATTCGTTTTCATCCATACCTAGGAGTGGACTCGATTCTATGCATTTGTATTCTTATCTGTATTTCTTCCTGCATTCTTCTTCCATGGTTCATAAGCTTTTCTTATGGATGTGTATGAGGCATTCCTCATACATTGTATTCTTGAATTCACGCAATATTGAGCTTTGTTCCTGAAGCCACTACAACTATAACATCTCATAGTATGGTAATATGAAACAATGTGACCAACATGGTTGCATCTCCAACATCTAACTTTGTTGTTGTTTCTTCCAATGCTTCTTCTTTCATATAATCTACAATCCAAAGATTTGTGACCAAAATCATTACATGAATAGAAATAACCATTAAAACCATCTTCATACATGGGTGCCTGATTCCATATTGGAGTTTTCTCTCTTTTGAATCTACTTTGAGGAGTGGGACCAACTTCTTGATGCCTTTATGATCTTTAGAATTCTTCTTTATGTTGCGCAAGTTCTTGATGATGAGCTTTTATTTCATTATTGGACATTGAAGGGATTGCTTCAGGAGTATTAGGAGGTCATGTGCCAACCACATATTTTCCTCTTTCCTTGATGTAGCCAAGACTGTATTTGTCAATTACATTACAGATACTTCTTGGAATAAACATTGGGGTACAATACATAAGATCTACAAGTGAATACATTCCAAAGTTACAAATACATCAACACTCCCTCTTAACTAGGAAGGTATTTTCTTGACAAAATTTATCAGCATAAGTCTTCTTCTCTGTATCATGTGGATCATCATCAAGTCATCTTCATCTTCAAGTCATCTTCATCGTCAATTCATTTTCATCATCAATTCATCTTCATCAAGTTTGGATCATCACTTGATATGGAGTATCAATGGATCATCATCATCATCACTGCTTCCGCTATCTCAATAAAATGGTGCTATCTCTTCATTCTTCTTGTCATAGGAAGTTCCACAGAGCCAACCCTTTTTCATGCTGGTTATAGGCTTAGCCTCCATGTAGGTATTCATCTTCTTCAGCACTTATATCTGACCATGAGAGGAACACATCCAAGAACCATGTCAGAATGGCCCACCTAGCACTTACATCTTTCATTCTCAAAGAATGGCTCTCAACTCTGGGATGAGTGTCAATCCAAGACTGAAACAAATTCCTGGTAACTGACTAGGTGCCTCCATTCTCCTAGAGAATGGATTCTCAGCACTAAGCTGAGCTTCAGTCCTAGACTGAATCAATTTCCTGGTAGCTAACCAAGTGCTTCCATTCCCCCAGAGAATGGCTTCTCAGCACTACGCTGAGCTTCAGTCCCAGACTGAATCAAATTTCTTGGTAACTAACCAGGTGCCTTGATTCTCCTAGAGAATGGCTTCTCAGCACTAAGCTGAGCTTTAGTCCTAGACTGAATCAATTTCCTTGTAACTGACTAGGTTCCTCCATTCTCCCAGAGAATGGATTCTTAGCACTAAGCTGATCTTTAGTCCCAGACTGAATCAATTTCCTGGTAACTGACCAAGTGCCTCCATTCTCCCAAAGAATGGCTTCTCAGCACTAAGATGAGTTTCATTCCCAGACTGAATCAATTTATTGGTAACAGAACAGGTGCCTCCATTCTCCCATAGAATGGCCTTTAGCACTTATATCTGAACCTAGTTAGAAAGGCCCAAAACTTATATCTGACCATGAGAAGCCCATCCTACCACCATGTCAGAAAGGATTAGCACTTATATCTGATCATGTGGGAACACATCCGTTAATCACATCAGAATGGCCCTGCACTTACATCTGACCATGTGAAGCTCAACCTTCCACCATGTCAGAAAGGCCAATAGACAAATCAACTTCGTTTGGAGTGAACCTTGATATGGAGAACACCAAGCTTCTCCTTGAAGTACTCAAACTTCACTTTGGCCATTTCTAGCATAGAATCACATCAGGGATGATTACCTCCAAGGATAACCTACAATCTTTGCCAAGACCGATTACATTCGAGGACAACCTACAAGACCGTTTACATCTAAGAAACCTATGAGCTTCACTGAATTTATGCTCATACAACCTATCTCACCAGCTATGCTAGAACTCTCTCTTTCGAGAGATATCGATATGGATCACAAACTGGAGCTTCACTGCTTCTCTCTGCATCATACAAAAAATGCAAGTCAGATCAATCAAATCAAATAGTAGTTTTCAAAAGAAACATACTACCTCCCAAATAGGAAGTGGAAACATATTTTTCCTTGACTTTATTTAGTGCCATGCAGGGCTCCATCCTTCCAAACCAATAGATCACACCTGATCCCATATTGAAGCAGCACCCTGAAGTGCTCTTCCTATCAATGGCACTACCTGCCCAATACAAATCCACATAACCCTCCAGGTTAATGTTCTAATTCGCCTCATACTTGAGCCCATAATCAACTATACCCTTCAGGTACCTCAATGCATGCTTTGCAACCATCAGGTGAACATGTCTCAATGTGTTCACAACAAATAAAATATCTGGTCACGTATTCATTGGGTACATTAAGGAACAAATCATCCAATGATACATCATGGCATTAACCGTCTCTAATGAAGAAACACTCAATAGCTTTAGGTTTAATGCCATAGGTGTGGTCATGGCCTTGCGTTCCATCATCCTGAACCTCTTCAGGATCTCTACTACATACTTCCCTTGTCCCAGGGAGATTCCATCCACATTCTGCCACACCTCCATGCTTAGAAAGTAGTGCATCATATCCAAGTCCTTCATCTCGAACTCGACAGCAAGTCTCCTTCTTGCAACTTTAATGAGTTCCTATTTTCTGTCATGAACAATTCATCGACATATAACATGAGCATCACTAGTATTCCACCTTCAACCTTGAAGAAAAGGTTGGAATCCTATTTAATCTTAGTAAATCCTAGAGTCATCAATAAGCTATCCATCATGTCATACCATGTCAAACCTTGAGATCTTCTGCAGTCACTCCCTCTGAAGTGGAGCATCATTCTCCCTCTTCCTTTCATAATTTATGCATTGAAAAATTCTATACTAGAGTGACAAGTAGCTTCCTCTGCTACTAATATTATATGTATCCATCTAGGGTAATTGGGTACCTCTTTCCTTTTTTCTTATACCAACTACCTCCATCTCAAGCTTTTGACAAGTCTTTTCTTTCTCATCCAACTAGTGTTTCAAGACTTCCTCCATCCTTTTGGACTGTTCCACCCGATTCTTCAATTCTACATTGGCTTTCCTTGTTTCTTCAAGTTCTTCTGAATCTTCATTGGTCTCTTCTTCTTATTCATCTTTTTGACTGTCAATTTAGTCTTTAGTTTTTCAACCTCATTTTTCTTGTCTTTTAGTTGCTCTTGCAACACTTCTTCCTTGTTCTTTAGTTTTATAAGAAACTATGTTAGTATCATGGTTTTATGTTGATAATTATCTAACAAATCCAATATTCTACTTTTAAACCTCATGAAGTCACTCTGATTTAGATTGACTGTGTTCATGAGCCAATTGGCTTTTATATCAGCATTCAAAAAGTTGTGAGTTATTTCCTTTGTATCCCTTGACAAATCTTTATCATCTTCTGTAAGGACATTTTCAATTTCATCATATATGGAACTAATGCAATCAAAAGAATCAATACCTTTACTAGAGTCCAATTCTTCCTTTTCTTCATGCTTGACATCTTCAAAGGGCTTAACTTATGTTTCCATATTTTCCTCTTCAATGTCTTGTCCTCCCTTTTCGTATTCACTTTCCAATTTGAACCATAGATATTTAGTTGAAGTGTATTCCCCTACACTTTCCTTGACTGCGCTTGGAAGTCCATCCATGAGGAACTTCAAGATTGTGATGCTGTCCTTCTTTTTTTCTTTCTGTGCAATAGAATTAGACTTCTTATTTGACATAAAGGGTGGATTGATCACAATCTCCCAAAGACCAAACTTATTCAAGTAGAATTTCATATTGCTCCTTCAACTGAAATAATATGTCACATAAAGTACTTGAACATCATTGCCCTAGGATTCTACTTTTTCTTCCATTGTCTTTCCATGGATCTCCTTAAATCATGCAAGGCTTGTGGTAAAGGCCTACTCTGATACCAATTGCTTAACACAATGGTCACATTGAGAGGGGGGGGTGAATCAATGTGTAGGAAATTTAAACCATTTTCCAACTTTTATTAATCGGTTGAATTCATCAATATATGTTTCTACCAATTACATAATCATTACATAAGAATCCATTAATTAATCAACTATAA
Organism: Pseudotsuga menziesii; assembly: GCA_001517045.1. Classification (NCBI taxonomy): domain Eukaryota; kingdom Viridiplantae; phylum Streptophyta; class Pinopsida; order Pinales; family Pinaceae; genus Pseudotsuga; species Pseudotsuga menziesii. The sequence continues at coordinate 465,832 of LPNX010317687.1, read as the reverse complement.
ACAAGAATCATAACATCAACTAGATCACTGAATCATAACAAGCAAGATGACACAAGAGGACACAAGATTTGTATGGTAAACTTGTTTATGTATTGTACATGGAAGACTGCAATATACGCGATTACAATCAACACCAACTGAAATTAAGAGCACCGACTCTAAATACAGGACCCAACCTGGTCTTCTCAGGTCCAACTGAGAAAGGGTTGATGAATCCAATTCCCAAGGTTGCAAGGCTTAGCTTACAAGTATGATTTCAATCTTTCATTTCCAGATCAAACCTTTGTATCTGCTAAATCAATAAACTCAATCAACTTCCAAATATATCAATTCAATGTGATATTGATGCCACTCATTAATTGCTTCCCATTACTCTTGTCATCAACTTGTCAAATCTAAAACTACTCTATTCACTAAAATAACTATTATGCATGCCAATAATCTAAGAGTCTTCTCATATGTTGATCATCACTGTGTCTGATTGTCATCAAGAGGCATGCTCATATACTCATCATGCCAATTCAAAATATATGTTCATCTACTTCTCATGCTAATCATTATGAGACCTACTCATACATTTATCATACTAGCATATCAAATATTTGCTTATAGTAACATTTATAAACATGTGTATGCCAATGGGTCAAGCCTCAACTTAATAAAAATGTTGGTCAACAAATGTCATTAGGGATTAACCCTACTTCCCAGTTTATCCAACCAAAGTCTCAAGGTGTCCTCATATTACGTCAACTAGGACTTTGGAATCCAACTTATAATCAATAAGGTTGTTTAAATTGTATTATTGGGACTTAAGCAAACTCCCAAAAAATCCAAATCCAAGTCTTAAAGAGTCCTCTCAATTCTTATACAAACAAAGGAACATAACACTGAGGTTAACACAAGATGTTTGCAAAATGGTATACTTACTTGAATCAGGACATTGATACTTGTAGCTAACAACATCAAACAATAGAAGAATGCAAACATACTAAGACTTTGGATGGTTTCATTTCACAAACTTGAACACCTATGAATCAGTACTTTTTTGCAAGATACCTCATGCACTATGTTGTATAAATCATAGTGCTTTCACCGAGATTAACCTTGTGTACATAGGTTATGATACAACAGACTAACATGAGAAGAGCTGTAAGAAAGTGGAACTTGAGTGTGGATTAAAAATCAGAACAAGATTTCCATAAAATGGTCTCAGGAAGCCTTCATTTGACTAAGCCTGAGACCTGGGAATTCTTAGCCCAAGACTAAGTGTGAGTTCTGTCCTAACAAGAGTGAAACCCATAATTTAAGAAAAGTGAACTCTTAGTTCTCCAATGCACCCATTAACACCATGACCACTACTAGGATTTTCAAAAAAGTATGCCCAGTCACAGTGTAATTAACAATGAAGATTTCCCATAGAGTTGTTCCTCATTGAATCATGATTTCAACAAAAATGGAAATAGAAAACATGAAGATATCAGTCCCATCATTTTTATTAGTAGACATAGAATTCACCCTCAAACGTTGTCAAGGTCTTCTTATATCTAGTGTAAAAGATTCAAACATGTCTTCACTGTAAATTTGGCTTCCTCGGTCCTTCATTAATTCTGAATTTCAAACCTTCCCCTTAAAAAAAAAATACATCTGATCTTTTATTGTGGTTTCCTCAGCGATGATACCTGAAAATCTAAGCTAGGTATTCTTACTTGATTCACTTCAAAATGAGACACATTTCGCTTCTATTTATACACAAAATTTCATTTTTTATTATACTTTTTATTTTTTAATTCACTAGTCTAACTTGCAAGAATTAAATAATTAAAATTAATTAAAAAATAATTAAATCTTCTTTTCTTTGGTGAGACGACCCTACAAGATGGGTAATTTTACCATACCAACTTCAAAAATTCATATATCTTCAACCATGAGGAGTTAGGAGACACTCCACATATCAATGGAAATGGATTGATGAGCACTATATCCATATGAGGGTATTATTTGTAAGCACTTGGTGCATTACCCTTAAATTCCTCAATTTGTACAATATGAAAAAGACCCCACAGATAAGGGTGCTAAAGACCACACCAAATATTATGACAGTTCCAAGGAATTATTCAAGGCCTTCATTAACATATCAAATCATGTCCATGGGCTCCACCTCCATGATCACAAATATACTACCTCTCAATCCATATAGCCATGGGTTCCACCTCCACGATCAGAAAGATACAACCTCTCAATCCATTTAATCACAAAGAGGACCATATATCATCAACAACCTCAATCAAGCTTGAAGACCAACAAGTAGAGTCTTCAAGGAATTTGAAGGGCATCAAGGTCTTAATCAAGTAGAACCTATCTAGTGTGTGGGATTCATGACCTCTGTTATCTCCCAAAATAATTTATTTTGATAGTATGAAGAATTTAACTCATGTAATGAAGGATATGAATATCACTGACAGTTTGAAAGCCTATGTTTTTTATTTGGGTAAAAATTTCACACAAGTTGTAGCTTTCAATGGCTTAGGCGAGGCTCAAAACATGTCATTAGCCACCGAAATCTATAAGATAAATAACGGGTGGAAAACCCTTTTGGTGGTTTAGGCGTATTGCTAAATCTTTTGACTACCATCGGAACATTTTTTAATAGCAGTCAAAGGTTTAGTCCTCTACGACGCCGACGTTTCGGAGATTTAGTCCTCTATGTCACCGCCACTACGAAGAGTCTAGTGGTTTGAAGTTTCGACGCACTAGTGGCTTGAGGTTTCGATCGTTGATAATTAGTGGTATGAGGTTCTAATTTCCAACAAATAGTCTAGTGGCTTGAGGTTCCGATCTCTGATCATTAGTGGTATGAGGTTCCGAGCACCGACATGTTCAGTCTTGGAGTTTTGATTTCTGACAGTTAGTGGTTTGAATCGCCGACACTGCGGCAGCGTTCAAGTGAAAAGCTTCGATCCTTAGTGGCTAGAGATTTCAATCACCGATCGTGACATAAGTGGTTTGAAACGCCGACACTGCAGTAGCATTCAAGTTTAAAGCTCTGATGGGTTAGTGGCTAGAGCCTCCAATCACCGATCGTGACATTAGTGGTTTGAAATGCCAACAGTATGGTAGCGTTTAGATGTAAAGCTCCGATCCTTAGTTGCTAGAGCTTCTGATCTTCGATCGCGACGTCTATGGTTTGAAACACCGACACTGCGACCACATTCAGGTGTAAAGTTTCGATGGTTAATGGTTTGGAGTTTCAATCACCGAAGAAGAGTTTAGAGGTTAAAGATTCATATCGTCGATGCTTAACCGTCACGATGGTAGTGGTTTGAAATGTTGACACTGCGGCCACATTCAGGTGTAAATTTCTGATGGTTAGTGGTTTGGAGTTCTGATCGCTGATGAAGAGTTTAGAGGTTAGAGCTTCTGATCATCGATGCTTAACCATCACAATGGTAGTGGTTTGAAATACCGACATTACGGCCACATTCAGGTGTAAATTTTTGATGGATTAGTAGTTAGAGCTTCCGATCGCATACGCATTAACGGTTTGAGGTTTCGATCACTGATGCTTAGAAGTTAGTGGTTTGAATTTTCGACACTGCGGCAACGCTTAGCTTTAAAGTTTCGATCCTCAGTGCCTATAACTTCTGATCATCGATGCCTAAGTTGTTTGTTTGACCGTTAAAAAGGGTTTTGCAAAATTGCTATCTACCAAAAGCAGATAGAGGTTTAAAGGGAAGGTTTTGACAGACAAAACCAGATTTTGGCGACTGTAGATAGCTCAGGGATGTAAGTTAAAGATAAAAGGTTCTGAAAAAACTATCAGAAAGGGTTTGTTTAGATCTATTATGACAAAACAATGCCATAAAGTCATCAACCCTAATTATCAAGGAGAAATTAGTGGGTTAACGGACAGTGAACCAGCAGTGTTGATTATCAGCAACTACTTCAGCTATTTAATATTCAGTTAGTGAACTAAATCTTCATTTGTAGTTAGACAAGTAGTTAGGTAGGGTTTTGAACCCTAATTTGAAAAAACTGTTACTTTTGATTATTTTTGTAAAAAACAGATCGAAGTTTTAGGATCTGTTCTTTTTGTAAAAGGCTATAAAGCCTAAGATCGATTTTATAATAAAGGTTCAACTTCAGGGATTTATAAGTCTATAATGCTTTCACGCTTCTCATTTTACTTATTCATGATATAAGCTCTTTTGTTGTGATCTGTTCAGCCATCATCTCTTTCTTTACTGTATTTATGCCTAAATGTGTATTTGGGTCATTTTCAGATTGATTAAAAAGCTAATAGTTGTCATCCTATTGGTTTGTTAGTGTGATTTGATTTATAAATACCATCCTCATTAGGATTTATCCATTTATATGCATGTGTTTTGTATGTAAGTCTGCCAGCCTGGTGAGTTCTCCATCCCTGCACCTTATTGTCAAACTTCTGAGCAATTGCAACTAAAAGCCTTGTAAATGAGTGAGTTTTATGCATGCCTTGAGAGTGGAAAGGTTATATAGGTCAACTGACTTGATCCATATCAAAAATCCCCAAAACATTGTAAGTTACCAGGAATCCTCGAGCTACAACCTAGAGGAGTTTCATGTACTGATAACAAATTGGTGCCGTTGCCGGGGAAAGGAGACTGAAGCTCAGCTTCCTTGGGAGATCACATAAATCCTTACTTTGATGATAGACAAAGCTTGGACACTATTTTGGTTGTAATCATCTACCTGGCAACTCCATTGATAACAAGGTGGCTTCAAGAAGACCAAGTACGAGAGCAAACCCAAAGGGGCCACCAACAACACCAGTTTCAGATCTAGAAGAAATTTTGAGGAAAGCTAGGGCTTTACTAAGACAGACCAATAGTGCTGCACAAAAAGCTACATCAGGTATTTCAAGAAATATTTCTACTATTATTTCTTCTACTGAAACATACAATCTCAAGAATTTATAAATACATCAGAAAATTTTAGGGATTGGGCATCTTCAAGCACTGTTGCTTGTGAAGATCCCATCCCTGCCAACTCCATGAAAGATGAATTCAGTAGTGAATCCACAATATTAAGATGTCAAAAGCATTTGTTGCTCTTTTGTATCAGAGGTTTGCACCTCTTGGCTTCTCTTATGTTCCTAGTTTCCCACATCTAGTACCTGATATGTCCGAATGGGGATATTTTTTTACCTATCTTCAAGGAGGAGGAAGAAGACAATCATGCAGAACACCTCCTCAAGTTTCATGAATGCATGGATATATTAGATCAGCAGCATGAATATTTTCATGTATTCATTATATGGTGATGCACGTCAGTGGTATTTTTCTTTACCTCCTTCCAACATTTCATCATTGAAAGATTTTCATCGAGCATTCACTGAGCACTGTAAAAGGTACTATTTAGATGAGTTTGCATTCAATAATTGTTGTGAAGAATATAAGTTGCATTCTTAGGATGAAAAGGTAAATAGAGAAGAATATATCCCTCAAGAGCTACCTCATCTCTCTTATGATCTTCACAATGAGGTACTTTACCAAAAACATAAACTAGAAATGAATTATAAAGGAGTTGAAGGTTTTCCTACTATCATTAAATCTGATTGTTGTGAATCTGAGGAATTGATTTCTTTAACTACACATGGAAATGATCAGCTTTCTGCTGGTCAAATGATCATTGAAATTAGTCAAGCTAGCTCACAGTTTCCATATTTGTAAATCAAGGAAAGTTGCAGTAACCAAGAGAAGCAATATTTCCAGGGACTATCCAATCTCCAGCAAGAACATCAGGAAGATCTTCCTTCTCCTTATGAACATGTTGCTTCGAATCATGAAAAGGAACTAGATGCTTGTTATGAATCTGTAGCTAAAAAGTCCAATACAGATCTTTTTAATTTTGGTATCTCCTACAAAGATGTTATTGTGGAAGAGGAAATTGTTAGCCGTGATAAGCCAGCCTATCATCATGATGAATTCATATTATGTGAAGGGGAGCAGAAAGATTCAGATCAGCAGTTGAGCTTGCATTTTTATCAGATAAAGGAAGAATGCAATAGATATGAAGAGGAAGATGATGATGTAAAAAGTACAGAACAACAGGGCATAACTCATCCTTCCCAGTCAGAGGTTGAGCAATCTACAGTTAACGTAGTGATCACTGAAATCAGCCAGCGGTAGCATTTCATTAAGTTGGAACAACAACATAAAAAGGTATTTATTGTTGGCTTTTATGACCCTATTGCTGACTATCTGTAACTTATGAGCAACATAGATATCAAAATATTTTTTCCAGATGATAGCTGGTTCTGTCACCCTTCAAAACTACATTGTTGCATGCTAGGGTTTCATTTATTTTTTGGGTCAAGATCAAGGATAAGTTCAGCAGATCAGCTTCTAACTTGGTTTCATTGGAAGCATGATGTCGCATGATAAGAAGAATCTACTGATTAGAATTAGGAGTAGGAGTAGATAGGAAAATAATCTCTTAATATGAGCAGCTAGGTCATTTTCAGTTGTTTTCATGAATAAGCAAAGCGGGCTACAGGAAGATTGATGGGGATCAGTTATAAAAGACAAATGACTCCATGCCCAATGGAACACTAGAAGATAGCTTCAATTATTCTTTTTTAGGAAAGGCATTTTGGTCTGGGGTTCTTGGGACCTTACTAGGAGGTTCCCATCCCCAAGTAGGAGCCAGATGTTATCTCCTGGATTAATTTATTTTGATAGTATGAATAATTTAACTCATGCAATGAAGGATATGAATATCACTGACAGTTTGAAAGCCTCTGTTTTTTATTTGGGTAAAAATTTCACAAGTTGTAGATTTTGGTGGCTTAGGTGAGGCTCAGAACATCTCATTAGCCACCGAAATATGGAATATAAATAACGGGTGGAAAACCCTTTCGGTAGTTTAGGAGTATTGCTAAATCTTTTGACTTCCATTGAAACATTTTTTAATAGCGGTCAAAGGTTTATTCCTCTACGACGCCGATGTTTCGAAGATTTAGTCCTCTATGTCACTGCCACTACAAAGAGTCTAGTGGTTTGAAGTTTTGACGCACTAGTGGCTTGAGGTTTCGATCATCGATCATTAATGGTCTGAGGTTCTGATCGCTGATAAAGAGTCTAGTGGCTTGAGGTTTCAATCGCCGATCATTAGTGGTATGAGGTTCTGAGCATCGACACATTCAGTCTTGGAGTTTCGATCACCAATAGTTAGTGGTTTGAATCGCCGACACTGCGGCAGTGTTCAGGTGTAAAGCTCCGATCCTTAGTGGCTAAATATTTCGATTATCAATCACGACGTTAGTGGTTTGAAACACCGACAATGCGGCAGCATTCAGGTTTAAAGATTCGATGGGTTAGTGTCTAGAGCCTCTGATCATCGATTGTGACATTAGTGGTTTGAAACACAGACACTGTGGCAACGTTTAGATGTAAAGCTCTGATCCTTAGTGGCTAGAGCTTTTGATCGCTGATCACGACGTCAGTGGTTTGAAAAATTGACACTGCAGCCACATTCAGGTGTAAAGTTTCGATGTTTAGTGGTTTGGAATTCTGATCGCCGATGAAGAGTTTAGAGGTTAAAGCTTCTGATTGCCGATACTTAACCATCGTGAAGGTAGTGGTTTGAAACGCTAACACTGCGACCACATTCAAGTGTAAAGTTTCGATGGTTAGTGGTTTGGAGTTTTGATCGCTGATGAAGAGTTTAGAGGTTAGATATTTCGATCATCGATGCTTAACCATTGCGACGATAGTGGTTTGAAATGCCGACACTGCGGCCACATTCAAGTGTAAAGTTTCGATGGATTAGTAGTTAGAGCTTCCGATCATCGACGCATTAATGGTTTGAGGTTCTGATCATCGATGCTTAGAAGTTAGTGGTTTGAGTTGCTGACACTGCAGCAATGCTCAAGTTTAAAGTTTTGATCCTTAGTGCCTAGAACTTCTGATCATCGATGCCTAAGTTGTTTGTTTGACCATTAAAAATGGTTTTGCAAAGGCAAGGTTTTGACAGACAGAACTGGATTTTGGTGACCGCAGATAGCTCAGGGACGTAAGTTAAAGATAAAAGGTACTGATAGAAGTATCATAAAGGGTCTGTTTAGATCTATTATGACAAAACAACGCCATAAATTCGTCAACCCTAATTATCAAGGAGAAATCAGTGGGTTAATGGACAGTGAACCAGCAGAGGTGATTATCAGCAACTACTTCAGTTATTTAATATTCAGTTAGTGAACTAAATCTTCATTTGTAGTTATACAAGTAGTTAGGTAGGGTTTCGAACCCTAATTTGAAAAAACTGTTACTTTTGATTATTTTTGTAAAAAATAGATTGAAGTTTTAGAATCTGTTCTTTTTGTAAAAGGCTATAAAGCCTAAGATTGATTTTATAATAAAGGTTCAACTTCGGGAATTTATAATCCTATAATGCTTTCACGCTTCTCATTTTACTTATTCATGATATAATCTCTTTTGTTGTGATATGTTCAGCCATCATCTATTTCTTTACTGTATTTATGCCTAAATGTGTATTTAGTTCATTTTCAGATTGATTAAAAAGCTGATAGCTATCATCCTATTGGTTTGTTAGTGCGATTTGATTTATAAATACCATCCTCATCAGGACTTAAACCATTTATATGCATGTGTTTTGTATGTAAGTCTGCCAACCTAGTGAGTTCTCCATCCCTGCACCTTATTGTCAAACTTCTAAGCAATTGCTACTAAAAGCCTTGTAAATGAGTGAGTTTTATGCATGCCTTGAGAGTGGACAGGTTATAAAGGTCAACTGACTTGATCCATATCAGAAAACCCCAAAACATTGTAAGTTACTAGGCATCCTCAAGATACAACCTAGAGGAGTTTCCTGGAGTGATAACAACCTCTTCAACAAATGACCAATGAATGGGTCATCTGTACCACTACGTGATACAAGGTGCACACCATCATTGAATGGGATCCAAATCCCAGGCTACTACACATGTGGGTTTTTTCAATCACTCAACCATCAAGCTATCATCCAACTAGCCACTGGGTGTGGGTAAAGGGTGATTAAACCCATACCAAATATGTGCAAGTTTCCATGATTAAATTCATACTTATTTATCAAGCGTGTCCAATATAGGGGACCTTGGTGGGATCAATGAAAACCCGATGGTCTACTGCAAGTCCTATGTTGGTGTCAATGACAACTCAATCAACAATATCCCCCTTTTTCATTGATGGCTACAATGCATTCTCCCCCTAGGATCATGCTCCCACTTTCATCTTCATATCTACCCCTTTGGAATAAATGGAAAAGGGTGTTCACAAATTTGTATCTAAAATCACTACTAACTTCTCACTGCTCCCTCAATCAATGTGCATAGCTATATCACAATCCAGGGACCTGTCCTTCTTCAATGAAAGAGCCTCAATTGCTCTTTCTCACCGTTGAGCTCATCCTCCAAACTCCATGAACTCAAGGTGTTTCAAGTTCTTTTAGATACCTAAAAATTGGATTGCCACATGGTATCCATCTTCTTTACACTTATCCACTTCATCCATGTTCAACGGTTCATTTTTTTTCATCCATACCTAGAGTTTCCTTGATTTGTTGCATTTGTCTTCTAATTTGCATTTCTTCCTTCATTCTTATTCCATGGTTCATAACCTTTTCTTGTGGATGTGTATGAGTAATTTCTCATAGATTTTCTTCTTGAATTCACTCAATCTTGAGCTTTGTTCCTAAAACCACTACAACTATAACACCTCATAGTACGGTAATATGGAGCAATGTGACCAACACGGTTGCATGTCCAGCATCTAAATTTGTTTTTATTGATTCCAACACTTATTCTTTCATATAATATACAATCCATAGCTTTGTTACCAAAATCATTACATGAATAGAAATAACCATTAAAACCATCTTCATACCTGGGTGCTTGATTCCATATTGGAGTTGTCTCTCTTCTAAATCTGCTTTGAGGAGTGAGACCAACTTGAAATCCTTTTGATATTTTGAAGTCTTGTTTGTTTTGTGCAAGTTCTTGATGAGGAGATTTGTTTTCATTACTGGACGTTTAAGGGATTCCTTCGGGAGTCTTAGGATACCATGCACAAACCACATATTTTCCTATTTCCTTATTGTATCCAAGACAAGGTTTATCGAATGGAGATCTTTGACAATCCAAAATATCATCCAATATGACTACATTGTTGTTGTTATTGAAATATGCATCATATTTCTTATCTTTCTTTCTGAGACCAACTACCTCCATCTCAAGATTTTGACATGTCTTTTCTTTCTCATCCAACTGGTGTTTCAAGACTTCCTCCATTCTTTTGGATTCTTCCACCTGAGTCTTCAATTCTACATTGGCCTTCCTTGTTTCTTCAATTTATTATGAATCTTCACTGGGATCTTCTTGTTCTTCTTGAATGATCAATTCATTCTTTAGTTTTTCAACCTCATTTTTCTTGTCTTTCACCTACTCCTGACACACTTCTTCCTTGTTCTTAAGATTTATAAGCAACTCTTTTAGTATCATGGTTTTATGTTGATACTTGTCTAAGGAATTCAAGATTTTCTTTTTAAACCTCATGAAGTCACTCTAATTTAGATTGGATGTGTTCATGAACCAATTGGATTTGAGATTAATATTCAAAAATTTGTGACTTATTTCCTTTGTATCCTTTGACAGATCTTCATCATCCTCTATATGGACATTTTCAATTTCATCATATATGGAACTAGTGCAATTAAAAGAATACATACCTTTACTAGAGTCCAATTCTTCCTTTTATTCATGCTTGACATCTTCAGAGTGCTTGAATTTTGATCCCTGATTTGCCTCTTCAGTGTCTCGTCCTCCCTTTTGGTATTCACTTTCCAATTTGAACCATAGATATTAAGCTGGACTGTATTCCCCTGCACTTTCCTTAACTGAGATTGGAAGTACACCCATGAATAACTTCAAGGTTTCGATGTTGTACTTCTTTTCTTATTTTTGTGCAATAGACTTGGTATTCTTATCTGACAGAATGGGTGGACTGCTCACAATCTCCCAAACACCAAACTTCTTTAGGTAGGCTTCCATATTGCTCCTCCAACCAAAATAATCTATCAAATCAAGTAATGGAACATCATTGCTTGAGGACTCTGCTTTTGCTTCAATTGTGTGTCCAAGGATCTCCTTCAAGATTGCAAGGTTTGTGGTGAAGTTTTGCTTTGATACCAATTGTTGAACACATTGGTCACACTAAGATAGGGGAGGAAATTAGTGTGTAGGAAATTTAAACCCTTTTTCAACTTCTATTAATCAGTCGAGTTCATCAATATATGTTTCTACCAATTACATCATCATTACATAAGAATCCATCAATTAATCAACTATAAACAATAATCATATCATTAACTAGATCACCGAATCATAACAATCAGCACAACACAAGAGGACACGAGAATTGTATGGTAAACTTGTTTATTTATTGTACATGGAAGACTACAATATTCACGATTACAATCACCACCAACTGAAATAAAGAGAATCAAATATAAATACAAGACCCAACCTGGTCTTCTCACGTCCAACTAAGAAAGGGTTGATGAATCCAATCCCCAAGGTTGCAAGGCTTAGATTTAAAGTCTGATGTCAATCTGTCATTGTTAGATCAAATCTATGTCTCTTCTAAATCAATCAACTCAATCAACTGACAAATACATCAAATCAATATGATATTGCTGCCACTCATTAACTGCTGCTCATTACTTTTGTCATCAACTTGTCAAATCTAAAACCACTCTATTCATTAAAATAATTACTACTCATGCCAATAATCTAGGAGTCTGGTCATATGTTGATCATCAGTGTGTCTTCTCATCATCAAGAGGTCTAATCATACACTCATCATGCCAATTCAAAATATTTGTTCATCTACTTCTCATGTTAATCATTAAGAGATCTACTTATATGTTTCGCATACCCTTATATCAAAGATTTATCAAGAGGTGAATGCCAACATGTCAAGCCTTATCTTAATAAAAAAGATGATCAATGAATGTCATTAGGGATTAACCCTACTTCCTAGTTTATCCAACCAAATTCTCAAGGTGTCCTCATATTAAGTCAACTAGGAATTTCAAATCCAACATATTCATAGCAAGGATGATTAAAATATATTATTGGGACATAATCCTCCTCCCAAAATATCCAAATCCAAGTCTTAAAGAGTCCTCTCGATTCTTATACAAACAAAAGAACATAGCACTGATTTTAACACAAGATGTTTGCAAAATGGTATTCTTACTTGAATGAGGAATTTATACTTGTATCTAGCAACATCAAACAATAGAAGAATCCACACATAACAATAATTTGGATGGTTTCCTTTAACAAACTTGAACACCTACGAATCATTCCTTTTGTGCAAGATACATCATGCACCATGCGGTAGAAATCAAAGTTCCTTCACCGAGATTAACCTTGTGTACAGAGGTTATGATATAAGAGATTAACATGAGAAGAGATCTAAGGAAGTTGAACTTGATCATGGACTAAAAATCAGAACAATATTTCCATAAAATGTTCTTTGGATTCCTTCATTTGACTAAGCCTGAGACCTACAACCTCTTCTGGCCCAACACTAAGTGTGAGGTATGTCATAACAAGAGTGAAACCCATAATTTAAGAGAAGTGAAAGCTCAGTCCTCCAATGAACCCAGTAACACCATGACCACTTCCATGATTTTCAGAAAAGATACCCAGTCACAGTATAATTAACAATGAATATTTCCCATAGAGTTGTTCCTCACCGAGTCATGATTTCAACAAAAATGGCATTATAAAACTTGAAGATATCAGTCCCACAATTTTGATTAGTATACATTGAATGCACCCTCAAACATTGTCAAGGTCTCCTCCCAGCTGGAGTAAAAAATTCAAACCTTTCTTCACTATAAATTTGGTTGCCTCATTCCTTCAGTAAGCCTGAATCTCAGAACTTCACCTTAAAAAAAACACATTTGATCTTTTACTAAGACTTCCTTAGTGATGATACATGAAAATAAAAGCTAGATATTTTTCTGAATCTTACTTCTATTTATACACAAAATTTCATTTTATTTTTTTAATTTTTAATTCATCGAGAAAACTTGTAAGAATTAAATAATTCAAATTAATTAAAAAATAATTATATCTTCTTTTCTTTGGTAGGTTGACCCTATAGGATGGGAAATTTTACCATACCAACTTCAAAAATTCATCTCTTCAACCATGAGGAGTTAGGAGACACTCCACATATCAATGAAAAAGGTATTTGCGAGGACTATCTCCCTATGAGGGGATTATTTAAAATTACTTGTTGCATTATGCTTAAATTTTTCAATTTGTGCAAGATGTAAAAGACCCCACACATATCGGTGTCAAAGACCACACCACGTACTACATGAGTTCCAAGGGCATCTTCAAGGTCTTCCTCAACATATCAAAGCATGTCCATGGGATCCACATCAATGATCACAAATATACAACCTTTCAAGTGATATAGCCATGGGTTCCACCTCCATGATCACAAATATACAACCTTTCAAGCAATTTAATCACAAAGAGGACCATATATCATCAACAACCTCCATCAAGCTTGAAGACCAACAAGGAGAGGCTTCAAGGAATTTGAAGGGCATCAATGTCTTCATTAAGTAGCACCTATTGAGTGTGCGGGGTTCATGACCTCTTCAACAAATGACCACAGAATGGGTCATTTGTACCATCGTGTCCTACATGGTGCACACCATCAGTGAATGGGATCCAAAGCCTAGGCTACCACATGTGTGGGTTTGTCCAATCACTCAACCATCAATCTTTCATCCAACTAGACACTAGGTGGGTAAAGGGTGATCAAACATATACCAAACCTATGCAAGTGTCCATGATTAAATTCATACTTTTTTATCAAGCTTGTCCACTATAGGGGACCTTGGTGGCATCAATGACAAACCTGAGGGACTACTGCAATTCCTTTGTTGGCATCAATGACAACTCAATCAACAATCTCCCCCTTTTTCATTGATGACAACAACTGATGCCCCCCCTACAATTATTCTCCCCCTTTCATCTTCATCTCTCCCCCTTTGGAATCAATGGAAAAGGGTGATCACAAATATATTAACTGCTAACTGCTCCCTCTATCAACATGCATAGTTGTATCATGATCCAGGGACATGTCCTTCTTCAATGAAAGAGCCATCAACTTATCTTTCTCACCTTTGAGTTCCTCCTACAAACTACATGAACTCAAGTTTTTCCAAGGTCTTTGAGAGACTTCAAAATTATCTTTCCGCATGGCAGCCATCTTCTTTACACTCATCCAATTCATACATGTTCAATGATTCATTCTTTTAACCAATACCTGGGAGTGTTTGTGATTCTAAGCATTTGTCTTCTGATTGTTTTATTCCTTCATTCTTCTTCCATGGTTCATAACATTTTCTTGTGGATGTGTATGAGGCAATCCTCATAGATTATATTCTTCAATTCACGCAATCTTGAGCTTTGTGCCCGAATCCACTACAACTATAACATATCATATTACAACAATATGCAACAATGTGACCAACATGGTTGCATGTCCAACATCTGACTATGTTGTTGTTGCTTCCAACACTTCTTATTTCATAGAATATACAATCCATATATTTTTGACCAAAATCATTACATGAATAGCAATAACCATTAAATCCATCTTCATACATGCTTGATTCCATATTGGAGTTGTCTCTCTTTTGAATCTGCTTTGGGAGTGGGACCAACTCCTTGACATCTTTCTGATCTTTTGAAGTCTTATTTTTGTTGTGTAGGTTCTTGACGAGGAGATTTTCTTTCATTATTGGAAGTTAAAGGGCTTGCTTCAGGAGTCTTAGGAGACCATGTGCCAACCACATATTTTCCTATTTCCTTGTTGTAGCCAAGACCGGATTTTTCAAATGGAAATATTTGACAATCCAAAATATCATCCAGTATGACTAGATTGTTGTTGATCTTGACATATGCATCATATCTATTATCCTTCTTTCTTAAACAAGCTACCTCCATCTCAATATTTTGACAAGTCTTTTCTTTCTCATCCAACTAGTGTTTCAAGACTTCCTCCATCCTTTGGCTTCTTCCACTTGAGTTTTTAATTCTACATTGGCATTCCTTGTTACTTCAATTTCTTCTGAATATTCACTGGGATTTTCTTGTTCTTCATCTATTTGACTGATCAATTCAGTCTTTAGTTTTCAACCTCGTTTTTCTTGTCTTTGAGATGCTACTACACCATTTCTTCATTTTACTTTAGTTTTATAAGAAACGCTTTAGTATCACAGTTTTCTATTGATATGTATATAAGGAATCCAATATTCACTGTTTAAACCTCATGAAGTAACTCTAATTTAGATTGACCGTGTTCAAGAACCAAATGGATTTGAGATCAATATTCAAAAATTTGCAAGTTATTTCCTTTGTATCTTTTGACAAATATTCATCATCTTATGTAAGGACATTTTTAATTTCATCATATATGCAACTAAAGCAATCAAAATAATCCATACCTTTACTAGAGTCTAATTCTTCCTTTTCTTCATGTTAGAAATCTTCAAGGGAATTGACTTATGTTTCCTGATTTTCCTCTTCAGTGTCTTTCCCTCCCTTTTGGTATTCACTTTCCAATTTGAACCATAGATATTTAGTTGAATTGTATTCCCCTTCACTTTCTTTGACTCAGCTTGGAAATCTATCCACGAGGAAATTCAAGGTTGTGATGTTGTCCTTCTTTTCTTCTTTATGTGCAGTGCACTTGCTCTTCTTATTTGACAGAATGGGTGGATTAATCACAATTTCCCAAACACCAAACATCTTCAGGTGGGATTTCATCTTGCTCCTCCAAATGAAATAATTTGTCACTATTAGAGGAAATTTGAGGTCTAAAATGGGCCTCCTAAGGAAAATGATAAAATAATAGTTAAAATAATAAAATAATAGTTAAAATAATAAAATAATAGTTATTAATTTTGGAGGAAGAATGAAAAAAACTACTTTTTTGTTCGTATTTTTTACATATATCCCTGTGTTTTTACTCAAATTCCAAGCGGGAGAGCTCATTGGATGTGGAATTTAATTCCAAATCCAACAAGTACCCATACTACATACTTTTGATGGACCTCACTACCCCAAAAATAAGAAATCACTGAAAAACATGATGATGACATCATCATCATGTTTTTTTAGGAATTTCTTTTTTTTGGAGTAGCGGGGTCTGTTAAAAGTATGCAGTGTGGGTACTCGTTGGATGTGGAATTAAATTCTATATCCAACGAGCTATCCTGTTCAGAATTTGAGTAAAAACACAGGGAGATATGTCAAAAATACGAACAAAAAAAGTAGTTTTCTTTTATGACAAATATGTCAATTCAACCATTATGGTTGACTCATTTTATTGAAATTCTATTGGTTCTTGAATTCCAACTCACAAAAATTATTGTCGGAGCCTTTTCTTATAAGGCCCATTTTAGACCCCAAATTTCCTCTAATGCATCAAGTACTGGAACATCATTGCTCGAGGACTTTGCTTTTTCTTCCATTGTGTTTCCACAGATCTCCTTCAAACTTGCAAGGCATGTGGTGAAGGCATGCGCTGATACCAATTGTTGAACACAATGGTCACATTAAGAGGGGGGGTGAATCAGTGTGTAGGAAGTTTAAACCCCTTTTCCAGCTTCTATTAGTCAGTCGAGTTCATCAATATATGTTTCTACCAATTACATCATCATTACATAAGCATCAATTGATTAATCAACTATAAACAATAATCATACCATCATCTAGATCATTGAATCATAACAAGGAAAACAACAAAAGAGGATGAAATATTTGTATGGTAACTAGTTAATGTATTGTACATGGAAGACTACAATCTTCACGATTACAATCAACACCAATTCTAAATATAGGACCCAGCCTGGTCTTCTCAAGTCCAACTAAGAAAGGGTTGATGAATCCAATCCCCAATTTTGCAAGGATTAGCTTGCAAGTCTTATGTCAATCTGTCACTGGCAGATCAAACCTCTATGTCTACTAAATTAATCAACTCAGTCAACTACCAAAGACATCAAATCAATATGATATCATTGTCACTCATTAACTACTTCTCATTAATCATGTCATCCACGGGTTAAATATAAAACCACTATGTTCACTAAAATAACTGCTACTCATGCCAATAATCTAGGATTCTTCTCATATGTTGATCATCAGTGTGTATGATCATCATCAAGATGTATTCTCATATACTCATCATTCCAATTCAAAATAGTTGTTCATTTATTGCTAACTCTAATCATTAATACATTTACTCATACATCTCCCATACCAGGATATAAAATATTTTCTTATAGTAACATTTATAAACAGGTGTATTCCAACAGGTCAAGCCTCAACTTAATAAAAAAGATGATCAACAAATTTCATTAGGGATTAACCCTACTTCCCAGTTTATCCAACCAAAGTCTCAAGGTGTCCTCATATTAAGTCAGCTATGAATTTCAAATCCAACATATAATCAACAAGGTTGTTTAAATTGTATTATTGGGACTTAAGCCTCCTCCCAAAACATCCAAATCCAAGTCTTAAAGATTCCTCTCAATTCTTATACAAATAGCTAAACATAGCACTGATATTAACACAAGATGTTTGCAAAATGGTGCTCTTACTTGAATCAAGACTCTATACTTGTAGCTAATAGCATCAAACAATAGAAGAATCCAAGCATAATAAAACTTTGTATGGATGCCTTTCACAAACCTGAATACCTACGAATCAGTCCTTTTGTGCAAGGAACCTCATGCACTGTGCTGTAGAAACCAAAGTTCCTTCACCAAGATTAACCTTGTGTACAAATGTTATAATACAAGAGACTAACATGAGAATAAATGTAAGAAAGTGGAACTTGGTAGTGTATTAAAAATCAGAACAAGGTTTCCATCAAATGGTCTTTGGATGCCATCATTTGACTAAGCCTGAGACCTGCAACTTCTTATATTGCAAGCCTAAGTGTAAGTTATGTCCTAACAAGAGTGAAACCCAGAATTTAAGGAAATTGAAAGCTCAATCCTCCAATGCACCCATTAGCACCATGACTACTACTACGAATTTCAGAAAGGATTCCTAGTCACTGTGTAATTAACAATGAATCTTTCTCATAGAATTGTTCCTCACTGAATCGTGATTTCAACAAAAATGGAAGTAGAAAACGTGAAGATATCAATCCCACAACTTTTATTAGTAGACATAGAATGCACCCTTAAACATTATCAAGGTCTTCTCAGAGCCGGTGTAAAAACTTCAAAAGTGTCTTCACTATAAATTTGGATTCCTCAATCCTTCAGTAAGCCTAAATTTCAGAGCTTCACCTTAAAAAAAAATAGATCTGATCTTTTACTTTGGTTTTGTCAGTGATGTTACCTGAAAATAAAAGATATATCTTCTTACTTAATTTACTTCAAAATGAGACACGTTTCACTTGTATAAATACACAAAATTGCACTTTTTTTAATTCACTAGGCTGACTTGCAAGAATTAAATAATTCAAATTAATTAAATCCTCTTTTATTTGGTCGGTTGACCCTACAAGATGGGGTAATTTTACCATACCAACTTCAAAAATTCATATATCTTCAACCATGACGAGTTAGTATATGCTCCACATATCAACGGAAAGGGACTAACGAGGACTATCTCCCTATGAGGGGATTATTTGTAATTACTTGTTGCATTACCCTTAAATTATCAAATTTGTACAATATGTCAAAGACCCCACACATAAGGGTTCCAAATATCAAACAACATATTACAAGAGTTCAAAGGGAATCTTCAATCTCTTCTTCAACATATCAAAGAATGTCCATGGGATCCACCTCCATGATCATAAATATACAGACTCTTATGCCATCTAACCATGGATTCCACCTCCATGATCACAAAGATACAACCTCTCAAGCCATTTAATCACAAAGAAGACCATATATCATTAACAACCTCCATCAAGCTTGAATACCAATAAGCATAGGCTTCAAGGACTTTGAACGGAATCAAGGTATTCATCAAGTGGAACCTATCCAGTGTGTGGGATTCATGACCTCTTCAACAAATGACCACATAATGGGTCATTTGTACCACTGTGTGCTACAAGGTGCACCATTAGTGAATGGGATCCAAATCACAGGCTACCACATGTGTGGGTTTTTCCAATCACTCAGCCATCAAGTTATCATCCAACTGGCCACTGGGTGTGGGTAAAGGGTGATCAAACCCATACCAGACCTATGCAAGTGTCCATGATTAAATTCATACCTTTTTATCAAGCTTGTCCATTGTAATGGAGGCTTGGTGGCATCAATGACATCCTGAGGGGCTACTGCAAGTTCTATGTTGGCATCAATTATGACTCAATTAACATTGGATTGGGATAAAGGTATGGAATCCACCAATGTATGATGGTTTGACAAATTTAAATTCTTTTATTCTAAGTTTTAAATGCAAGTATAGGAGAAACAAAACGTATTCTCTTTAGATGTATCCATGAAGGCTATCCCAAAAAGATAGTGTATTTCCTCATAAGAAGAGTATAGAAAGATGGTCGTAGTGAAAAAGTATGTTAGAAATAAGATTTGGTGAAGGATTTAAGTATGTCGAGTCAAGTATAATGGATTAACTAATCCCATAGAGCATGTAGTGAACTGTACTACTACATGGAGGACTATACTAAAGTAGGAATGGGTACACATGTTTGTTAATACATTGGATACATCACTAAGAAATTGGTATACATAATCGGAACTATGACGTGGAACCATAGATTGGGAAGATATGATTATGAAATTCAAAGCAACTTTTAACTTTGAGGATAAGAGTCCAATAGTGGATGCATCTCTACAAGTTATTAAGTAGAAAATATTTGAAGAAATATCTTTACCTAGATACAACATGCCTAATAGGTCTGTAACATTCAATAGACATTAGAGTGTTATAATATTACTAGAGATCAAGAATTGATGACCCAAGGGACTTTCATATACCAGAAATACAGGGTAACCAAAACATAAGAGGACCTAAGATAGAGTCTACTGATTTTTTGAAGCCCTTGAAGACTAAAATCCTAAGTTTTCTAAACTGTTAGAAAAATTATTTATTTATTCATGAGTATCAAGATCTATTTCCTATAAAATTTTCAAAAATGAAAGGTATCATTGGTAATTTAAGAGATCAAAATCCCACTTAATCATGATGCAAATCATATTAAATGATCTTACAGATTGAATCCAAGATATAAAGAAGAAGTGAAGGCTGAAATTAATAGGATGTTGGATGCGAGAATAATTGAGCTTGTGGAAGAGTCTGAGTGGATTAGTCCTATGGTAGTCCAATATAATAACTCCAATCCATAACAAAAACAATAATCATTTTATATTGCCCAAAACTAACTTTTTCTTTTTGGAAAAAATGGATAGTAAAATATAAGCAATAATCCAATCTATTTTATAACATAAACAATAATAATTCTATATTTCCCATAACTTTTTCATTTTGGGAAAATGGATAATAAAATATAAGTAATAATCCAATCCATTTTATAACATAAACAATAAAATTTTATAATAAAAATATTATTAAAATATTTTTTATATTCATTTTGGGAAATATTAATAGTCTCACTTACAAAAGGAGTAGTTTGGGTAGATATAACAAAAGGTAAGTAATGATTTAGAATTTTGTTGACTTAAGAAAATTGAATTATGCATCCTTACATGATCCATTCCCCACCCCTTTTATAGATGAGGAGTTAGAGAATGTAGGAGGCTAAGAGGCCTACTCATTTACTGATTTTTTTTAGATATCATTATATTAGGATTGCTAAGGAAGATTGACATAACACTATTTTTGAAACAAAGTGGGGTTGTTACTAGTATATAGTGATGTCGTTTGGGATGAAGAATTTCCTTGTTATTTTTTCCAGGGTAGTTATCGCAACATTAAAGGAATTCATTCATAATTTTTTGGAGGTATACTTTGATGATTTGATATTTTTTGGTTTGCTAAAGAATCATATTGAGATTTGATATTTATATTGGATTGATGCAAACAATACTCTATCTCCTTGAACTTCAAGAATGCATCTTTTGTGCTCCTTTTGGTATTTTACTAGGACAAGTAGTATGTAAATGGTCCTTTTAATGGACCCTGCTAAGATTTCCATTATTGTAGACCTGCCACCACCTACATCAGTGTGGCAACTAAGGACAACATTGGGACATACAAGTTATTACAAAAAACATATTAAGGGATGTACATAGATTACTGCTCCTATGGAAAAACTATTGAAGAAGGATATTACATTTCAGTGGAATGAGGAATGTTAGAATATTTTGGACATTATGAAGGATAAGATGGTAAATACACCAATCCTAGTATTTCCAAATTAGAGGAAGGAATTTCATGTACATGTCAGTGCTTCATTTGTAAATTTAGGTGTAATTTTGGCACAACTAGGTGAAGGATACATAGATCATCCTATTTATTTTTCTAGTAGGAAGTTATCAACTGCAGAAAGGAACTATACTACGACAAAAATACAAGGATTAGCAGTGGTATGTTCACTTCATAACTTTATGAATTGTTTGTTGGGGTCTCACTTTCAGATGTATACTGACCATTCTTCTTTAAGATATTTAGTTAATAAGCTAGAATTTAGGGAGGGATATGAAAATAGTTGTTGTTATTTCAAGAGTATGATTTCAAAATTATAGTTAAAGAGGGAAAGTTAAATGCAGGTCCTTACCATCTATTGTGGTTGGAGTCAAGAGAAGAACCAATAATTTGGATGATAACCTCCCTGATGTGGGGTTATTTTTGGTAAGGATGGTAGACAATTACATTGGAGATATCATTTAGTTCTTAAGTACAAGTGTGGCTCCTATGAATTATTCACTGGCATAACAGAAATAGTTGGTTATAAAAGCAATAGACTATTGACTTGTAGAAGGAATTGTATAAGTTGGGTCCATATGAAATTTTGAGAATATGTGTATTAGCACATGAAATATCTATTATACTAATAGAGGCCTATGATTGTGTGGGAGGACACTATGCAGGTAAAGATACACCATAGAAAATACAAAGGGAAATGCTTTCGTGTCCTAGTTTACATAAGGATGCAAGAGAATATTGTAGGTCTTGTGATGTATTTCAAATAGTTGGAAAGCCTTCGAGAAGGGATGAAATGCCACTAGTACCTTAGGTAACATTACAAGCATCTTCCAAATGAGTTGTTGGATTTATTGGACCAATCAACCCACCTATGAAGATGAAAAGAGCTAGATACATGTTGGTCCCCATTTTGTCACTATTTTTGGGTTAAATATTTTACATATTAACGCATGTTTTGTTATCTTTTGGTGTCTTTTGCACCATGCATCTCACCATTCAAGCCTCAGGTATGAATAAATTTAAGGTTTATGTCAATTTTGTTTATTATCATCATTTTACAGTTTCAATGGTTAAAATTGACATAATATGAAGCGCATTCGATGTATTAATTCATGTGTGTAATTGTTTGTAGGTTATATGGTCTTTTAGACATGTAAACAAACAGACACACGTTCATCTAGATATATGGAGAGCGTATCCAGATTTTCATCCAAATCACCAAACAAACTGCGCATTGTTGGTAGTAGATTTATGTGTGTTAAAGGCATGAAATGGCCAAGAACTGTCATAACCATGTGCCAGCATCTTAGCATCAGCCTTATTCTCAAAGGAGTTACCATATAATGTCTATGCGTGACACCTTGACATCGAATTCGATTAAGACTGAAGTCATAAGCCACATTGCGTTCCAGAAGGAACCTGATCTGCGAAGGAGAAGGAATTGTTGTCTGTTAGTTGTTAATGCATTTCTTTGCTATAATGGCTGCCTTATCGTGAAGAGCAGTCAATCGCTAAAGGGTTGACCTGCTCGCCTTCTATCAAGCAATGTATATATAGGCGTTGTTATGCGATTTACAAGAGAGAGTCTTGTTATTTGATATGATCAGTTAAGTTTGAAAACTCTGTAATGCTACCCTTTTAATTTAATGAAAGTCCTATTGTGTTGTGTATGATTGTGTGTGATTAAGAAGAGCATTACTTTGTTCGTTGGGAGGGCCCCTCGACAACAGATTTTTTACATCTTTTTGTAGGTTTTGTTATTTCTTTTCTCTACAATTAGTATAATTTTGCTTATAAGTTGTTTGTGTAGTTTTGTTTCTATAATCATTTATGTTTTCTGTAGCATAGATTTCAGTTCAATATTATGTTGATTATGTAACTTTCTTTTATCAGTTAACAACCAGTTGTGCCTAGTTTAGTTTTCAAGTTCTTCTGCAAAGTCTTTATAATTCATTGCTTGATTTCTAGACTAAATTCCTTTGATCAAATTATAGTAAATCTAGTTCTGTTTATTTCAGTTTTTGTCATGAATTTGCTTAAGAATATTTCATTCAGTTAAATTATGTTTTGAATTATGAAATAGCTTAGGTTATATCGTTATGGAATTCAATTATTAAGTAGGTTTACTTCTTGATTTTACATTGCATTAGCACATGCATAAGACAAATGACTTCAATAAATCATTTAGATTTACTGTTTTCTTAAAGTTTTAGCATTTTCTTCAAAAGAACTGTCATCCAAACAGCCTATCCCACCCTTTATATAGAACTTCGTTTCCACCTGATATCCCATTGCTCATTCAGTCCTGTGTCTATTTACTCTGTTTTAAGTTTATTTTCTTAGTTTTTCTGATTTTGTCTTGATGGTAATGGTTATATAATAATTGTATCTCTCTTAAGACCTTTAGATAGGATTGTTTAGACTCCTTGTTAAACTTTATTTATCTTTCTTCTTTCTTTTTACCTTATGCCTAGGAATTATGTCATGTAGTTTAACTCATTGTATTTCTTTGTAATTGAACCTACCATTTAATTTGTTCTTTTATATATAAGGTCTAAATTACATGCATTAATAGATTAAGTAGTTTACACATTACTTATATTAATACAATTTGTTCTTTTAACCATGTAACTGTTAAAGGAATCTATAAAATAGAATTTAGATCATCTTCTAAGTTTTTTGTTTGTTCATAAATCATGTCTACCTTCTTATAGTATTTTGTAAATGGGAGTTATTTGTGTATAAATAATCATGTTTACTATTTCTTGTAACTGGACATTTCTCAGCTTACACATTTTTGTGGAGATCAAACTAGACTTAATCCCATTTAGATTTTACACTTCTTTTGAGAGCCATTTCGATACCTCTCCTGCTCCAATTCCCATTACAGTAAATGCTTACCCTCAAAATAATCAACGAGAGTGGAATTAATATGATTTAGTTTTATGTATAGTTTTTCAAAAGTAGTGCATTCAGTTGTTGTAAATCCTTCTAGATGTAGTCATTCTTTTAATTAAAATCAATCTCTCTAGATGGAATGTCATAACACTGTTTATATCTGGACATTTATAAATAGTTTGATACCACTTTGCCTAGACCTTGTTTTTTATTAGCTTGACTTAATTATATCCTTAGGAGTTCAACTCAAGTTCTTTCGATCTTTGTCTTATTAAAGTATTGCCATGATACTCTCTACCTTCGTATATATTTTGTGTCAACTCTAAGCCTACTAAATCCAGTCAATAATTAAATATTAGGTAAACTATTCAAGACAATATTTTGCCCAACTTTTTTGGTGCTATTGCCAAGGAGTTGTTCCATAAGGTAGAATAGATGTAGGCTGGTAACGGGGGAGCGGTAAGATGAGAGGTAAGAACATGTGCATTTGTTATAACAGGCACCCCCAAATTTAGTAGTAGTAGTAGTATAGGATAGATTCGCTAGGATAGTAAAATTTTGTTAAGTTTTTTTTGCAAGAAGCATTTTGACCTCAACCATCAAATTAGTGAAATGTCATCGAAAAAAAAACTTATAGGAAGTAGTATTGTTGGACACCTAAAGAGATTCTTACAGGGGGGGGATTATAGAAAGAGAAGAGATCCTGGAAAGAGGACCTGACGGCCCTATTCTTGAAAAAATTTAAAAAGAAGTAACTAGGGAACCCCTTAACCTTCCACTAAGTAACAAAGTTAGATAATAGAACTCTTGAAGTGGGGGAGCTGAACTTTATTAGTTTTGTTAATCTTACCTAGGTGGAAGCTCTCTTTGGTAATAGTAACCCCACAAATTGACACGTCCATAGTAGCATCACCTACTCCTATAAGAACAAATAAAATAATGAGTGATCAAAGGAATATTTCTCCTAGAAAATCATGTTGGGTTGCCCCATTCCCACCTCGAAAGAAACATTCTAGGTACACTCACTCTAGAAACCAAACCTACATAAAGAACCAGGAAGAAGAACAAGAAACAAAAATAAATGTCTATCCAAAATGTAAAACTAAACATCCTCGACAGGAATATCCATTAAACAAAATTCCTCCATGTTATATCTGCATGGGGCATCATGTTTTTCCCTAAGGGATCAAGATGGATCCTATCAATATAGAGGTAATCATTGGACTTCTCTCTCCAAATACTCTCCCTCCTCCTGATTCTTAAAAATATTATAGGTTACCATCATTTGTAAATATGTCAGTATGTGTATATCTCTTTGAATAAATAAGATTCATGTCTAATCATAGGAGACTCTTCTTCTATGTTTTCAAGAATAAAATAAATAATCTAATAAATGGTTTTGAAATTCAGTTACAAATGGGTCTTTTCTATAGGATACTACCTAAAAAGGAAAGTGCTCTAAAAACACTAACATCATATCTTAACTTTGAAGTTTTCAAACTATTTATTTTATGATGTTGTTATGCTTTCTATATGATGGTTTGATTCATATATGTACATTCCTGATTACTTTAACAAGTTCTCAAAAGTTTCACTTCAATTATCATGTTTTCTAGAAATTTAACACCTAGAGATTACTAGCCCATCTACACTTGTTATCAAAACTTGACTCTTAAAATATTTTTGAGAAAACTCCAGGATAAGTGGAATTTTTGCTTGTGGGGAACATTATTTTTTATATATAAAGAAAATAGACTGAAAGGCCCAATACCACCTTTAACTTATTCTCTTTTGACATGATCTATAATTAAGGCCATTTTATGAAAAAAAAAATAACTCATGTGTTTAGCAAGGCTTAGCACGCTCTAGTACCAATCGACTTCCTATACCCAAAATCTTTATACAAGGCAAACCCGTCGGGGTACTGAACAGGTCTATTGGTAGTGGGTCAATGCTAAGTAACAACCTAAAAATAAGTAAGTTCAATAAATGCAAGTAAACCCTTCGGGGTACTGAACAGGCTCGCTGGAAGCGGGTCTATGCTTGCATGGTACCAAGATAAACCCATCGGGGTACTGAACAGGCCTGCTGGAAGCGGAGCAATATCAGGTAAAAATAGATCTGGTTAATGCACTACTAGGAACATGGTTTATCAGTAAAATATGTTTAGGCCTATTATTTATGATGTCATTAAAGAATAATTCTAAGATGGCCTTGGATTCGACAATCTAAATTCAATCAATATCTAGGATATGTTTATCCTAGAAATGGGACCCATAGCTGTAAACTCCTACAAATTCGAAGGTGAGCTCAAGAATTTTTTAGATGAAAATATATCCTTACAACCAGGCAAGGGTGACTAGTTTTCCCTATGGTCTTTTCACTTATCTCTTCATCACATGGTAGATGATAAATTTATACAATTATATATTTGAGCATTGCTATTTTTCGATAAATATATATATCTGAATCCTTTCCATTTTTAGTTTTCTTTCTTTTACACACGTATAACAGCATGATTGAACTTTCTTAATTTATTTTGGCAATTACTTAGTTTTCTTGTATGGCTTGGGGACATGCCATATCTTTGGTTTGGGGGAGGATTAGCATAACTGTATGTCTTTATTTTTACTTATAAGAGACTCATTGCCAAATGATAAAGTGTTTAAAGGAAAATGAAAATAGTGAAATTGGTTTTAAAATCCTAGATGAATAAGGAAGAACACCAGAAAACTATTTCATATAACTTCTTTGAGACCGAGTAGCTTAGGAAAATCCACAATTAGCAGCAGTTTGATCCAGCAAGCTCATTTTTTACAGAAAGTTGTATGAAGGATCATATGAAGGGTCGAATAGCGGTATGAATAAGAAGTCAAATGACAAGCTGAATAGAATTTTTATGATATTTTCGTATCTATGATTAAGTGTTGGCTTAATTTTATTGGGTAAAAAGTTGAGTCATACCATTAGGGTCACATCCACATGATATTATGACTAATATCAATTCATGGTAGTATGAATTAAATCTAATATGATATTATTTCACCCCTATATGGATATGATATGACCTTTGGGTACCTTTTAGTTATCATGACTCTTCCATCTCCATTATTCTCCTTTTCTGTTCGCACGCATAAGATATCAGATAAGTCGCCCTCTCTGTTTAACTAAGGTTATGGTTACGAATTTGGTTATACACTTGCATTAAGTTACACATTCAACCTGTCCAAAGCTTGATATGGACATGGTTGAACCAACTAAAATTTAGAAACTCATTCAATCACACGTTTTAGACCTCACACGTTCTGAAATTTTCCATAATGGCACGATTGTTTAGGCATGCCGAGCTGTTTGCATGATCATTTGGTAGGTTGAATGCGGCACGCTTTAAAACTAAACCTTTTCCCATTCCATCTCCATCACTAACCGTTATTACTATAGATCATTTTGGCCACCTTTCTCTCATATTTCTTGAAAACCATGTATTCCTTCCTCTGTTTCCATCATGCCAAACCGATTCGATCTAGAAAGTTACCAAGATCTATTTCAAATGATAGAGTTTAGGGAATGTAGGGAAGTGTTTTTTTGAGCTGGTTGGAACCCATTCCTCCATTCACTACAAGGTTATTATAAGGAAATATCATTGTTGTTTGCAATGGGGTTCAATGGGAGGACGACCAGGGTAGCTCATCTTTCCTTTCAAGTCACTGAGGAGTTGATTTCCCACGCTGCTAAGCTTCCTCGAGAGGGTGAGCGATGGCACAAACATTGGTTCATTCCATGAGCATCACATAATTTTTCTCTCAAGCCCAATTTCCGATATGTATCAGGCGTAAAAGGCTACCATCACAGTTGGATAAGGATGGAATATATCAATCCATTGACAATCATTATTCATCTGGTTACCTGCGAAGGTAAGTTTAGCATTTTCAAATCCTGTCACCTTTGGTTACTAGCTCACTTTGTTGATAATAGATGATTGAATTTCCCTTTCTTTTTCCTCCATAGCTTAGAAAAAATGTCGAATTTTGTCAAAAAGAATACCCTTCATCCCAAGAGTAGTCTGTACCACCACAGTTTAATCAAACTGTTAATATCCGTAAACGATCCTGACATTTTCACCATGATTCAAGAGCAACCTTTCTCGCAGAAGAGGAAAACCCCAACATTATTAACCTTGATAAAGATGTCTCAGAACCTAACTCACCTATGCAAAACACCCCTACTAGTCCTGTGTCCGCTGAATTTGTACCTTTTTCACGACCTCGTACCAGAAGACAAAAGGATAAAAGTGTTTAGCGTATGCTCCATCTCAGTACCCAGAATGTAGTTCAGCCTGGTGAGAAGACTAGTCATCCAGATGATGAGGCCGAGGTAGAGAAAACTGACCCAAATTCATCCCTGTTAGCATTAGTCGGTCTTTCTGTCAAGTTAATCAAGGACACCGATCAAATAGACATTCTTGCATCTATCCAAGATATCAATCCTGAAGAACCCCTTCCTACTATCAATTTGGATCCACCTTCAATAGAAACAAGTCCTCCATGAGATTTCAACCAGTCCCCAAATCCATGTATGCCATCGTATCCAACACTAGATCAGTTAACTTCTAAGTTAACTCAATTGATGAAGTAGAATGAAGTGTGTGTTAAGCTAATTTCAAATCTTCGGGAGGAAAATAAATAGTTTCGGTTATAGATTAAGACTATGGAGGACCTTCACAAGATCGTTAGCTTATCACAGAGGTATCAGAAAGCAAGGCATTCCATTTTGAAGGCTCAGGCTAAGAAGTTGAAATTTAAATAGTCTG
The DNA here is from genome assembly GCA_001517045.1 of Pseudotsuga menziesii. Lineage (NCBI taxonomy): Eukaryota > Viridiplantae > Streptophyta > Pinopsida > Pinales > Pinaceae > Pseudotsuga > Pseudotsuga menziesii. The sequence goes on along the minus strand of LPNX010317687.1, from coordinate 436,619 downwards.
CTTCATCAAAGTTGGAGGCAGCTGCTGACGCAGCTCTGCCTCCTTCCTAATGCTATCTTTTACTCTTTGACTAGTGGGACCTGGCATTCTTCTGGTTTGGGGGAATGTTGGTCCCAATTTTGTCACTATTTTTAGGTTAAATATTTTACATATTAACGCATGTTTTGTTATCTTTTGGTGTCTTTTGCACCATGCAGCTCACCATTCAAGCCTCAGGTATGAATAAATTTAAGATTTATGTCAATTCTGTTTATTATCATCATTTTACAGTTTCAATGGTTAAAATTGACATAATATGAACTGCATTCAATGTATTAATTCATGTGTATAATTGTTTGCAGGTTATATGGTCTTTTAGAAAGGTTAACAAATAGACACGTGTTCAGCTAGATATATGGAGAGCATATCTTGCTTGTCATCTATACCACCAAACAGATCGCGCATCGTTGGTAGTATATTTTTGTGCATTAAAAGCACGAAATGGTGAGGAACTATCATAACCACACGCCAGCATCTTAGAATCAGCATTCTTCTGGAAGGAGTGCCCATCTAATGTCTCTGTGTGACACCTTGATGCCAACTCCGATTAAGACTGAAGTCATAAGCCACATCACACGCCAAAAGGAACCCAGTCTATGAAGGAGAAGGAACTGTCATCTGTTAATTGTTAATGCATTTATTTGCTATAATGACTGCCTTATCGTGAAGAGAAGTCGACCACTAAAGGGTCGACTTGCTCACCTTCTATCAAACAATGTATATATAGGTGTTGTTATGCAATTTAGAAGAGAGAGTCTTGTTATTTGATATGATCAGTTAAGTTTGAAAACTCTGTAATGCTACCCTTTTAATTTAATTAAATCCCTATTGTGCTATGTATGATCGTGTTCAATTAGAAGAGCGTTACTATGTTCGCTGGGAGGGCCCCCCGACAACAGAGTTTTGACATCTTTGTATAGGTTTTGTTATTTCTTTTCTCTACAATTCGTATAATTTTGCTTATAAGTTGTTTGTGTAGTTTTGTTTCTTTAATAATTTATGTTTTCTGTAGCATAGATTTCAGTTCAATATTATGTTGATTATGTAGGTTTATTTTATCAGTTGACAACCAGTTGTGCCTAGTATATTTTTCAAGTTCTTTTGCAAAGTCTGTATCATTCATTGCTTGATTTCTAGACTAAATTCCTTTGATTAAATTATAGTAAATCTAGTTATGTTTATTTCAGTTTTTGCCATGAATTTGCTTAAGAATATTTTAGTCTGTTAAATGATGTTTTGAATTTGCTTAGGTTATATTGTTATGGAATTCAATTATTAAGTATTGCTTTTACATTGCAATAGCACATGCATAAGATAGCTTCCTTCAATAAATCATTTAGATTTATTGTTTTCTTAAAGATTTAGCATTTTATTCAAACAGACTTTCATTCAGACAGCTTGTCCCACCCTTTATACAGACCTTCATTTCCACATGATATCCAGTCACTCATTCAGTCCTGTGTGTCTTTACTCTGTTTTAAGTTTATTTTCTTAGTTTTTCTGATTTTGTCTTGATATTAATGGTTAGATAATAATTGTATTTTATCTTAAGACCTTTAGATAAGATTGTTTAGACTCCTTGTTAAACTTTATTTCTCTTTCTTCTTTCTTTTTACCTTATTCCTAGGAATTATGTCATTTAGTTTATCTCATTGTATTGATTTGTAATTGAACCTATGATTTAAGTTGTTCTTTTATATATAAGGTATAAATTACATGCATTAATAGATTAAGTAGTTTACACATTGCTTATATTAATACAATTTGTTCTTTTAACCATGTAATTGTTTTTTTTTTTGACAGAAGCATAGAGGTAGGATATATTAGTACCGGTATTTAGCTACCGAAAGCTTAATACATAGAAAACCCAGTTACATAGAAGCAATAGAGCTTCAGCAGAACGAGGCCAAGGTGAGGAAGAAACTGAAACATTTATTTAAAGTATTATAGATTGGAAGCCAGAGCGAGAAGAAAGAGGCTTGCAGCGCTGGTTCATTTTTCCATCTTGGACTTCAGTTTGGCCACTTCGTTTTCCAGGGCGGTGATTCTGGTGCCAAAATCGCCATGAGTATTGGCTGCGTCCTTGAAGCCTGTTTGTGTTTCCTCCTTGAAATCTTTCAGATTACCGGTGAGATCAGCATGCAGTTGTCTCAGATCCTTGTTTAGAAGATCCCATGACTATTCTCTAGCTTTGGAGACCACATCCAGCTTCTTGTCTTGATCGTCCAGCTTGATTCTGAGACAGCCCATAGCAGCTTCCAGCGAACCGATTCTTGCCTCTACAGATACTCCTGAGCTAGAGGAACCTTCAGATGCCATTCTGAGGTGAGTCTTCCCTTGGATCAGAGACGAGCATGGGCTAGAAGCGTTGGAGGAGTTAGCATGAAACTTGTAGAGCTTGATCACAGTATTTTCTGGAGCTGAAATCATAGAGCAACTGAAATGGGTTCTGGGATCATGGAAGAGGAGCAGCTTCTTTATTAACTTGCAAGGAGGCTCCCAAAGGACAAGAAGATCTGGCGGGATACAAGTTTGCAGGGAATCTCTGCCATGCGTGAGGTGGGAGAAAACGTGGGTTGAGCAGGTCGAATGAGGAAGCTGTGTGAAGATCCTGGATCCCCTACAGCTAAGGAATGTCACATCTTTGATAATCACCATCAATACATAAGATGCTTTGGTCAAGCGCAACTCCACTATTAGCTTCTTTATCTGCTTGCAAATTCAGCACACGGAGCACATGGAAAAATCTGATGTTTTGGAAGTATTTGCTCAGATGAAGGATTTTTTGAAAGATATGGCGAAGTTTAATATGTGGAGGGATTTTCTTGGTTATGAGGGCGTTGATAAGAAGCCTGGAGTCCCCAAAGACTAAGATCTTGTCAATTCCTTTAGCCTGCGCAATTTTTAAACCTTGCCATAATCCACAGAATTCAGCAGCATTATTCGAATCTATACCTAGCCCCCAGGCATATTTGCTAAGCTTGTTCCCATTGGCTAAACTGATTACTCCTCTGGCACCTGCTGAGCCTGGATTTCCCTTCGAAGCACCATCAAAGAAGAGGCTAGGTTCATTCAATGATGACTTCCAGCACCTGAAATCAGATTCCTCAAGTCTAATTTCCCACTACTCTGACTGAGGAATGAGGCGAGTGGTACAAGGCTGGAGGTTGGGAGTTAACGAGCTTAACCAGCGTAACTCATCTTGCAGAAGCTGGGTGGAGTTTTTTAAGGATAGGTTACTTTCCAGAGCTTCCCCTAGAATGGCTCTAGCCTGCACAGCAATTTTTCGGGGAGGAGAGTCTTGATTCCTGAAAATTCTATTGTTTCTCTCAAGCCAGAGCTTCCAGCATGTGGCTTTTGGGAGCCATTCCCAAGCAGTTTGAAGCAGAGTCTTTTTGGTCAGCCTGAAAGGAGACAAGGACATCCAAGAAGAGAAGAGATCTTGAACAGAGTGAGGCAGGTTTGTGGCTTGGTTTAGGTTCATTGCTTGGAGCCAAACTTCTTTGGCGAAAGGACAGTCCAGCATGATGTGATCCATAGTTTCTTCATGGAGCTTGCAGAGCGAGCAATGGGAGGGTCCTTCCATGCCTCTTTTCTTAAGGTTATCTCCTGTGAGGATACTTTTGTGGGCTAAAGACCAGTAGAAGATATCAATTTTCGGGATGAAGGGATTGGTCCCAATAAACTTCCAGATAGATGGATTGGGAGCATCATAAGGGATGGCTTGTATATCCTTGTATCCTTCTGATGTTGTGTAACTTCCAGAAATCCCCCAACCTCTTCTATCTCTGGAATCTTTTTTGAGGGGAGATTTGCCTTGGAGGAGGACAGTCAAGGCATCTGCTTCAGAGTTCAGCTCGGGAGGGAAGAGGCCTAAATCCCAACCTGTCCAGTAATTTCCTTCCCAGGTAGAAAGATCCCAAAGCGTTGTGGCTCCCTTGTCCAGAAGCCATCTTTGGATGTTGTTGACTTCCATGTTTGAACCAATGGGGGAATCCCCTAGGATGGAGTCTTCCCAAACGTTGATTGAATTCCCATTTCCAGGGATCCAGTAAAGATTGTTTTTGAAGGGGTTCAAAGATTTAATGCATAATCTATAGATTGGGGATCCTTTCCTTAGAGGGGGCTGCAAGTCCAGACACCTTTTCCTAGGTCCTGGGAAGTATTTTTTGTGGATTACTTCTTTGCTCTAGCTTTTTTTCCCTGAGATCAATTGACAAAGCAACTTGGCTCCCAAGGCTAGGTTTTGGATAGGTAAAATTCTCACATGGAGACCGCCTTCATTACGAGGTTTTTTAACTTTATCCCAGCTGACCAGATGCATTTTTTTTTCATTCCCTTTACCTCCTTCCCAAATGAATTTTTTGAGCAGCCCTTCAATCTTGTTAACTACAGAGCTTGGGGCAAGTAAAATAGAGGACTGATAAATAGGCATGCTATTGAGAACAGATTTTATGAGGATAGTTTTACCTACTAGGTTGAGCCAGCTAGCCCCCCATTTTTGGATTTTGCTTTTGAGCTTGTCAACAATAGGTTCCCAGTCTGGTGATTTGATTTTGTTTTTACAGATGGGTATGCCAAGATATGTGAAGTTGTCCCAGTATTTGGTTCCTTCCATCCCCAACGATCTGGTGATGTTCCTTAGATCCCTGGCTGTACAATTCCAACAGAAGATTTTGCTTTTATGGAAGTTTATTTTTCTTCCAGATATCTTTTTGTATAAATCCAACTCTTGTTTGAATTGTTCAGCAGAGTGGACAGAGGCTCCTCCTAGCAGTAGAGTATCATCAGCGAATTGGGCGTGGTTAATGTCCCTGACATTGTTCACAATTTTAAGCCCTGGAAGCATGTGGATTTCCTGACTGAGGTTAAGTTGATAGCTGAGCATAGATGCCTGGATGGCATAGAGAAGAGGAGATAGCAGGAAGCCCTGCCTTAACCCTCTAGAGGCTTTGAAGAAGCTAGTGGGCCTTTCGTTTACTAGTGGGGCTATCCATGGGTCACCTACACAGCCTTTGACCCAGCTTATAAAGTTGAGGGAGAAGCCCAGTTTAGTCATTACTACAAACAGAAACTCATGCTTAACACAGTCAAAGGCGTTGGCTAAGTCGAGTTTGATGACCATACCTTTTTCCTTACAGTGGAAGCTAGAGTGGATTGCTTCTTGGACAAGAATGATGTTGTCGAGGATTTTCCTTCCTTTGATGAATCCTCCTTGATTTTCCGAGATGATCTGAGGGAGAATTCTTTTCAGTCTGGAGGCAATGATTTTAGTTATGAGCTTGTAACCAGTATTGCACAGTGAGATGGGCCTGAACCGATTGAAGGTAGTGGCTCCTTTTTCTTTTGGAATCAGGGAAAGGAATGAGGAGTTAGTGCTGCCTCCCAATTTGCTGGTTTTCTGTGAGTACCAAATCATGTTTAGGAGATCATACTTTATTATTGCCTAGTAACAGTTGAAGAATCTGGTTGTGAAGCCATTCGGGCCAGGTGCACTGTCAGGTTTCATAATTGAGAGAGCTTTTTTAACCTCATCCATGATGATAGGCGTAGTAAGAAAATTATTATCCTCCAAATTGATGAGTTGAGGGATGAGATCAAAGGGATGGGAGGAGACGTCAATTGGGTCCTCAATGGGAGCGGTGAAGAGGTCTGAGAAAGTTTCCACAGCTGCTTTCTTTATGCCTTCAGCATCTTGGATCAGTTCTCCTTCAAACTGTATTTCCGAGACAGCTTTGTAGTTCTTACGAGCCTCTGCTTGCTTATGAAAATATTTTGTATTTTTGTCTCCACTCAATAGCCATAAGTTACGTGATTTTTGACGCTGGTACTCTTCTTCTTTTCTGCAGGTAGAGAAGAAGTTTTTTTGCAGGGCCTCTTCCTTAATGAGGAGATGACCAGACGCAGGAGAGGAGTCCACGCTGGTTTGATGCGATTCCAGCTCAGCTTGGGCGAGTTCTCTAATAGAAACCGGAGAGGGGATGCGTTTGGCCCAGGATTTAAGGGCAAATTTGAGTCTTTTTAACTTGGATTCCCAAATGAAGGAAGGCGAGCCAAAAAGGTGGGCATTCCAGGAGTTAGCTACAATTTGCAGAAATTCATCATGTTGAATCCAAAGAGGGCTGAAACAGAAAGGGATCGGCCCGAGGTTTTGGTCAAGAGCAAGCTCAAGAAGGATAGGTTTATGGTCGGAAGTGCAGTGAGGGAGGATTTTGGAGGAGACTAACAGGCCCAAATTGAGAAAGGAGGAGTGGACAAGGAAGCGGTCTAGCCGGGCTGCAACATGGCCAGGACCAATTCTTTTGTTTGTCCAAGTGAATTTACCTTTGATAGGTTTGATGTCAATCAGGTCCCATCTAGAAATGATGTCTTCAACCCATTCCCTTGAAGGATCTCTGACCGGGTTGCCTCCTTTCTTTTCATTAGCTTCCAGAGTTACATTCAGGTCTCCAGCTACAATAATATTTTCTCTATTATGCAGCTGAAGAAAGGATTCTAGAGTATTCCATCACTCTTTTTTTTTGGCATGCAAAACAGGAACATAGAGATTGAAAAGGCTTACCTTTCGTCCAGATTGCTTGTGGTTGAGTTTGGTGACAACCCAGTGCACTGTTCATTCTTCAGCTTCAATGTCATATAGGGAGGGATCCCAGAAGGTGGCTATTCCTCCGGAAGCGCCTCTGGAGTTGTTGCCAATACCAGTACCTTTTTTCCAAAAAAATTTCCCGATTTGGAGGATAGCAGACTCCTCCATTTTAGTTTCCTGGACTAGCAGAATCTCAGGCTTATGATTTCAGATTAGATCTCTCATTGCATCTTCCTTCAGGGTGGAGCCTAGAGCTCTGCAATTCCAGGAAATGTATTTCATTAAGAATTATGGGAGAAGGGGTTGGCCTCTTTGGAGGCCTGAATTGTACCTTTTTTTGATCGAGTGTTCATGATCCCTTTTAGAGTTTTTTGAGAGCCTTCAAGGACTGCAAGATGGGTTGCTTCTTCTCTTTGTTTCTTTTTGGATTTCCTCCCTCTTGGAATTTTGATAGGAATACAGTACAGACCGCTTGAAGAGGTGCCTTCATTAGTTTCTTCAGCTGGATCTGAATCTAGCATAAGCAGATCTTCATTTACTTCTTTGGGGGAGCCTGGGTTATCAGCCCCCACCAGAGGTTGGTTTATTTCCCCAGGCTCCATCTGATCAGCGTTCTGGCTTCTAGTCTCTTTTCTATTGGGTTGCTTGGACGTTTGGGGTTCATCGGTTACTGTGGTTTGATTTTTTCCATTTGGATTGGGATCTTGATGCTCTTTAGGGTTTGGAATCATGATTGGATCTTCTTTTGAGGCTTCTTGGGATGGCTTATTTGTGCTTGAAGGCTGGTTTTGCATGTCCATTGTGGTCCTTTTTTCCGGGTTCTTGGCATTTGTCTTGCCTTTCTTGACTTTTTTCCATCCTTCTCCTTCTTCCGAGCTCTGATTTTTCGGGCAGTTTCTTTGAAAGTGACCATGTTCGTGACATTGGCGGCATTTGAATGGCAGCTGTTCGTAGTCAATCTTTTGGTAGTATAGCCAATCTCCAACTTTGAGCTTAACAGCTTCAGGAAGGCCTGCTTCAAGGTCAACCTTGACACATATTCGGGCACATGATTATTGGCCCTTGTTATCAGCTTTGTCAATGTATTTTCCTAGAGCCTTTCCAATTTTTTCCAGGGTTGGGGTGTTCCAACAGTGGACTGGGAGATTAGGGAGCCTTACCCATACTGGAACTTCCTTCGGCACATCTACTTCTGCGTTGAAATCAGGAGTCCATCTATTTAGGTACAGTCCTTGAGGTCCCATGAAATATGGACCATTTCTGAAGATCAGGTATCGATCTTCTTTGGATATAAACACAAAAATGAAGAAGCCTCGCCCTACGGAGTAGCAGGTAACACTATTCTTGAGCTGGGGCCTCCAGTTCCGTTGGATCCAGTCATCTGTGGTTTTGGTTGAAGGCCAGAGTCCCATAAACTGGCCAACCAATCCCTGTTCAAATAGTGCCAGAGCGATCTTGATGGGGATTTCGCATGGCAGATCAATTTCAGGAATTGAATCGAGCTTTTTAATGAATTTTGGGATTGCTGGGGCTATAGGTTTGGATCCATTGGGATAGAGAAGCTGATTGAAAGCATCCGTTGCTGAAGAAGAGGATGAGGGAGGGGGAAGCCCTCCCTCAGGCGCAGCCATGAGCACCTGAGCGAATCAACCAGAGCAGCGGCAGCTAGGCGGCTAGGGCGCGGCTCCAGCTCAAAAATTGCCCTAGTATTTTAACCATGTAATTGTTAAAGTAATCTATAAAATAGAATTTAGATCATCTTCTAAGTTTTCTATTTTTTCATAAATCATGTCTACCTTCTTATAGTATTTTGTAAATGGAAGTTATTTGTGTATAAATAATCATGTTTACTATTTCTTGTAACTGGAAATTTCTCAGCTTACACATTTTTGTGGAGATCAAACTAGACTTAATTCCATTTAGCTTTTGCACTTCTTTTGAGAGCCATTTTGATACCTCTCCTGCTCCAGTTCCCATTACAGTAAATGGTTACCCTTAAAATAATCAAGCAAAGTGGAATTAAGATGATTTATTTTTATGTATAGTTTTTCAAAAGTAGTGTATTTAGTTGTTGTAAATCCTTCTAGATGTAGTCATTCTTTCAATTAAAATCAATCTCTCTAGATGGAATAATTTATTGTCATAACACTGTTTATATCGAGACATTTATAAATATTGGTGATGTAATCGGAGAAGCCACAGTATCGAAATGATCAAGTCGATGTTTCGAATCCATATCAGGATCCATCATCAGGACACGTTCGAATGTGGAGAGAGTGAGGACTAAAGTTAAATACTGGAGCTGAGTGGGAAATCTATGGTCGGCCGCGGAGATTAC
>LPNX010317687.1:387942-424552 GCA_001517045.1 Pseudotsuga menziesii | reverse complement strand
CCTCACTCTCTCCACATTCGAACGTGTCCTGATGATGGATCCTAATATGGATTCGAAACGTCGACTTGATCATTTCGATACTGTGGCTTCTCCGATTACATCACCAATAACCTATCACCACAGAAATTTAGCAACAGACATTTATAAATAGTTTGATACCACTGTGCCTAGACCTCTGTTTTTATTAATTTGACTTAATTAGATCTTAGGAGTTCAACTCAAGGTATTTCGATCTTTGGCTTATTAAAGTATTACCACGATACTCTCTACCTTTGCATATATTTTGTAGCAAATATAAGCCTTCTAACCCTAATCGATAATTAAATATTAGGTAAACTATTCAAGAAAATATTTTTCCCAGCAATACATATCAATTATGATGGATTACTTGACTAGGTGGGATGAGGTAGAACTAGTTAAGGCTTGTAGTTATGCGACTGCTGTAAGGTTCTTATTTGAAAACGTGGTTACCAAGTTTGGTTGTCCTAGGATTTTAATGAGGGATTAGGGAATTCATTTCTTGAATAATACCATTGAAGCATTAACAAAAGAATTCCATATTTACCATCAAAAGAGTACACCATACCATCCTCATGCCAATGGAATTGTTGAATCCTTCAATAACATTAACATAAATTCCTTAACTAAAGTATGCAATGTGAACCATGACTATTGGGACTTGAGGGTACCAGTATTATTGTGGGCATATATGACTACTTGTAAAAATTTGACAGGTTAGACACCTTTGAGGATTGTATATTTTCATGAAGGTATAATGATTATGGAGTACATTGTGTCAGGTTTAAGGATTGTTTAATTCATGGAGATGACTAATATTGGAGAAATAGAGGAAAGGATGTCATAGTTATTGAATTTGGAAGAAGGTAGGTTTATTTATGGTTTCCATCAACAAGTACAAAATGTACAAAAGATGTTCTAGCATGATTGATATATCAAGCAAAACGTTCCCACTAGGAGACCTAGTCCGCCTCTATGAAAGTAAGTTATTGAAACAACAAGGTAAGTTTAGAATTCATTGGTTAGGCCCATATGTGATTAAATATATAACTGAAGGGGGTGTTGTGAAAATGAAAAAATTGAATGGGGATGTCATAGAGGGCTTAGTCAATTAAATTCAACTGAAACTGTATAAGGATAGTTTAGCTTTCTTTCATCTAACATGAATAGAGATGCGGCATCCAAGTGCCAAATGTATTTTAAATGGGAACCGAATGCAAATAGGAGTATGCATCTAAGATATGGGTAGGAATATGTTGAAGATAATTAAGGTGTATATAGATATTTAGGCAAGTCAGATAAAACATAAAAATAAAAAAGAGGGAGAGAAATTATTTTTTTCAAATTTAAGTGGCACAATAATGTCAAAAAAGTGGTGGATGGTAAAAGAAGAACTACATTCATTGCTAACAAAAAATAAACCATGTAAATGGTACAAAGTGTCTTAAGGGGAGTAAATGTAGGATCGATTGAGTAAATACTGTAGAATATCTGGCCAGATACACTAGATATTGCATTAACATGGAGACAAGATATGATCAGGGCACATTAAAATAGGAAAAGGATGGAGGTAGAGCTCATTGTGTGTTGGGTATTGTTGAGAATTGAGTCAATAGTAGAGACAAGAAAACACTTACATTGTGAGAGAATATTCCTAGAAAAGCCACTTTAGAAAATTGTGAAAGAATTCATGGAGTCAGGAATTCCATTACAATAAGAAGACCTGAAGGTAGTATTAATGGAGGTGCCATCAGTAAAACACCCACCAAAAACAAGGTAACCTCATGTGAGAACTCATGAAACCTACTCTAAGGGGAGACATGATGCAAAATATTTGGGGTTTGACATGTCATCGATATTGGCAAAGTATGTACCACCCATGAAGAAGAATGTTAAACCAGTTTGGATGCCTAAGGATGCCAATTATGCACTTGAGACGCTAGTGATTCTAGAGGGATTTTTAAAGGAATGAGATATGCTCGAGAAAGTGCCAAATATCAAGTAGGTAGAATATTCCTTGGATGATAGGAACAAATTCCCAAAATTCACACCAGATAAGTATTTACGGATGAAGCTAAAGAAAAAGCGGGGCACTTATATCCTTGAACTACTAGAATGGGATCAAGGATTGGAAACATATAGAATATTGGGTGTATTAAGACAACCACATTTCAAGTGTAGTGCAGAGGTTAATTCCTGTGTAAGACAAATATTATCATGTGTTCATAGAGGGTTCCTATGGTTAGAAAGAAAAACTTCTATTGATATTGATCTTGTATCAAGGATCATGGGTCTACGATTGGTAAGACTCGATCCTTTATTGTATCTTGTGCGAAAGGAGAAGGATAAGGAGATAGCTAATAAAATGAAATACAAGTATGAATTAGTGAAGAACACTCAAGGTCATGATGTATCTTCTATTGATGATCAATCAGTATGATTTGAGAGAAGGGTGCTTCAGAGACAACTATTACATAAATGTTTGTTAACACTAAAAAGTGTTCACCTAGAAATCCATGGTCTAAACCATACCCATACAACACATTACCAACATTATTTCCTTCATTTTAACCTTCACAATTCTATTTCCACTAAAACTAGTCTAAAACATCATTATTCTTTTGCATAAATGAAGGGATGATGAGCATTTATTGTGATCTATCCCCGCTCTCTCCCAAAAAGGGTCAAAAACCCTAAAATTGAGAATGGGTAAAAAACCCTAGATAAATACCATGGAAAATAAAATACCATGGGTCAAAAACCCTAATAGCATACTATAAATACATTGTGAATGACTCCTCCAAAACAATTTTGGTCAGTTTTTGCCATTTTCTCCCGGTCACATCACATACTTTCTCTACCATTATTCCCACATTTTTCCACTCCATTTCCCATGGTGTACGTTGATTTCACTCTATACCCATTGGATCCATTCCCCCCATTTGACAACCAATTATGGAAGAGATTGGAGACCCAAACTGTGGAGCTACGAAACCACGGGCCAAGGACGGTTACAATGTCCCATTTTTAGAAAGGTGTGTTCATTTTTATTTCTTGCATTAGTTAGTTTATATATGTGAAAACCCTAAAAAATATTTGCTATTTTTGTCTTGAATCTTTTTTTATTGTTGAACTCTTCCTTATGCTTTGGATGAACTAAGTTTGGTGCTTTTGCACGTAGTAGGGGAGAAATCCCCACTATAGTTTTGGCAAATCCACTAGGTCAATCCTTACAGATATTTGTTTTTGCAAGTTTTGCTATTGGTTTGTCCTTCTTTGCTACTTTTATCCATCACATATATGACCCTCTCGCAGAATATCCGAACCAGTATTTCTTCAGTGCTTTCCCTTGGTCCCTAGCCAACAATTATTTTTTGAACAATTCCTCCGTTCGAGTTGAGTCGCACCTATCCAGCCAAAAGCTACAACCTAGTCACACCTTTTTTCCTAATTAGCATGACCCAGGTCACACATTTTTCCCTTATAAGAGAGACCTGGCTTAAAAACCCAGATCACTCCTGTCTCGACTATCGAAGTGACCCCAGTCACTACTGTGACTTGGTTTTGAGCGAATTGTCTCTTAATCCTCTGTTTTGTGTGACTTAGCTCCATCGACTAGTTTTTGGCCATGATAACGATTGTTCATCAATTCTTTGCAACCACAACCATGCTTGTTGCATAAATAAGTGCGACCTGTTGTTTTTCAATCTATTTTTGTGCTTTAGATCCCTATTTCAGACCCCCTATTTGTGTTAAGCCCTTATTCCTACCTATTTATGTCAAGAACTGATCTTTGGCATCACCCTAGTATGTTTTGAGATCCCATCTACTTGGTTTGTGAGTCGTTCTAGGAAATATTTGTGGTGGAGACCCCATGGATGTTTCCTACATTAGATTAGTTCCTTTTACTGCTCATTTACTTCAAGTATATTTTATTTCTGGAAGAAAATTTTGTTTTGCAACATATTTACTATTCTTTATTGCTTTTTATCTAAATTATATTTACATCCTAAAAGTGAGATTACTACATCTTTGTAGTGGATTGCTAGGGTTTGTGCACACATCTCACACCTGTAATACCCCCGGTTTTGACCCCGATGCATTAAATATACATGGTACATATGTTGTAAATAATCATGGTGAGGAGCTAAAGGCAAAGGCCCCACCATAAATTTGGTTATGTTATGTTTCGGATTGGAACTGTCACTAAAGGTATATCGGGACATGCGGCATACATATTAACTCATGGCATCATGTAAATGTGCATCTTAATTAATTGAACCCAGCCAGATATGTTCATTGCAACCAAATTGAGAAGGGGAATGATTCCTAAGGGTAAAGAGGGGGAATACTGAACCTTGAATCATGGGGGGGAAACCATGTGTCACCACCACCATTAATTATTCCATTGTTAGTTGGAGCGGCGATTGGCTGGCAGGAAAAACCACCACCATGCCCACACCTGCTCACACTCTCCTCACAACGCATCTATTGATCTGTCCACTCACCAGATCATGAGTCTGTTTGTCTCCTCTCACACGAGCTGAGATAAAAGGTTCCACATTCCATTGCAGAGGGTTCGGTTCCTTTCTACCTCACCGATTGTTGGCTTGCGAGCATGCTAGCTCTTCCTCTACCCCATGGATTTGATGGCTACGGATTGATTGTTTACTGGGATTCACACAGAGTTTTGTGTCTTTTTCCATGTTAATTTCTACAGTGTATTGTCCTGTTATTTCCATCATTGAAATTGTGGCTGTAATGGCATCCATAGTTCTGGGGGTTGTGTTTTGTCTCTCACGCAGAGATTGGAAATCTGGTATTTTCCATTCTCGGTCTGTGTGAGCTTTCCCAACGATTGTAGTGGGATTTGTGTGTTGTGGTTTCATAGTTGTATTGGGATGTTGTTTTCCCATGATTTGCTTGGCTGTATTTTCCCTTTTTATGGTGGTATCAGTTGAGGATTGTTGTGAGTACCTACGTTCTATTCGACTGTGTTTTCCCCAGTAAAATCTTGAATAGCTATTTGGCTACTTGCATGTAGTGGTTTTGTCCTCGGACTACTTTGGAGTGGTGAATGAGGGCCTGAGATGCTTGATAAACCTAGTGGGTGAGAACCACATAGACAAATCCACTGAGCTGATTTTCTTCTCCATAACCCCTGAATAGAGCTAGAAGGGAGATCAGGGTCTAAGGGACTGCGTTGCAGAGAAAGGACTGATTTCCTTGTGTTGGGTGTGTGTGGGTGTTCTAGAATCCAATGTGGTTCTAGTGTTAGTACACCAGCTTAGCATTAGCCTTTCCTAGCTCCTGGATGGCCTATTGAACCCAACTTTGTTGGCTTGGCTGATCCGTTGTTCGCCTGATAAACCCAACAGTGTTGGCTTGGCTGAATTGTTTACCCTTGTGGTGTTGTTATCCTTGGCTATGTGTAAGCCTCTTAGTTCCTTATTCCTTGGGGAATCATGCCTGACTTAGGACTGGCAGCGTTGCTGAGTGATTAAAGAGCATGCGGGCCTATGGTTGGGTGGAACGTTGCAGCGGCATAGCTAGTTGCGGAACAAGTTCTCTATAAGATAAGTACTCTTGCCTAACTTGTGTCTGCAATTATATATTTACCATTGATGAATGATGATATACATGTTAAATCTTGATCTATATATGCATGAATGTGGATTGATATGTTTTGCTTCCGTTGTGTATATGAATGATTATGCTCCTTAAAATGTTTTATGTTTTAAGTATCATGCTTCAACACTATATGTATGTATGTTCATGTTCATGGGGCTATATCCCTCGATGATTTGGTGTATAGTAGCATCCTCTTCCCCAATCAGAGGGTCCAGGACATTACAGTATGGTATCAGAGCTAAAGGTTGTAGCATGGGCCTGAATGGGCCATGAAAGGTTAGATAGCAGAGGCAGGTTTCCTTCTGCCCAGCAACAATCAAAAAATTGTGGCAGGAAAACTCAAAAAAATTTCTAAGTGCCAGAACAATTGGCCCATCGGAATAATTGGTGATAATATCTTCCGATGCAGCTGGCACTTAGTAGGGAGGCCACCCAATGAACGGTAACCAAAAAAACTTTGAAAATTTTTCCTAAGTCTGACCATCGACAATCGGCGGAAGATAGTTGTTCTCATCGCCGATGGTTAGCTAAGGAAACTATCGATGAACATCAGCAAGAGTTAGTTGAATGGGTTGCCACCGTTGCAGCTGCCGTGGGGACTAAAACGCTGATGTAGCAGTGCTAGTGGTTCTGACTACCGACAGAAGAAGAAAGTTTCAAAATTTTTGTTTAAGTGTTGAAATCATCAGTGGAGATTAGTTAATCGAGAACGCGCCGTTGCGGATGGCTAGACCACTATGCTTTTGATGCATAGAGCCTGCGACCGCTGACACCAGGGAATTTTGGAAAATTTGACGAAGTAACGAGACCATCGGCGATCGGTGACGATTAGTTGATCGCATCGTCGACGCACAGCTGATCATGTTGCCGATGCTGTGAGAGTTTACGACTACAGCAGAAGAAATTAGTGGAACAAAGCGTTGCCATTGCAGAAGCCTAGTCCACTAACCCTCCGACAATTACAGATTCCACTTGGTGGTTGTTAGTTGATGCGACGATGTATAAGGGAAGATAGAGCCGGTGGAGTTGGCAAAAGATAAAGGAAGCTCCCACTGACCGAAAGTTAAATGAATCAGCGAAAGAGAAAAAATTTCAAAATTTTTCTAAGTCATGGAACCATCGATCATCGATGATGGTTAATTGATCACATCGCCGATGATTAGAGGATTCATTCGCCAATGAGCTACATCGAGTAAAAATTTTTGGTCAAACATCCGCCATTGCGGAGATCATGAGGACTAACCATCCGATGAGGAATGCATCCAAGCATCGAAGCCGTAGCTTCTAGGGGTTCCAATTGTCTATGGACGAAGAAAATTCAAAAACTTCCAAAGGAACAAGATCATCGAGCATCGAAAAATGATAAGAGATCGGGTCGTTGATGAACAGTGCACTAATCCTCTTACGCATACAGGTTCCCGATGCTGATTTGTTTCAGCCTCCGATCGAAAAGGGATTGAAGATGATGAGCCATCGTTGCGGCTACGGAATGAACTATTCCACCGATGCTAGTCCTTCCAGTCACTGATTCTGGGGTGTTCAGTGAGCAATAGCTCTGGGTTCACTATGGCGGTGACAAATGGAAAAGAATTAGGTGATGAAGTAGCTGACGTGGAGAAGAGGAAGAAGGAAAAATTGTGAAAAAGGAAACTTTGCAACAACAAAAAAAAATTCTTAAGTGAAGAAAACTTGGAAAAGTAGAAAGTCATTGGAAAACCTTAAAGGATGAAACCGTTGATACAGCAAATCCATAGTGGTTAAACCACCTAATGCCACAGATACAAATTGCTCTGACCACCGATAGGAACAGGTGGCCGTGGATGACACAAATAGTTCATTGGGTGCTGTGGCGGAAGTCTAGAGGACTAGTCGACCAACGCACAACGCACCCGACCAACGATGAAATTCAAATAAATATGGATGAGCAGATCACTGAAGGATGCCTACAATGACCGTAGGAGGAACACTTTCCGCTGTTGTGGCTGCTCAAGGGACTGTGCACCCGATGAACAGTCGATTTGCTCGCCGATGAAATTTGGAAGTTTAGACCACTACAGGTTCGATACATCGGAGAAGGATAGATAAGCAGACTGCCGATGAGCAGAGCGAAAGATTAGTTGGTTTGCCACCAAAACACTAGAAGGTCAGTAAAGAAAGGACCTGAGAGACAGTCCTTGACATCGCCGATGCATATCAAAAGACTAGTCCACTGAGGATCTGAAATGTCGAAAACTTAGTTGGGAAGTGACCTGATAGGGAGAAAGAAAATTGGGTTTTCCAATGAAATTTTTAGTGGATTCTAGCTAAGTGTTTCAATGAATTTTCATGGAATTTTTCAGCAGTTTCAGGGCTGAAAGGAAAGAAAATTCTAGGTGGATGAAATTAACATTTCAGACCAAAACACACTTGAGTGTTTTGCCTAAATTTGATGAATGCCATCATTTTAGAAGTGGTGTGGTTTTCACACCCGAGGTCAGAATGAAGCATGTGGATAGGCATTGGAAAGATTATCTAGCAGGGAACAAGATAGAATCACCCGAATCTGAGTGTGAAGCAGCAAAGTGCTAATGATGTCCTGAAAGAGAAATGTGTTGCTATCAAATGGAAAAATATGGGAAATTGCATGCCTAGAGGTAGAAAGACCATGAAATCAAACCAATTATTGTGTGAAAGAGGAGTTCCATACAAGGATGTGGGACTTGAAAAGGGAAGTTTCCTTAAACCCTATCTTGCTGATTATAACTACATTTCATAAGTAGGATATTGAGGAGTATACATGTATAATGAACCACTAATGACAGTTATTGCATTGGTGTTGGCGTTAGTGGAAAAACCAACGACAACATGGACCTGGATGAATATGTTGCTAATGCTGACAAATGTGACTAGCAACCCTGTGGAGAAACAGATGAGGCAACAAGTCCATAATCAAAAGTTGGTGAGCAAATTCTGCAATCTCCTGCAAAGGACCAACCAAACTGGTAATGTCAAGGGTGTAAGTAGGACCCATGAAGGTAAGAGTTTGATTAGACAATTGCATGAAATGGTAAAAGCAAGAAATCTCATACCATGTGGGTATTTGAATTTTATACTGCATTCATATAGAAATGTGTCATTCCTATATATGTTGTTATGAGCTTAGTGGCCCAAAGAAAGTAGGCACTGATGATCCTGATTATAGTAATGCATCCTATATGAAGTAGTCATGGTTGGGCCATGCATGGTATGTTTGACTGCATAGTATTCCTGGATCAATGCAAGATAGCATTGAGCAGACATGCATTAATAGATTTTATGAATCTTGTAGTTATGCATTGAATGGATGCATATGAAAAGTATGAGTAAATGTTGTAGATAAGTATGGGTACAAATGTTGTGATTCATTGCATGAATTCATCGAGATAATGCATGCGATATTGTGAATGATTAATGGCTGAAATGATGAATTGATGGAAATTTTGGAACCATTTCGAAAGCTGTTATGAATGCATGATAGTAAGTGCATGAAGAGGGTAGTCAGGATCGATTGGCTACTAGAAATGCTCTATGGAAGGGCAAGGTGGTACAAATGATACGCATGTGAAGTAAGAAGTATATAAACCTTTCATTTAAATTACATAAATGAGGGGATTGTACCCTATAATTTAAAGTATGATAATGACTGTGTGAAGAGAACAAGGTTTGGTAATATTGATGTGATTGACAGGTGGAAGTAATTGAATTTTATAAATTCTGAAAAAGCTTCAGTGATGGTTGCAACAATAAAAAGGTTATATGCATCCATATTTACCAAGTGTTTGGCTGATTGAAGCTGAGGTTTCAGGTGGATTGTTTAGAGCATGGCAATGAGAGTAAGACCATGACAAAGACTAGAATCTACCATGTGAAAGAGCCAAACCTCATGAGAAGAGTCTCATGGTTGTGAAAATAGTTTGTATGCTGAATAAATTGTCAATTTAAAATTATAAATTTCAGATTTAAAGAATTGCTGATAACTACTAATCACTATTGGCTTGCATAGAATTGTGTCAAGAGGACGCATTGTAAGTGGGTATTCATGTTCTACTGAGGCACATGCTGTAAGAAGACCATGTGTGATGGCCTGCAGGAGCCAAACTTCATGGGAAGTTTTTCCCTTATCTTCAAAGTGGGTTTCGGGGGAAACTCCATTGGACATTTTGGAAATGTCTCATCTGCATTACATGTTTGGTAAGCAACATGAGTGAGATGGTATGGGTTATGTCGGTAAGACATGCATGGATATGAAATGTAAAGAGGAATTGGGATGGAAAAATGAGGGACTGTCAACTTAGAGAAGGGAGCCCCCATTCCTCCTTAATGAAGGAATACTGCCTCTGCAAATGGATAAGTTTTTTGTAGCCCTAGCTAAGAATATGCATGTCAAATTGTTAAATTCAATATGCAGAACCTGTTTTGATTTTATTTCCATTAGGGCCAATTGCTTGAGTATGAATAGGGCCTACATGGCACACACTGGAAAAGGGTGCACACTTTTCCGATGTCAGATCATGGAAGGGGTTTTCAATATTGATTACACCCTAGGAAGTGGACACACTCTTGGTGTCTCAATACTTGATAGTGAATGATGTGAAATGTGGTTATAGTTTTAGAGCAATAACACTAACAAATATGCTTATATTTCTTGTGTTGTTAGGCTAAATAGATGTAGTCTGGTGTCGTACACTAAATGGACAGTGGCTTGATCTCATCCTACATCCTACTAAAGAGCACAGAGAAGGAGACATTCCCGAGGGACTGAAGAGCAGAGAAGGGGGTGGTTTCTTGTGTTGTATGGGGTAGTGGAATTAGAGCTCACTGCTGGAAATGAAACCTGGAAATGGTAATGATAAAGTTTCCTTCCCAGTCGGCATGAAGATGTACTGGAAGGAGATGTTGGGCTATTATACGTGTGGGGATCCATAGTAGATCCTGGACCTGGAATGGTTGTTTATTGTTGATATAAGTGCATGTGTTGTTGTTGATGGCCTAATAAACCCAACTGTGTTGGCTTGGCTGATGATTGGTTGTTGATATAAGTGTATTTTGGATATAAGTGCAAGTGATTTGTTGACGGTCTGATAAACCCAACTGAAGGTTGGATTGACTGTGTAATTTTGATGTCATGAAAATTGTGGAAATGTTACGGTGTTGGCTTGACTACCTAAAGTCTGATAAACCCAAATAATAACTGGCTTGGCTGAGTAGCCTGAGAAACCTAGTAGTGTATTAGATTGATTGCCAGCGGCCTGATAAACCCAATTGTGTATTGGCTTGGCTGAACGGTCTGATAAACCCAACTGTTAGTTGGATTAACTGTGTAATTATTTGATGTTGTGGAAATTGTGGAAACAGTACAGTGTTTCCTTGACTACCTGTAGTCTGATAATCCCAACTGTTGGCTGGCTTGGCTGAGTGGCCTGATAAACCCAACAGTGTATTGGCTTGATTGGAAGCATCCTGATAAACCCAATTGTATATTGGCTTGGCTGGACGGTCTGATAAACCCAACTGTAGGTTGGGTTGACTGTGCTAGATATATATATATATATATATATATATATAAGGATGTTGAGAAGCAGCCTGCGCGCTGACCTAACATCCAAGTCCATAAGAGATCCCAAGGCTTGCAAAGCGAAGCAGGATCTTGTGGACCAATGAGGAAATGCACAATACAGATAAGTATTGGATTATTTTGCAACTTTTGCTTATAAATATGCATGTGTGTATGATTTGGTTATGATGTTTTAAGCTCTTGTTTAAGAGATAAGAACTGATGAGAATAAACTAAACATGTGATTTATTCAATGTTTGAATATAAGTATCGCTAGCAGCGAGGACTATGAGAGCATCCTAGGGGTGCATGTGGACATGTGACTGTCCTGAAGTGCTCGGAATGAGTGGTAATGAAAAAGGTGCTAGTAAGACTGTGAAGGTCCTAGCAGCCGAGACAAACCATGTGGGGAGGCTCCATGGTTGAGAGGTCTGAAATAGACCAGCGGCACTAAGTGTCATGACCAAGAGGGATTGGTCTAGCATTAGAGGTGAAGTGAGAAAAGTTGAGANAAATGGAATGTGTGTATTTGCTTAAAGTAAATTGTGAATGCTGGAATGGTTAATTCCCTGCCCAAGAATGGACATGAATGAGTTCATGTGCCTGTTGGGAAGGCATGAAAAACATGAAAGTCTCCTTGATGAGACTTGGATTGTCATGCCAATTGGGCAACAGATTGACTGATTTTAATTCCTATATTATGCTTGGTCTAACAGAATTTCAATGGTGCATTTCACAGGTGAGAAAAGTGAAATCCAGTAGTGCACATTGATCATGGTAGCAGACCAAAAGCTGTCAGACTTGGCTGGAAGTCTTCTTCAAACAATTTCTGAGACCCAAGAAAATCTTGGAGAGATGCTCAAGGTACAGGAAAGTCCCTAGACTTGGGGATGAGCCGAAAGCTGAGAAGCTCATGGAAGCCAAGGGGCTTGGTCCCGAAAGTTCAAAGTAAATAATTGAATAGGGGATAGATCTACAAAATTCTGAAATTTTGAATGTGCAAGCGGTTTATGCATTCCTATGTATTGGAACACCAAGGAAGGTGTTATTCCAAGGGGGAGGGGATTGTAATACCCTTGGTTTTGACCCTGATGCATTAAATATACATGGTACATATGTTGTAAATAATCATGGTGAGGAGCTAAAGGCAAAGGCTCCACCATAGATTTGGTTATGTTATGTTTCAGATTGGAACTGTCACCGATGGTATATCAGAACATGCGGCATACATATTAAATCGTGGCATCATGTAAATGTGCATCTTAATTAATTGAACCCAGCCAGCTATGTTCACTGCAACCAAATTGAGAAGGGGCATGATTCCTAAGGGTAAGGAGGGGGAATGATGAACCTTGAATCATGGGGGGAAAACCATGTGTCACTACCACCCTTAATTATTCCATTGTTAGTTGGAGTAGCGATTGGCTGGTAGGAAAAACCACCACCATTCCCATGCCCTCTCACACTCTCCCCACGATGCATCTGTTGATCTGTCCACTCACCAGATCACGGGTCTGTTCATCTCCTCTCATGCAAGCTGAGATAAAAGGTTCCACATTCCATTGTAGAGGGTTCGGTTCCTTTCTACCTCACCGATTGTTGGCTTGCAAGCATGCTATCTCTTCCTCTGCCCCACGGATTTGATGGTTGTGGATTTATTGTTTACTAGGATTCACACAGATTTTTGTGTCTTTTTCCATGTTAATTGCTATAGCGTATTGTCCTATTATTTCCATCGTTGAAATTGTGGCTGTAATGGCATCAATAGTTTTGGGGGTTGTGTTTTGTCTCTCACGCAGAGATTGGAAATCTGGTATTTTCCATTCCTAGTCTGTGTGAGCTTTCCCAGCGATTGCAATGGGATTTGTGTGATGTGGTTTCATAGTTGTATTGGGCTGATGTTTGCCCATGATTTGCTTGGATGTATTTTCCTTTTTTATGGTGGTATCGGTTGAGGATTGTTGTGAGTACCTGCATTCTGTTCGACTTTGTTTTCCCCGGTAAAATCTTGAATAGTTGTTTGGCTACATGCATGCAGTGGTTTTGTCCTCGGGCTGCATTGGAGTGGTGAATGAGGGTCTGAGATGCTTGATAAACCTGGTGGGTGAGAACCACACAGACAAAGCCACTGAGTTGATTTTCTTCTCCACAACCCCTGAATAGCACTAAAAGGGAGATTAGGGTCTGAGGGACTGCATTGCAGAGAAAGGACTGATTTCCTTGTGTTGGGTGTGTGTGGATGTTCTAGAAGCTAGTCTGGTTCTGGTTTCGGTTCACCAACTTAGCATTAGCCTTTCCCATCTCATGGATGGCCTGATGAACCCAACTTTGTTGGCTTGGCTGATCCGTTGTTTGCCTGATAAACCCAACGGTGTTGGCTTGGATGAATTGTGTACCCTTGTGGTGTTGTTATCCTTGGATATGTGTAAGCCTATTAGTTCCTTATTCCTTGGGGAATCATGCCTGGCTCGGGGGTGGCAGCGTTGCTGAGAGATTAAAGAGCACGTGAGCCTATGTTTGGGTGGAACGTTGTAGCGACATAGCTGGTTGCGGAACAAGTTCTCTATAAGATAAGTACTCTTGCCTAACTTATGTCTGCAATTATATATTTACCATTGATGAATGATGATATACATGTTAAATGCTGATCTATATATGCATGAATGTGGATTGATATGTTTTGCTTCCGTTGTGTATATGAATTATTATGCTCCGTAAAATGTTTTATGTTTTAAGTATCATGCTTCAACACTATATGTATGTATGTTCATGTTCATGGGGCTAGATCCCTGGATGATTTGGTGTATAGTAGCATACTCTTCATCGGTCGGAGGGTCAAGGACGTTACAACACCATATAAGTGAAAATGCTTTGTTCATGACCCCAAACAAGCCTTAAAATTAACTTAATACAACCAACATTGTAACCTCATTTGAGGATAAAACAATATTGTAGCTAAGTTAGGACTTTGGGTATAGGCATCCAAACAACACCGCTCTATCACTTACATCTTGAGACATAGTTTTTGTCCATTAGGGGACTAAAATCCCCTTGTACTTGTTTTCACGGTCACAACCAGTTTTGTCAGGATGCCCCGTGCTCTGTAGGAATAATCCACAAACAAAGGATTACGAAAGTCAAGGTGGAATACCGCATTCCATCTTGCACTGAAGGCTAACCCTTCACTATCCTCCTTGTATCACCCAGCCGCGGGTCGAGGACCAAAGGGCTTGAGCACCAGTGAATTGAATGGACATGTCATGAATGAGGTAGTCGAGTTTCCATTCTTCTAGGTCTCCTTTACCCACAGGTCCTTCTTGGTAGTGGGATTCTCTCATCCTATATTGTTCTTCCATTTCGTATTGTCTGACTAGGAATTCATCACCATGTTGAGGATATGATTTGTGATGGGATGCCAACTTGTAGTTAGGAGTTTGCTTTCACTTTTATCCCATAGATTAGTGCGTCATTTTATTTTATAGGTAGTGATGCTTGTTGGATTTTTGGCCACTTTTTTGTAGACTCACCTTGATGTGACCCGTTGTAGCAGTTCGGTTTTAGAGATTGTTGTTCGCATGTGAGCCGCCATTTCATATGCTCTCCTTCTACACACTCCATTGTAGTGGGATTTTTTATCCTGCAATTGATACTCTCCAGTTTTCATTCATTGTATGTCATTCCATCACACCATCATAGCTCCACCATGATACTTAAATAGGATTATGAGGCACAACCCCCAGTTTGCTTCCTTGACTTGTCACCGTTGGATCCATATTTGATATCGTTCACCACCTTCAGAGCCACATATGACCTCTAAGTCTAATTCATATTCATATCATTCTGAACCCACCTTGTTCACTGCTCCATCTAGCCCCATGGATGGTGCACATACTGATCCCTTTCAAGGGGGGATTGTTAGTAGTGGATTATTTCCATTCCACCTATCATCATAGGTATCCCTTCCACTAGGACAACATGCCTTGGTCCTAGTGGTCCCCTTTTCATTGCACACACTGATGCTAGTTCACTACCCACTAGTGGTGGTCTCATTCTATCCACCGTGGTAACTACCATTCCACCATTTACACCTAGGGGCCGTGGCCCTTCCACGTCTATTCCAACTATTCCTACCATATCAGTGACTTTTCCTATTATCATAAGTCAACCTTATCCACCCCCTACTATGCATGGGAACTATGTTCCCATTTCCATCGGAACCATTGTTGGTTCTTCCTAAGCCACTCTCGGTTTTAGTCTTCCTTTTATGGCTAGTCTCAACCTGCCCAACTTGGCATGGTTGACCAATGACCCCATTCATCATCACCCACAATGGCCTCCTATGCCTAACAAGCTTCCCTCAAACATACATAAGTTTTAGGGTAAGGCGGGAGAGTATCCTCAAAATCACATTTATGTCATTTCACCTATGGCGTTCATCTAACAACATAGTGGATGATTCCATCTGTTTGAGGTTGTTCCAGCATACACTCACTAGTGTTGCAGCTAAGTTCTATATCAAACTTCCTCATGTTACCTACCATGATTTTTCCTCGTTAGCTTCGATGTTCCTTCAATACTTCCAGTTACCCGTCCATTATCACGAGGGAGTGGAAATCTTATTATCATATCGATAGAACACAACTACCCATATCACAGATCATATCCATGAATGGCATCGTTGCCATAGCTTGTGTAAGATCAAGTAAGATGATAGGATCTTCCTAAATTAGTTTCTTAAAACCTTACTCCCCCCCATTTGAGCACCCACAAACTGAAGAGGAAGCCATCCTTAAGGCTCAGCAGTTTGATATGATATACGACCAATCTAGTTACTTGTATACCATTATACCTGCTACTCCCTATGCTGAAAACTCACATTGAGATACACCAGGGTAATCTCATGCTATTGATGGAGTTATCGATTCTATTACCCAACACCCTCATTTTTATCCAGAATCTCCCATGATACCACGCCATCCTGGTAACACTCATAGTGTTTCCCAACCAAGTGACACCCTTGATCTTTTAAGGGTGACAGCTCAGTCCAGAGCTACTCCCTCCTATGAGCCTCTAGGTTACACCCCTGATTATTCACGCATAATGACTTAATCCAGAGCCCCCCTTACTACGTGCCTCCCACACCAACTCCTCACATTCATGGACCAACTTGTTAGGAACACTCGTGTACTGGCTAGGCGGCCAGATTTGCAGCCCCACCAGCTACTTTGGTATATTACGCACCACCTGTGCAACCTAATCCGGCTCTGGCCTTGACTCCTCCTACTCCTTTAGGATAGGTCTATGCACATCAAACCTCCCTAACCAACCCACCCCTAATAACCAACAAGGTTAGGGAAGGAATAAGAGAGGTAGGAATCAGGTAAACAACCAGCCTTAATGAGGTGGCTAGTAATCCAACCCTCCAAACAATAATGGTGTTGATCCTCCTGTACAAAATCCCCAGCATCCCACTTGACCTAGGAAGAACCCACAATTGCGGACTAACCATCAGTGTGCCATATGTAATAATTACGACCATTACACTCATCAGTGTCCTCACTTGACTCGTGTCCAACAATTACTCCAAAATGATAGTCAAAGTGATCCCAACGTGGCTGCTCCAGCTTCAACAAACCCATCACCACCAGATCCCCCACCTATGGTGCTCCAAAACCCCTACTACACTAAGGAATGGTTGCAACCCAACCCTTGGATCCACAAGCTCCTGCAACCATTAATGCGGCTCAACCCACTGATCCTTGTTCCCATCACCTCATGACGTTATCATCTTATGTCAACCTCCAGATTCAATGAGACCAGTATGGTTCCACCATGAAAACCATTGACCCATCTGTGACATCTACCTCAACCATTCCTTACATGTCGTTTCATTTTTTGAGACCCTTTATGGACGAGACTTCCAAAGTCCCGTGGTTCCCTATGCATCATGTTGCAAACAACACCATTTCCTGAGTTGCGCTCAACTAAAATATTTATGATGACTTGGACCAGTCCCCCACTGCCATGTCTACTCTGGAAGTGTTCAAAACTTTTCCTTCGCAATGTAAAGGATTGTTATCCATGTTATGTTTTTCATCCCTTTGATTCTAGTTTGATAATGTTCTAACTAGATTAAGGAGAACCCAGGATGCCATCATCTGTTGCCTTCCAAGTTCTAGTCACAATTCATAATTTGGTTATTCATCGATGCATCATTCATGAGGGGGAATCCACCTGCATTATGTCAACCTTTGTTTGGAATAAACTTGGATCTCCCACCCTTCAACCTTCCACCATTTCTCTTTGCACCTATGATGGTCGCTCTTCTCACCCCGAAGGTGTTCTCATGAATGTCCCCATTCAATTAGAAAGTAAAATAATGTTGACTGACATTTTGGTTGTTAATGCCCAAATCTATTACAACCTCCTCCTAGGACGTAGCTACATGTATGCAATGTGATTCATTTCCTCTACCGTCTTCTAACTCTTGATGTTCCCTCATGATGGGAATATCATTACCATCGACCAGCTGACGTACTATGATCCAAAGGGGTGGACCACACTAGAACACGTCCTTCCCACTATCAACACTACCATCGACAGCGTGTCCATACCATCCATCTTTTCCATTAGCCCGGTATTTTTTTCCAACGCTCCTATGACAAACACTTTTTTTCCCTTACCACCTCCTCCTTCATCGACTAATATATCATATTTGTGCACTATCACATCCGGTAGAGTTTCTACCTCTTTGCAACCTCATTCAGAACCCCAACCACAATCCTCGGGGAATTATTGGGATCCATTCCCTACCCACATGATTCCCTTCCTTTTTACACCCTCCAAAATTTTGAGAAATCCTTTCATGGATACTCTCAACTTGCATGGTTTCACTTTGGGTATTCCTGTGTGGTACCTTGGTCCACCCACCCCACCCCCAACTCCCTAGGTTGTATTGACTCCCATCCTTTTTATTGAGATGATGTCGTAGCCACCCCTGGTCCACCAAAGACTACTCTTGTCTCCGCTCCTGCCCCTTCTCCTTAAAACAAGGATAGGTGCAAGGCAAGAAAAGAAATGACCAAATCATGTTTGACTCCTACATGTGCTTTATGCGATGTCCAAGGCCATACGACACAAAATTGTCTTGATTTTCCTATCATGTGCATTGTAGCCAAGACTGACAACCTTCTAGTGGTCAATGTTCCAGCCATATCCACGGTGAAAAATAAGTCGTTGCAAACCAACCATCCATGTGCAATTTGTGGCCAATATGGTCATTATTTACACCATTTCCTAAACTTTCCCTAGTATCAGTCCCTCCTTATTGACCTTCATAAACACTCCTGCAAGTCTGACGTTACTTTCCTTAAGAAGATACACCCTTCGGCTTCTTCCCTAGACACCACCAACACCATTTACACGATCTCTACTTCTAGTAGTCCTTTCCCAACCTCAACTGTGGAAGATCCACCTGATCTATCTCGAGACCACTTTTGTGACAATGGATAGATACTTAAAACCGCCACCAGTTTTACCCTATTTCACTTAGTCCATGGTGTGGAATTGGTTCTTCCCATCGAATGCCAAACTTCGTTGCTCCACCTAGCTATTGAAATTCTAATTGATACATCACCATTATAACAATTCCTACTTATGCTCGAACGAACCAATGAGAATCATCATGTGACTCTCCAAATGATTGAAGGGGCTAAGACTCGGTCGAAGTCCCATTATGACTCCCATGTCCACCCTCGCACCTTTAGTGAGGGGGATCTAGTCCTCATTTACTACCAAGCCAATGATAAGCTAGGGAAAGGAAAGTTTGATTCCATGTAGCATGTCCCATATGTCATCTATCAATGCCTCGGAATGGGGGCATACATCCTTTTTGACTTTGACAATCATCTCTTGAATAATCCCTGCAATGGGATCCACCTCGAGAGGTCATATGCCTAAATTCGCTCACCATTCCTACCCTTGTAGCATAGTTTTCTTTCTTGTTTTACATAGTTTTTACCACTATTCAGTGAACCCCTCCAGTAGTCGCTCCACATCTAGCCACAATGAGTCCATTATAGAACTTCGTTGCATCCTTTGGACGTGAGTAGGTGGATATAACCCCTCCACCCTGCCCCTGCACCACTACTACCCCACTAGAGTGTGCGGTCCCATGTGTGCACATACACATAGTATGTTGTTAGTATCTATCACATGTATGATCTAGCTACCACTATGGTAGCATACCATCAGGTCCCTAGACCTGTACTGGAGGTTGAGTCATATTTGGATCTCCTCGGTAGTCCATGATCATGTATGGATCATCCTCTATGAGGATTGGAAGCTGCCAACACTGTGCAAAAAGATCTCGTATGAAGAGACAACATGTACTATACTGACTCCCTCCCTACTTTCTTCGGGCCATTTCTTGGAGTCACCTTGATTTGTGTTCTAGTAAGCGATTCACACCTTGTACATATTGGCATGTTCATGAGCCAACCACTCCATCCATACTGCACAATTGGCCTTATTTGACCACCATTCATCGACTTGCAAGAAGGCCCCATTAGTGTTCCTCAGTTATTCCTATCAACCATGTTCACAACATAACCTCTTTCCATGCATTGAACACTTCCTCCTTGCTTGATTGACCATTATGGAGTTTCTGTTAAGCTCTTTTCTAACTCCTAAAAGAATGAAAATATTGTCGAGCATGCTTGCATCCTTTAACGCTCGTTAAAGTATTTGAAAGGGATTCTATGTGACCTCATTTATATCCTTTTTTGGACTACTGATACTATCAAAAGAAAAGGACCACCTTAGCACCTTCTATCTAGGATCATTTCCATTTGTATCCTTTTATGCTTTGTTAGACATTGGGACCGTAACATACGAAAAATTTCATTATGGGTTGTCTTTAATCTCTTTTCCAGCCCTCTCATCAAGAAAAGATCGTTGAGCAATCTTGGTTTTGTTCATGCTCATAAAAGTATTTGAATGACCATCCAGCCAGTATAGGTTTAACCTTTTTTGTCCTGGTTGGAATACCTACGGTAAAGAAGTATCTCTTCCCCCAAGGTTGGGAGAGTTCTTCTTTGTACACTTTTATCCTTTTTTAGGCTTAGGACACTACATATGAAAAAGAGACCACATTGGAGTATTCAACCTATTTTCAGACTCTCTAAACATGAAAACACCATCGATCATTCACCTTCTCGGGCTCGCTAAAAACCCACAAGATCGTATCATATTGAGCTTACTTCTATCCCTTCTTCGTGATCCTTAAACTATGAAGAAGGCCCAAACAATGTCTTAGGTGCCACCATATATGATCTCACATTGTGGAAGCTTTCTCCCATTGGTTTCCTTTGTTCAGATTACTCTACAATGAGTCTTCCTTGGATCCCCTGGATATCATTATTCCAGTTATCTCCCTTAGTATTTCCCATTATAGTTATCCTCCTAGTTTTATAGCTATGATCCCTTTCCCATGAGTCAGTTTTATTTGGTTCCAGGTCATCCCCATCGTCTTACTCTGAACAAAGTAAGTTTGAGTCCCTCGTACTCCCCTTCCCTCATTCCCCCATTTAGTGTGTCAGTCCCCTAATTTTTCCACATCTTTTGTTATCCCTCCCGTGCTTCTAATTAAGGAAACATCATTTCCTTGTTAGTTCTAGGTCTCCCTCTATCAACGTCAACACATCTATTCCAGAGGATAAACCCAAAGGTCCATGTATCCTGGTTTCATCCACCTTATTGATGAGTTCCTTGGACCACTTAAAATGATTCATTAGTTCTATTGGCCACTTTTCCCCACTCGCACAACCCAGGTTCTGCGCAGCCTGCCGATCCAACAACTACCCGAGATACTAGCCCAATAGAGAAAGCCCCATCGATAACACCTACAAAGCAGGTGCAGTCTCACCCAAGATATCTTATAGATGGGTAATCGTCGGAACCATGTTTCTGTGATTGTCAAGGGATTATAGTCCCTTGGCTCACAGCCAAGGAGCTCAATGAAGGCAGCAGGATGGCTGGACAGAGGAGTCAGTTCTACGCGACTGAGCAGAAATACATGTCATTGCACATGACCCAAACTTCCTTTCCACCTCGCAACTGGTGTAACT
This sequence comes from Pseudotsuga menziesii, assembly GCA_001517045.1. NCBI lineage: Eukaryota > Viridiplantae > Streptophyta > Pinopsida > Pinales > Pinaceae > Pseudotsuga > Pseudotsuga menziesii. Next base: position 403,204 of record LPNX010317687.1, on the reverse strand, counting down.
TGTGCTGCGCAGTTGATTCACATCAATCGGCTCTACGACTTAAGTCAAGATTCAAAACAACAATCATACAAACTGATATATATATAGGTTCATTTCAACAATGCATTCCGATCATTCATCTACTAATTGCAGGATAATAATAGAGATTCAAGAAACATTCAACATTATACTAAAAGAAAATAGTAATCAATCACATAAACATTCACCACATCAACCATTCATTTAAACACAAGAGATAACATGGAAACCCATCTAGGAAAAACCACCAAGGTGCTCTTCATCTGGCATGAGAAAGGATATAGCACCTTGCAGTATGTGGGATAAAAACTGATCTTAAGATGTGTCTTTAAGTTCATACTTATGATTCTCATGCTCTCTGGTTCGCTCTTCTACTCTAATTCTACTCCTAGCTGTCTGCTCACACAACAACCAGATCCACGGCTCAACAACCCCTTTATCGCTACTATACTCTTCCTGAGTCTCCTCCTCTCTGATCGCTATGAAATTATAGCAAAAATGGCATCCCTCACCATGGATTACCACTGAATAGAAAACTACTACTGAAAACTTAACCGGGATCAACAAAAACCACACAGACCAACCTTCTAACTATTGTATCCCTCCTATTTATACTATTTTACATGACCACGCAGGGCCAACTGTATACCGACAATCTATTAGCTATCACCATCAGCCACCCCTTTAGCTACAGCTATGGTGATCATGACTTGACACGAGGCACTATCGGCATGACTTACAAATATCTTTGCATACGTGCGTAGCTGCAGGCTTACGCCATCATAAATGGCCATGCTCTGGATTCTGCATCCATCACTTTCTGATCATTATCCCCTGCACTCTTTTGCACTTTCCTTTCATTTTCCCTTCATGGGCCCTTTACATCCTTCGTGATCTTCCTTTGCTTCTATCGCACGCGCAGCACATTTTCCTTGGTTGCGCGCATGAAATTCCTCCTTATGCCCCTTTCCCGGGCCAACAGGCCTCCAACACTCACCTATGGCTCATCCTGAGCCACAAAGCAAGAGACATATGAAGCGACATGACCTGCACGGCATCTTTTGCAAATATTATTTTTCTCAGACTTAGGTGCTTTTAAAGGTTAGCACACTGATACAGCTTGTTTCTTGGCACCATTAGAGGATGGGAAATTGAGGGTTCAAGTTTAAAGTTCACTTGGGCAGACAAGGTAAGCTATGCGCTTCTTATTGGGACTAAGATCCTTACGAACAGGAATGTTGTCTTTGTTCTGGGACTCTTTCATCATGTTATCATCGTCTGCCTCTAATTTCACCAAGGGTGGTTAGTGTCCCGTTCTGACACAACAATCCCTGTCGCCTTGGTTCTTCCACCATTATCATGATCTTGGGGTTTTACGCATGCTTGTTGTGGCTTGTTCTCTTGTTGTTCTTCCTCAATTTAATCTCTTCTGCATATTGCTCTTCACCACCCTTTTTTCCATAGATATGGACTTTGAAGACTTGTCCATATTGAAAACCAGAAAATCCCTGCTATCGAGGGTGGTGGAGGTGAGTGATTTGCTAAAATTTGACAAATTTCACCTGAGCAGCATAGATTACAAGCCATAACTGGCCCTGCGGCCCTTCTCAAATCCCTTGATACAAGGAGCTACCTCCTGGATTGCTAGAAAATGAGCCCGCTCGCCAACCCTGCAGACTTTGCGAAATACGGCAAGGACTCTGGTTCGGACCCCGCAGAGTTTGTCAAATTGGGTCGAAACTCTAATCCCTACTGGAGTCCGCTCTGGTGCCACCAATAGGACCGTTAATATACTGATCTAATAATAGCAAAGGATGACTTTGCCAAATACTTCTATCTAGGTCGAATTAACTAGGAGAGTATCACCATCTTCCTTCTTGCTGTCTCTAGATATAACCGACACACTGAAATCTACAACAACAGCTTTAGCCCACAAGGCTACTCGGCATGACACTCCCCAACCCATTTGTAACTACATCTGGTGGTTGATCAGCACAACTCAGTGATCTATGCTTGCTACAAGGGAGCCTCGATCTTATTGGAAGACCATCGGGTCATCTATCTTGTAGCCTTATCTAGGTACATCATTAGGACAAGACCTTCAACTGCTGTACCAGATTTTCTTCTTAGATATGCTATCAATATTAGTGTCATCACTTCTGGGTACTGATAGTCGTGGTCAAGTATTGATGAGCTGGACAGCCACCATTACAGAGTTCCCCATACTTGATCCACTTGCAGTGTTGTCTTGTCACAAGTGCCAAATCTTTGTTGAGTCTTGATGCATTTAACAGTTTATCAGTACTATCCAGCTGTCGTGGATTTTCCATCATTTGTTTCATAACCGATTTGGTGGTGGATTTAATGTGCATCATCATTTCCACATAATTTCTGCTTCTAGTTCCACATCATCGTTACATACATGTTGTGCTATGGTTTCCTCCAAAATTTCAAAATTTCAAAATTTCAAAATTTCAATTTTTTTTTGGCTTTATTTTCATGCATTATTTTTAAGCTATTGTGCATAGCAGTATGGACCTTGTCTTGTAATTCCCGTACCATTATTTCAACCTTGGAAACTTCCACCGCATCTTCCTCTGCTTGCGCAACCAACTACTCCACATGGTCGGAATGGGCATGTTCCAAGGATTCCTCCACTATCGATTGCACTATGCTTTGAATTTTTTGCTGCACCAGCTGAATATTCCTGTGAGCTACTCAGCTTTCGATTAGAATTCCTCAACCTCGGGTTCCCTAGCATTTTCTTGCGCATGAAGGGTCTGCACTTCTTGTTGTAGGATTTTGATCTCTACATTCTTAATGACCTTCTACTGGAGGGGCAGCATCCGCATTTCCATCTTTGTAGCACTGATGCACTCATCTGCCTCTCACACACTTCGCCTTATTCTCTGAGCTCTGTCATATTTGAGCAATGTTTCCCAAATGCTCGTAATAGTGTCTGTGGCCTTTGCACAGAGTGCCTCTCCTTCTTTGATTTTCTCAACAGCTTCAGACACTGCTCTTTTTCTTTCCGCCAACACCTCCAGAGGTGTGCTTGGAATTTGTCAGGCTTGTAGATCTTCTACTTGGTGCTGAAAATATTACACGATATTTGCAAGCCTGATGAATTTAGACAGGGATTCTTCATCCTCTTACCTAGCCCCTAGTGGGAATGCTGCAATGGAATTCTTAATAGAATCCACCAATGCAATATGGATTTGTTCACGGGCTAATATTTCCTTCTCCTTTTCAGTTAGGAGGTTGATGCACTATTACAGTTCCTGATCCTCTCCTTCCAACAAGGCCTTGCACAGCTTGGCCTTCCTTTGCTACTTTGCTTCCTGGTAAGCAACGAAGCTTTTCCTTAGCTGAAGTTTGGTTGTGGCTACCTGCTGAATGCTATAGAATTCCTCCAAGAGCAACTTGGAGAAGTCTATCTCAGCATTGCTATCACCAGGACCTGAGCTTGTCTCTTCATTCGCTCCTAGTTCCTGATTCTGATTCAACACTTTGATCAGTGGTACTAACATTGGTGTAATTAGTGGCACACAGGGATCAACACCATATGTTGCGGCCTCCACAGTTTCCTTGACATCGTTAATGGCTGTTGTCAGCTTATTGAGGTGATATTGGACTTTGGTAGCAATTCTAACTTGCTACGCCTTTAGACTGGTGAGGTTACCTTGCGCAACTTTAGCCACAGCGTTGGCAAGTTCCTGTATATCATCCTCAGTTAATGTAGTTGTGTTCGTCGTTCTGTCATATTTCTACTTCTTTCGACATGATTGGCCTTCTTCTAGTTGTACATGGGTCTGCGTCTATGCCTGATCTCTAGTGTGCGGCTGTTCTAAAGGATGCTGGTCCGAGTCATCCATATCATCATCATCCTCGATGTGTTCTTGCGATGGATTATCCTGGGTATAATTGCCTTCATCCTCTTCAGCATTAAATTGATGAATTGGCGGTTCTTCTGCGTTTTGTTCTTCAGGCAGTGGCTCTATGAGTGGGCCGCACCATTTCTCTGGCCAAAGATTGACGATTGCATACACATCGTCATCTGTCACCATAAAGCTCGCTTGGTGTACTTGTTGAAACACATCTTTTGCAGGCAGCAGGTTTATATTATGCGCATCAGCTTGAAACTTGATGAAGGCAGAGTACCTGTGCACAGTTGTTGCACAGATCCTGTGGGACTGCCAGACAAACTGACACAGCGCCTCTGCATACATAAATATTACAATGTTGTTATCATGTTGGTGATTATTGTTCACCTTATCTTCCCATAGATTCTAGTACCTTGCACCCAGGAAAGATAGCGGGACATCCATTTGTACATAGTCTGGAGGGTCATCCCAGACAGTGAAAGAAATCAAAATTAGTAACCAGGAATAGTAGAATTTGTGATCGTCCTTATGCTTAGCCAACATCACATCTTCGATTAGTGCATTTAGTAAGTACCGTGACCACTTGAATTTTTCTCCCAATGCACATAAATCTGCAATTTCCACTATTTTTGTTGAACATTACATCGGTATCATCTTAGGAAACATTTTACAGGATAAGATTTTTGCAGCAACACAGACACTCTTGTCTTGGATGGGCCCAGGAAAGTAGCCCCAACCTGTTCACTGATGGTTATGCTTTTTCTTGATGGGTTTATTATTTTTCTTAGCCAGGTAAGGGAGAGGATCTTTTCCTTTACTTGGGAGTCTCGTTATCCTTGCAATTAATTCAACATTAACCGAATAGGGCTGATCCAACCATAAGTATCCTTCATGGAAGCATACTAGTAACTGCTTCACATATGTAGTGACCTGTATGCTATGGACAAAGTGAGGGATGAACAACATGTTGATTAGACCTGTAGTGGCCATTCCCTCGGCCCACTTATTTGGCTTGATCACCTGGGCATTACATGCAGTGGCCCGGGTTATGTTCATGCAGTCTTTTATCTATAACCCTTCTTGTTGTAGAGTGTCATAGCCTTGGAATTTTAATATAGCCAAGTTGGGGAGGATTTCGTGTAGCAAGGTCATGCCGACAAGGATCTGTGGTGCTATCAAGGTGGTCACCGCCTTTTTTGGAAGCTCTACCTCTAGTGAATGAGCTCTTCTTGGAGGAATGTAACAAGGAAAATTCGGGTCGGCCCGTTGTACCTCTGGCTCTATCTATGGTAGCAATCCTTCATCTCCAACATCATCTCCTTGCTATGCAACATCTGCCTTTCCTCATTTGTCTGGAGTGGTCAGAACCTTATGTTTCCTTTTCCTCGGTGGTGGTCGTGCAGATGCCTCTTGGCTACATCTGATTGGGATGCCTTAGCTCTCTGTCATGTGCCATAGCTGCTTGTTGCGGTCTTGGAACAACTGGTATTCCCTGGACTGGGTTCAACATAGGATGCGAACCAAGGGTCAGAATGGTTTGTTGCTTCCTTATTCTTGCCATTGTGTCGATCTCTGGTGGTTGTTGTGATTGCGGACCTTCGGCTGACTGTGTTTCTACTTCCTCATCAATGAGGAAACCAGAGATGACAATTGCTTTTGATGCCTCACTCTCACTGGTAATGTTAATTACCATGGGCATTGGCATAACAAAACAAAGATGAGATGATTTAGTTCTGTAATGGCTCAGCTCTGGTGCTCACTATGCTTACAAAACTGCTTGTTGGGGAAGCCGAATATTTACATATTCCTTGATGTCTTTAAATCATCATTTGACAGGAGGTTTAGGTCTAATCAATATCTCGAGTTTCCTTTTCCAATGCTTTCTTCATTAATTTTTGTAGCTGGCCTTTTGGGTTGTATTTGTCAGACTATTTATGGTAATTAGTGCTAGGATGGGTGATGAGATCTAAAAGTACGCCACCCTACTCCTCGTACTACATCAATTTAATGCCACACAGGTGTCCCAACTGTACAAATATTTGGCATGGATCTACTGGTTAATGTTAGCTAGCCTGTCATTCTTGCTTTTTGCATCCTTTGGCCCCTTCTTGCCTTGCCCCATATACCAACGGCTTTTTGCTTTGCTCACACTTTGCACACTTTTCTTTGCTCGCTTGAGTTTGTGCAATGACTTAGTTATTATGTGGTTTATTTCTCATGCTTTCTGTTGGTTCTGTTGCAATCTTGAAATAGAATATTTTACGTCTTTTGGCCATTTTTTTCTACACATGTCATAGTAAAGTTTCAGGCAACTGTCGTTCATCAAACTCACGACATGGGTACCATCGACTTTTATATGGTTGCTTTGCACCATATCCATATCCTGTGTGATCGTATATGGCCTTAATCAAATTGTCTTCAGTTTGTGTGGGTGCTTGAATACTTTTCTATCATATTGTAGGACAAGTCTTCCTTCTGTAGATGGATTCACCCTAATAGATTGATCATGCAGTGCCGGCAGTTGTTGCTGACTTGGCTTAATCTATTAAGTCTTCTACCATTCCCCTTCTTCCTGAGCAGTTGAGAGGGAATAGGGTCTGGTATTCCTGCAAGATATCTCTGATCTATACAACTGCTTCAGCATGCGAACACTTTTGTATTATTCTACGATCTTCAACTGTTTCAACTGCTTTTGGCCTGCTGAAGTTAATCGGATTATCTTCTGCGTCTCTGGTTATATTGTCTTGCTAAGTAGCTATGCTGTGTTGATGAACATTAGCATATTTGATCTTCTCAACTATACTCCCTTTTTCCTTATGGACTGTAGCATGAATTGTAGGGTGTTTGTTAGCAAATACAACTATATGCGCAACCTACTGGGTTCCTTGTTGCAGCTGCTCAGAGGTATCATAGGTCTTAGGCGCCACATCCAAGGTGTATATGAAACTCTCATAGGTGTGTAGCTCCCTTGACTCAGTCTCCACCCATCGCACAAGCCTTGTAACTCTTGCACACCTTCTCATGGAGACTTCATGTAATCTATTTTGCCAATTCTCTAAAGTCTCCCATGAATCAGATGTACATGAACTTGCGCACTTCCATATTAGGTTCCCATCTTCCGTCAGACTAATATGGTCTTCGTGCATAGCTGTACCATTGTATATTTGATCAAGGTAATCACCCTACCCCTCATTATAAACAGGCTCAATGCATCTTTTCCCTTCGAATGGATCGATGGGTGATACTACCCTCATTTCCTCATCTTCAAAGGAGAGGATCCTTTTTTTGAAGTTTATGATTATTTGATTTTCTATAGCCCAATCTATTCCTAGCAGTGTGGGGTAAGGGTTTGTATCATCCACAATGTTGCTGACCTCAAAGTACGCATATGTGCACAATCCTTCAAAATCGACAATTATATTGCTCAATTGACCAATGGGTAGTACCTTCACCTGATTGGCAAGTCGCAACTGGATAGGAGACCAGTCCAAGTGTGGCTTTTCCATGCTTTCCCATGTCTGGCATTGTTAGGATATTGACATCTGAACCCATATCCAAGATGATATAGTCCATGTCATAATCACCTATTTGCGCATTCATTCTCAGTTCGCGACCAGTTTTGCATTTCCGTCGCACCTGGTTAGCCTTCTTCTCAATTTGTAGCTCTACATGGATCTCATCTATCATTTCTTGTAGCTCTGCAATAGTATCTTTATCTTGGATTAGCATCAAACAATTTGATAGAAAGGTTCTCAGCTTACTAACCTTAGATGAGGCCTTCTTCTATAATATGTGTTGGAACTGTTTAGGCATGTCTTTGACTACCACGGAAGTCGATGGTACATATGGGCTTATGAAGTTTGATTGCACATCCCAGAATATTTATTTCTATTTCTAGCTGGTTGGTGATTCTTTTTTCTGTGCTTCCAGCCTCACTTGTGGCTGCGGTTGTTCTTGTGGGTTATCTTGGTCTGCTCTAGTCATCGCACCTCCTCGAGTTACAACGGAAATGTTCAAGTCTTGCAGTTCAGCCATGATCATCTGAACATTTGCATTTGCATTTGGCTTTGGGTTTGGTGGGGGTTGGGTGTGGTAATGGTCCTTTCTTGCCACTTTGAGATCAGCTGAGGACATTGTTCAACATTATGGTCCTGTCCCTTACAATATGAGCATGTTCTTGTAGGCTCTAAACAATCTCTGTAAAAGTGACCTAGTTGTCCATAGTTATAGCATGTAACTGGACCTCTTCCCTTACCAAATCCTCCTTCGCTACCTCATGCTCTATGGTTTCCACCACCCCTTCCCTGAGGGTGTAGTTCATATGGTGGGTATTGGTTCTACTGGTATTTTTCCTGATAGGGGTTTTGTTGTGCATATGGCTGCTAAAGCATGTATGGCTATTGGTACTGATTAACTGGGAACTGTGCAGGTTGATATGAGTCTTGTGCCTATTCAACCTAAGGGAACCCCTCATTTTTCATTAAGTATGTATTCTCTATAGTCTTTCTCATCAAGTCCTACTGATTTATAGAATTTACAAAATAAATTTGCAGGGGTACTTACAAAATTTTGCAAATATAAACATCCTTTGTCGCGGTGACCTCTTGATTGGCATATATGACACCATGGCAGCCCCTGGCCATTTGATGGGTTAGGTGCACCTAACACAACATACTTCAAGAAGGTTAGACAGTTATCCTTGGCGTGTCTGTCCATTCTACATTTTTTGCACCACAAGTCCTCTTGTGCTTCTTTGCCCTTCTTGATATCTTGAAGTTGTATCGTAAGGTTGTCTAGCTGTGACTGGATCTGTACCATTCCGGCGACACCATCACCAATGGGCGAGGCCTCTAGCTTCATCGCTAGCTCTAGTGCTTCTGTTTGTGATTCAATATTTTGCTGCATCAACAGACCGCGGATGTGTGGTAGCAGAGCAGCAATAAACTACTCCTTATGTTGTACATTGGACATTTGGAAGCGTTTTTTGGCCATCAACATCTTGAATCACTGATCAAAGTCCCACACAGTTTCTTCTAGAGCCTGCTTAATCTCCTTAATCTTAGTAATACATTGTGACTCTTATTTGGGTTTCCTAAACTCAGAGATCATTGCAGCTTGGATCTCCTCAAAGGTATTCTATGGTGTTCCGGCTGGTGTGGCACAGAACTTCATGAACTAGTCTAGCACCCGACCCCTTAAGGTCATGATCATCTGCGCCTTCTTTATGTCTGCACTATGGAATAAATGTACCATCCACACAACTTCACAGGGGAACCAATGTTGTTCAGGGTATTCCATTCCATTTCCATTAAATGTAGGTAACCGGACGTCTGTCACAGCATTGAGTTGGCGTTAGGATTTTCTAGGACAGGGTTCAATGGGGTTGCACCTTCTTGCACACTAGTTCCAGGGCTATTGCTATCCATATTAGAGGTCATTTTAGGGGATGAGACTCTAGTTCCAGGGCTATTGCTATCCATATTGCTATCCATATTAGAGGTCACAATGCTTTGGTGTACTTGAGATGAAATATAATATGAATGTCATGTTCAAGTATTCTGGTGTAAAGTGTTGACCTAAAAAATGGTCAACAAGCATATAGATGCAAAGTTTTGTAATGTAGAGAAGGCTAACTACAATTTCTCCTAATATCTTTGAATCTCTAAGTTTCCCCTAATAACTACAATTTACCCTAATTTCCCCTAATATCTTTGAATCAAATCACACATGTTTGATCCATACCATCCATTAGACTATAGGGTATTTTTCTAGTGTGCACCAAGAGAAGTTACGTAGATTAATACGTATTTTCCTAATAAACCTATTATATCTATATGATAATGATTGGATTCGTGTTTGTTGATAACTTCTTCATGTTTAAGATATATTCATATAATTCACAAATAGTTCATTCTTTGTGGATGTTTGTGTATATTATTGGTATTAGTATATATCGTTCTTCCATGGTGACGATGTGTAATCATGATATTACCATTTTTTAATGGTGTAATGTTTGTTAATATGTTTCTTTATGATATCCTAGTTGTATTTGAGCATTTGCAAAGGATTGGAATAATGTCATGTTTACTAAGTGTTTTCACTCTCAAGAACTATTTTAATACACATAGGATATTGATGATATTTTCAAAATGATTCAACAATAGCAACTTGATATAAAAGAACCACTACAAAATGTTGTCATGAATGGATGCATTTAAATAACATAAATGTTGGAAAAAGACAGTTGTAATGGGTTAGCATTATGAAAGTGGGTTTAGAATGACCCAATGCTAGAAATAAATCATGACCATTTATGTGATCCAAATGCCAAAGTTACAAAAGGGAAAACCCCTTTAACTATTGTTAGCCTCGATATTTCATGGTTTGTCCACCATGATACTATATACCCTTTTAAGGGCCGATGTAGTAGGGCTTTTTCCCTAGCTACGTGCAGAAATGGCTACCTTCTGTCTATAGGATGGAAGGATAGGGTCTCTATGGATGGAAGAGAAAACCTACATGAAAGGGTTAGCAAACCAAGCAAAACCTGCAGCACACTGTTAATGGAGAACCTGTGAAACAATGTGAGAAAAAACACCTGCAAATAAAACAATCTACAAAACTAAGCTACTAACAAGAAACACACATTATACCTTCTGGTTTTGTTGAAATGGGCCACCATGCCCTAGCAGGAAGCTACCTCTCTATGGAATGGGATTTGGCTAATGGAGCAAGTGAGGGAGAGGGATGAATGGCTTGAGAGAGATGGGTCTCAAGGCACACATACAAGAAGAGTAATGGTAGGGAGAGAAGGAGTATTTTGAGAGTGACCCCCACCCTTGTATTTATAGCTTTTTCTTGAGTTTTAGGGTTTTAAGCCCTTGGTCATGGATTTAGCCCCTTTTTAGGGCTTTAAGCCCCTTCCTCCCATTTTTTAGCTCCTTTGGGGTTTTTAGGCCCCTTTTAGGGGATTTGGCCCCTTTCTATAAGCTTTAGCCCCTTTGAGAGCTATTTAGGCTCTTTTATGGGTTTTTAAGCCCTTTTTGGTGTTTTTGAGCCTTTATAAGGGTGTGGGGGTCAATGAGGGTAATGAAATAGATGTCTTTTTGTGGTGTAGGTCATGTAGAGCTAATCGGAGGATTTTTTGGGTTAACATATTTCCCCCTGATGTGCAAGGGCAGGAGCTCATTGTATGGCCAATGGACATCATAGGATTTTCTAGGGAGAGGGAGTGCTTCCTGGGTTGGGACATGGTGGCTTTTGGTTTTTGTATTAATATGGTTCCCATTAATGGGTGAGATACAAATAATGCGTGACATGTCTATGGACGAGGCGGGCATACCCATGCTCGTAACAATGTCAAAAGAATAATGCAATCTATGCTCTACAATACAAGAGTCAATCATATACAACTGATGTTACATAGTGGCGGCCTCATTGAGAGGATGAACACAATATTGATCTAAAGAACCGATACATCGGACTCATGGAATTCTTATGGAGTGCTATATCTTCACAACTGATGATTTGCTGGGTCTGGAACTGTACATAACTGTAAGTACTTAATGACATGGAGTGTCAGAGTCTGTAAGGTACAATATGCTGCATCAATCATGAATCTATATAGAATCCATGTGTTGTGGCTTCTGAACACTATCTCCAACGCAACCCGGAAATGATAAGGGACATGAACTTGTTTGGGTCCCTCAATAGACTCATCAATGTGCCAGAGTCGAGCGATATCCAGGGTCTTCAACCAAATATTGCATGAACCAATACCCTATATGAATCTCAACAATGTGATGATGTAGCTGGATTCGTGCACGTGAGACACAACCATCCCAAGAGGCACTAAGGACTCCTCTCAAGTGGTCTAAGGAACTCATCAATGAGGTTAATGAATCCAAGATACAAGGACCTCTAGGTCTATCCTCTGGAATATATGTGTTGTCGTCGATAGAGTGAAACCTGCAACTGACCAAGGAAATGGTGTTTCCTTGACTAGAAACACGAGGGAGATAACCAATGGTGTGAGACAACCTAGAGACTAACACACTGAAATAGGGAACATGGGTAGGGAATCACGAGGGACTCAAACTTCCATTGTTCATAGTATGATGGCAGGGCAGACCAGGAAACAAATGAAACTGACTCATGGGAAAGGGATCATAACTATAATACGGAGGATGTAACTGTAGACTAGAAATACTTAGGGGAGGTAGATACTTTTAGTATTGATGGGATCCAAGGAAGACACATTGTAGAATACTCTGAACAAAGGGGACCCAAAGTGGGAATGTTGTTGAACTGTTATATGTGGGTTGTTGTCTAAAGACACCGTTGTGGTATGATCTCGTGGACTTTTGGATTTTTGGCGAGCCTAAGAAAGTAAATGCTCGATGGTGCTTTCAATTTTAGAGAGTCTGAAAGCATGAACAAGACTCCAGTGGGAGATATTTTTTGTTGGTAGTCTCCTGTGCCTGAAAAAGGATAAAAGTGTACATAGGAGAGCTTGCCCATCTTTGGGGGATGGAATACTTCTTTACCATCGACAGTCCAATCAGGTCGAAAAAGGTTAAACCTGTACTGACTGGATGGTCATTCAAATGCTTTTACAAGCATGAATGAAACCAAGTTTGCTCGGTGATCTTTTCTTTATGAGAAGGATGGAAAAGAGCTTAAATACAACCCGTGCTGAGATTTTTTGTAAAGTTCGCCCACTCTGCCCGAGAAAGCATAAAAGGATTCAGAGGGGAATGGTCTTGGCTTGAATGTGCAAAAGTGATCTTGTTCATATGGAAGTCTACACGGTTCGCAAAAGGAGATAAACGAAGCTATGTAGACTCCCTTTTCGATACTTTAACGAGCGGGAGAGGAAGCAGATGCGCTCGACGATCTTTTAATACTTTTAGGAGTCAGAAAAGGTCTTAACAAAAACTCTAGTATGGTCAACTGATCGAGGGGGAATTGATGGTGCCCCCCTTTCAGGACAATGGAAAGTGGTCCAAAGGTCATCCATGTAGTATGGATGGAGTAGGTGGCTCTTGAACATACCAACACATGCAAGAGATGGATCGCGGAAGAGGCATGTGAAACGGTGCGGTGGAGGCACGCACATCGAGGTAACCTTCGGTAATAGGTTTGAAGGAGCAGTGTAAGTTGTGGTGGATGGACTAGACTACATATGATGTGAGTGCAAGTACGGAGGCACTTATATTCCAAATGCATGTGAAAGAAATGGTTCTCCCTCCCGAAAATGGTCCAGCATCTATGTAAGCTATGATGGACGGATTAGACAGTTATATGTGAAAGGCACATAAACCAAGGTAACATCTAGGAAATGGCCCTAAAAATTGTTTACTGATCATGAGAGTATGGTCTCAATGAAAGATAGAGGACGAAATTCTGAAACCATTGGTGTGAACAGCATCCCAAACGGACTCTGTATGGCCCAGTTATGTGAAAATGAAGAAAATAGGTCAAATGGGGCCCATAAATGGGTGGGGATGATGTGGCAGGTGTCATTGTCACTGTTCACTGCTGAGTTGGAGAGGAGGTCCACGAAATTATTTTGCTGATTGCTCCCATTTTGACTGGTGGTTTTTCAATCTGTGACTTGTAGGTAAGAGTTCTTGCAAAATCTATCTTTTTCAGTGGTTTATTTTTTGGATTTGCTCACCCGGGGACCCTCTGTGATCCTGTAGGGATTCCACAAGTCGGGTCTCTCTTTTCATGGTCAAAGGAGTGACTGGGTCACTTGTTCTGCTCGTATAGGTGCAACTAGGTTTCTCTTGTCGATAAGAAAAGAGTGATCTGGGGTCGCTCCTGTTTGGCCAAACAGTGCGACCTAGTCGCTTCTGTGAGGCCTGTTTGAGTGACATGGTCACCCTTTTTTATTTGACAAGTGCGACCTAGTCCTAGGGTGGATTTTTTACTGAAATATGTGGCTGACAGTTGTTTTTTTTTGTGTAGGATGCCTAAGAATGTGTGGTGAGAGAGAGACTGCAAGGACCTCTGGGAGGAGGCTTTAAGAAATGGGAATGTATGAGGTACGCTAGCTCGTTATAGGTTACTGAATTTTATGCGCATTCTGTTGATGAAGAGTTTTCATTTACTACTTCAGACGCTTGTGAGATTTTGGGATGTTGGAGAAGAGATTTTTATTGTACAGGGGCAACGGATTGAGATCACACCACGTGATGTGTATTTTTTTGACTGGGCTCCCAATGCTAGGAGTTGTTGGCGACTTGGTGTTGACACTGTCGCGTGGGGAGACAGTGGAGGATTTATGTGATAGGCACTGTTATGCTACAGCATATGTGCCTAGTTCAAACTTCATGTTGAGTGATATTGAGGAGCTTTCAACATGGGCTGTAGCAGTGATGGTGCTATGCATCTTGGGTTCATCAGGGAACCACAAGATATCGGGACGACAGCTACAGATGGTGGCGCATGCCATGAGGGGCACTTATTATGGATGGGCTTAGATGTACTTGCTTACAGTTCAGCGAGCGCTGAACCATGTAAGGGAATCTAGCAGAGACTTTTTTTTCAACTCTTTTTTATGTGCTTTCTTTTTTGAGAAAGTACTAACTCTACGTCCGCATCAGGCAGTGCGGGATAGTGGTCCGCAGGAGCCGCGAATGGGTAGATGGTGTCAGATGATGGTGCGTGAGGGAGGTGGCAGAGTGGGCCACTTCTTCACGTAGGAGTTGTTGGAGAAGTGGAAGTAGCTCCCGGTGGTAGTTGAGGGATACCCTTATGCTGGGATGAACTATCATGGAGACACTAAGATGCCTCGACCTCCAAGATAGGCTTGGGGACTAATTCGTATGTATGTGTGATTTTTTTTGTGCTCATCTTTATACATAGAGTAGTTTAGCCAGTTGATAGTTGTATGATTATATGCATAGACTGATGGTGTTTTTGCTTGCGTATGTAGATATTGGTCCTCGTCTGCCACCTGGTTATCAGAGGTGGTTGGTCACAATTGCGGAGCCGAAGGTCCCTGCGGGGAACCCTAGTAGGCAGCAGTAGGATTTGGACACTGTTATGCCGCATTTGGAGCGGCTTGCTGAGCAAATTTTTGATGTAGGCTGGCAACACTTAGACAATGAGTTGATTTCCTCCCATCAAAGTGTACCTCCAGAGTGGACTCCTCTGATGAGGAGGATAGCTGTGGCCTGTGAGTATGTTCATAGGGCGACACAATGGGATGCTCCTGTGGAGGATGATGAGTGCTCCGAGGAGGAGGATGACACCGATCCAAATGATGGGGATGAGTCTGGGCCTGACTAGCAGCTAGTGGGGCTACCCCTAGTGCGTTGGTGCACTTAGGATTTTTGTATCGTGATGTATAT
>LPNX010317687.1:323253-387910 GCA_001517045.1 Pseudotsuga menziesii | reverse complement strand
ATATATATATATATGATGCACGTGGATGCACTTTTTATTGTTTTATATGTGAGTCTTTTATGATGATGTGAATGAAATGCCTAGATGATGTGTTTTTACATGTGTATGCAATGATGCATGATGATGTTTTTCGTATGTTTCCTATGTGCGATGATGAATATGCAAATTTAGAATGTCATTAGCCATTTGATGTGCTACACTATTGAGGTTCCTGGGAACATGTGTGAATGTGATGGATTCAAATGTTCTAACCATCTATTTAGTGTGCAGGAATTTTCTAAAGAGGCAGGGATCACGTACCGGTAATAGTTGTTCAACTAAGAGACAAGTAGCTAGGAGTCTAAGAAGACGTCAAGATGGAGGATACCCAACTAGAGGGCAGCGGCCAACAAGCCAGGGAATCCATCATATTCATCCTGGTTATTGGTTGCAATGCCCACACATATTCCGTCAATATGGATTAACTCATGTGACAGGGAGTAGATGGCCCATGTAGTTGAGGCAAGGTTCAGAGACCATCTGCTTGATCTGTTAGCAAATCCGATGTATAGAAACAAGGTAGGATCCATCTAGAGCAGTCAAGGAAACAATACGTAAGGCTCACTTTTTTTTTAAATGTGTAAAATAAAAAGGTACAAGACTATGCTACAAGCAAATTATTGGTGATGTTAAGCATAAAATCTCTTGAGGTAGAGCTCGTTACGGGGGTTCTCCAAGATTTTTCCATAAGATTCAACAAGAATGTATGCCCCTTTTTCGAGGCAATGGTGGATGACATACGGGTTGTACCACATTGACTCGAACTTGCCTTTTCCCAATTTATCATTGGCTTGGTCATAAACCAGAACCATATTGCCTTTGCTAAAGGTGCGAGGGTGGACATGGGAGTCGTAATAGGATTTTGACTATGTTTTCACCGCTTCAATGGCTTGGAGGGAATCCCGACCGTCTTCTATGGTTTTCTCAAGTTGGAGGAGTCATTCTTCCAAAGGAGAAGTGTCAAGGAGGAGTTCTACCATGAGGCAGAGTGATGGGATCTAGCACTCTACAAGGAGTACTGATTCAATGCTATGTACTAACTGGAAAGGGGTAAAACCGGTTGTAATTTTTGCAGATGTGCAATAATCCCATAGGGTGGAAAACAACATGTGGTGCTAGTTGGTTTTATGGTTTCCTACCATCCTTTGGAGCATTGTTTTGATGATTTTGTTGACTGCTTCAAATTGGCCATTGCCATGGGGGTAGTAGGAAGATGAGTATTGGTGTTTGAATTTCAACATGGTTGAAAGATCTATCCAAAAAACGTCTTCAAAGTGTTTACCATGGTCTAAGAACAACTATTTGGGAACACCAAATCACGAAATGATGTGGTTAAAGAAGAAACATGTCGTCATTTCACTTTTACAATCAAATGTGGGCATGGCCTCAGCCCACTTAGTGAAGTAATCCTATGCCATAATGATATATTTATGACCATTGGCCAAGGTAAGGTTGATTGTCATGAAGTCAACTGCCCATTTGCAGAAGGGACCGACTGTGACTATGGGGTGTAATGGTGCAGGGGGGGTTCTTGCTTTTGGGGCAAAGAACTGACATCTGCAATAGTGTTTGACTGCCTCTATGTAATCAGTGAAGATGGAAGGCCAAAAGTAGCTGGCATGTAGAATTTTCTGGGCAGTTTTCAGACCTAAAAGGTGGCCACCATAGGCTCCACTATGATAGTCATTAAGGACTGTCTCAGCCTCGTCATGGGTGAGGCAATGATGTAAGATGGTATCAATGCCTCGATAATATAAAATATCTCCAATCAGAAGATGTGAGCGGCTTGATGTCAGATGCGTCGCCTGTCTTCGAAGTTTAAGTGACCTGTGAACTTTTGTGCGTGTAAATATAGAAGGATGTCTCCATACCATGGGTCTTCCGTGGATATGATGGATAGGAAATCATTGGGGAGGTCATCCCTAGGTGGTGGTGACGTGGTTAATGGGGGCAGATCTATCATGAGCACAACTAGCACTAGTGCCTTTGTTCTTTTCAGGGAAACAAACTCAGAGTCAAATTCTTGGAGGATGACTACCCATTTGGCCGCACGACCTTGTAGAAGGTGACAGCTTAAGAGGTACCGCATTGGGTTGGAACCAACCACTACTCAGGTATGGTTTGCAATGATGTAGTGGCACAACTTCTGGGCCGAGAAAACAATGGCGAGGGCCAGTTTCTCCTTGGGTGAATATCACAGTGGGGGACCTGTCAGCTTTTGGCTGACGTAATAAATCACATGCTCCTGATGAGCATCATCTTCCCGAACCAAGACTACAACAATGGCATTTTTTGAGGTCAACACATAAAGAATGAAGTCTCAGGTGAAGTCTGGTGCAAAAGTAATGGTGTAGAAGCCAGAACTTGTTTGAATACATCAGACGATTCCTATGCTTGTTGATCCCAAACAAAGGGGATTTTTTTCCGTAGTAGGTGTATAAATCCATAGGATTTTGTTGCATACTCTGGTACAAAGCGGCGAAGGAAGTTGGCCTTACCTTGGAGGCTCTGTAGTTGGCGCGGAGTTTGTGGTATAGGGAGATCAAGGATAGATTGAACTTTGAGAGGGTCAATCATTATCCCTTTGTGGGATACAATGAACCTGGAAAGACGGACTATTGGGACACAAAAAATGTACTAAGGGATTCAAGCAAATTTTGTACTTGCGGCATTGCAAAAATACTTGCCGCAAGTCGTCTATGTGTAGTGATCATTTCTGTGATCGAGCAGTAAGGTTGTCTAGGTAGACTAATATGATGTGGATGAGGTCATGGAAGCAGTTGTAAATGCAGTCTTGTAATGATCTTCTTTCTAGATCTGAATTTCGTTAAATCTAGAAAAGTCATCCATGAAGAAAAATACTTCATGTCCGACGCACGCATCGATGATCTAATCAATTAAGGGTGTTGGGAAGTTGTCTTTGGGACAGGCCCAATTCAAATCACAGAATTTTGTACAAACATAGATGTTACCTTGTTTTTTATTTACGAGAACCGGATTTGAAACCCATGCTGTGTAAGCAATGGGGTAAATGAAGTTGGTTGTGCACAGCTTCTCAATTTCAGCTTTGACCACAGAATCTTTGGAGGGATGGATTGGCTGTTTCTTTTGGCATACGGGGACCATATTAGGCCATGTGTCGATGTGGTTCTCAATAATGGATGGATCCAAAGAGGAAATTTTGGTGTAGGACCAGGCGAAGATGTCGTGAAATTCTTGGAAGAGTGCTTTATAGGAAGCGATTTCTTCAGGGGAGCAGGATGCCCCCAACATGATCTCCTCAATCATATAAAGTTTGGTTGAGATGTTGATATTTATGGTTGGCAAGATATTGGCCATGTTTCCTTCTTCGAAAGCATCGGGTGCTGGAATGGGATTTTTGAACCATTCAACTTTCCCATGAATGAAATCCTTTG
Source organism: Pseudotsuga menziesii (assembly GCA_001517045.1). NCBI lineage: Eukaryota > Viridiplantae > Streptophyta > Pinopsida > Pinales > Pinaceae > Pseudotsuga > Pseudotsuga menziesii. The sequence goes on along the minus strand of LPNX010317687.1, from coordinate 384,455 downwards.
TCTCAACTGAAAACTGATATGACATCGGCACAGGTCCTTCGGGGATGAAGAATGAGTGATGGTGCATGTCGTCCCAAGGGTATTTAGGAGCGGTTAAGGCTTCAAGTATCTCCTCGTCATTGCATAAGCAATGATGGGACAGGTTGGAGGAGCTGTAAGTGACTATAGGGATAAGTGGGTATGTCGAATTGGACACCATGTAGATGGACATGGTATCTGAAGAAGGAGGATGGGGGTGGATTTCTTTGATGAGAGTGATCTCAGTTTCAAGGGCATGTTGTCGAAGGTTAGGTAGGTATCTTCGAAACTTAGACAAGTCCTGGCAGTGGTGAGAATAATGTCCATACAATCTGCAAAGCGTGCAATCATAGTTCGTTCTCAACGACTTGTTTTTCTTTGTTGGTCCACTTTGGAGTTCAACCACGGGGATGTTTTTTGTTGTATCCATGGAATCTAAATGTGCATGGATCATGGGAATTTCAGGATAGTTTTGAGTTGCATGGCCCTGTTTATCACACACGGCACATGGTGGGATCTGCTAAGTTTTAGTTGTTGCTTTTGTGTTTTTTCCCTTGGCCCTTTTTGGGTGGGGCACAGTAGGTGCAGGTGCAGTGGTTGGATTTTGTGGGAAAGGTGGGGGATGTGATTCGACCACAATGGGTTGAACAGGGGTTAACATGACCTAGGGCATTGAAGGTTGGTCCAGTGGATCGAGGTACCACACAGGAATCCCCAATGTGAAGTTGGGTAAGTTTAAGGTAGCCATTACAGACTTACTCATGATGCCAGGTAGGGGAAATAGGAAGGGAATTGTGTAGACTAGGGAGGAGCCCAAGTGGCTCCCTGGTGATTGCATCTGGGGATGTGGTTGTGGTTACAGCTGCGCATGATGTTGTGGCTGTTGTTGGGGCTGCAGCTGTGGTTGATGTTTAGGTGAAGTAATGTTGGATGAGAGCATGCACAAATCCACAGTCTTGTTTGGTGTTAGCGGTGGTGACACGAAGGGGAAGGAGGCCATCATGGGGTTTTCAAAAAACAACCCAAGGCCCACATTCAATAATGAAGAGGTGGATGTGTCATCGATGGTAGTGTCGACCATAGGGATAACATTGGCTAGTGCTGTTAGCCCTTGTAGATTGTGATAAGTTAATTGGTCAACCGTCATGATTTTATCATCATGAGATGAAAAATAGTGGATGCTACACCTCTCATGGCATACATATAACTTCTTCCCAAGAGAAGTTTATAGTCCAACTGTGCATTGAAAACCTCTATGTCGATCAGTGTTGTCTTCCCAGCTAATTTTATGGGGATGTGAGGAAGGATACATTGGGCTTTAGTGGGATGGACATCATAAGCCCGTAGAGTAGTGGTGGATGGTTGCAGGATTGGGGACTCAATTTTCTGCCAGACTAAGGTTGACATAACACATGTGGATTCCCCCTCTTCGACGATGCACCGGTGTACGACCATATTCTGAATTGATGCCGAAATTTGGAAGGCAATAGTTGATGGCATCCAGGGCTCTTCGTTATCTGTGTCGAATGTGATCAACTTGGAGTTAGAGGGGTCTACAGCACCGAGGGAGGCTAGTAAGGCCTTTCATAGTGTTGGGAAAGTTTTAAGTACCTCAAGAGCAGACATGGTCATAGGTGTTTGGGCCAAGTCATCAATGATGTTGTAGCTCACAGCAGCTCTAGCCATGGCATTATTGGAAACTCATCGTATGGGAGGGCGTGGGGGAAAAATGGGTAAGTGAAGAGGTGTGTTGGTTGTTTTGGATGTGGATTTCACTACTGGCTTAGCAGGTTTGGTGTTGGCTCCGTATTGATTTCACCTAGTTTGTAAATTGACCTCTTCAGTTGTCAGGGCTAGCAGGTGGTGAACACCTTTTTCTGTTGGTGGAGGTGTAGCAAGGGTGGTGGGATTGGGTTGGGGAGAAGGTGCATTTTATACTAGTCCTTAGAGTGGTAATGGGTTTTAGAGCACCATAGGTGGAGGTCCTGGTGGTGTTGGGTTGGGTTGAGCTGGACCTACCGTATTGTTACCATGCTAGAATTCATTCTGAATGGCCTGCTTGGCACGATCCATGAAGGGGAATTCAAACGTATAGTGCCCATAGATATCACATAGTTTGCATTGTTGATTTGTGCATAATAGAGCATTGCATCTATGTGTGTTTGGTTGCTATGGATTTTGAGCTGGTCAATTCGCCCCGACGTTGTTGGGAGGATTTGGTTATTGAGCACCTCCTTGCGGTTAGTTGTTTCCTCGATTCCTAGCTCGGTTGTTTATGGCTTGCCATTGTTGGTTGTTGGGGGATGGTTGGTTGGGGCAATTATGTTGAGCAAACACTTGTCCCAGAGGTGTGGCAGCTTGAGCAGCTTGCACTAGCGATGCATAGTAAACTTGGGGGGATGGGGGTGCCACAAATCCGTTCATATGTCTCGAATATTATTTTGTCGGCCAAGTAGGTGCATGGGCCTGCTACTGTGATGCAGGTTGTGCATAGGAGTTTGTAGCTCTAGATTGAGACATCATTCTTGAATATTCATGAGCTTGATTTGGGTAGGAAACACTAGGGGTGTTGCTTGGGTGCGGTGGCATCATGGGTGGTGTCATGTGATGTTGTGTTTGGTGGGAAACATAGCCTATGATGCCATCTGTGGCATGGAATGCCATCAGCGTATCCCGGTAGGAGGCGCCTGCATGGGGAGCATCTGGAATGATGGTGTAGAGGTATCCAGACTGGGTGTAAATGAGGTCAAACTATTGGGCCTTCAAGATTGCATCTTTCTCTTTTTGGGGACGTTCAGAGATGACGTCCTTGGCTATGGGTGGAAGCAATGTTTTTAAGAACCAATTAAGGAAGATCCTGTCATCAAGCTTGATCTTGCACAAGTTGTGATGTCACCACCACTCATGGATGTGGTCGGTTATGTGGGTCGCAGTGTTTTGGCAGCAAGATAGAAATATTCCCACCCCTTCATCATATCTGACAGGGAGTGGAAATACTGCAGGAACATAAATGCCAAGATCATATCTGACAGGGAGTGGAAATATTGTAGGAACATAAATGCCAAGGAGTTAAAGTCTAGGTACTTGGCTTGTGGTACCTTAATCTACTGCTTGACTGCAGCACCTGTGAGGGTGTGTTGGAAAATTCCGAGTTTGATTGAGTCATCTATGATATTCTTTGATGAGCACCATATATGAAATGTCATTATATGGTTTTGGGGGCACTCCCCTACCTTCCCTTCAAACTTAGGTATGCTTGAGGGGAGCTTGGTTGGCATGGGATGCCAAAAGGCTTGATGACATATAGGGTCATTGGTTAACCTGGCCTATTAACCCAAAAAATCCCTCACCAAGCTCTATATGACCTACACCACCCAAGGACATCTATGCATGACCCTCATTTGACCCCCACACCCTCAAAAAGGCTTAAAAATATGAAAAGGGGCTTAAAACCCCCTAAAAAGAGCCAAACTAGCTCCCATAGGGGCTAAAACCTCCAAAAAGGGGCTAAAACCCCTCAAAGGAGCTTAAAACCCCCAAAGGAGCTAAAGACTGGGGGAAAGGGGCTAAAATCCCAAAAAAGGGGCTAAAGCCCCAACCAGGGGCTTAAAACCCTAAAAATCCCAAGAAAAAGTATAAATGGAGGGGTGGGGGTCACTCTCAAATCAATTCTCATCTACCTATCGTTATGTTTCCCATGTGAGTGCCTCGAGACNCATTCCTCCATTGAGCCATAGCTCCCCATTCCTAAGAGAGGTGCTCTCCCAAGCTAGGGCATGGTGGCCCATTCCAACCAGAGAAGGTATACATGTCTTTTCAGTCTTTTGCTTAGTTAGATTGTAGTTTTCTAACATTATTTGTTTGCAATCTTATTGTTTAACATTTTCTTGCAGCTTTCCATTAATTGCTTGCAGGTCTTTTTGTTCTCTAACAATTTGATGCAGGGTTGTGGACCTTAGCCCTAACCTTGTGTCCAGGGGTTTCATTCTGTTTCCATTTTGTTTTCTGTTTTATTTCCTTCTGTCCTTCCATACTCACAGGAACCCTACGCTTCCATCCTATAGATGGAAGGGAGTTTTTCCTTCCTATAGCAAGGGCGAAATCCCTACTACAGATTTGGTGACCATACCTAGTCAATCCGACACGATCCCTAGATTTTATTTTTGCATTTTAGTTTTATTTTCCCTAGTTTAGTTTTCTTTCAAATCTAGATTAGATATATTTTTTCCTCCATTTTTAGTTACTGTCAAGCCTCCTCAAGGCCAAGCCGAGCCCTTTTGGCCACAGTAAGGGTTACTGTCGTCCGGATCTGGGTCAGGTTCAAGAAATTTTCATCTTTCGGAGTAGGTTTCTCTTATTAGGTTGAAAGGTGCAACCAGGTCGCTCATTTAGGCCCAAAAGGTGCAACCAAGTCACTCATTCAGGCTCGAAAGGTGCGACTCCATCCCAGAAGCAAGATTTCTTATGTCTGCAGTTTTTGAGCGACCCCCTCGCCTGTTTTGGGGAAAATTTGGTGACCCCCTCGCCACATTTCCCCTAAAAAGAGAGATTTCTATCTCAGATTCAGATTTTTAAAGATTAGGGACTATGAGTGTAGCTCAGCCACCTCTATCCATCAAATCTGCATTTATTGCCTTTTAGCATCTGTTTATTTTTTACAGCATGTGTAAATCACTAGTAAACTAAATGGTTAATTGGTTAATGAATCTGTTTAAAAACTTGAATCAAAAAATTACTGTAGGTTTCAATTCTTAAGTTGAAATTAACATCTTGCCTAGCCCTTCCTCCTCTACCCATTCATCCCCCTTCGGGGTATTCTGGGATAAGAGGAAGGGTGAAGCTCGTATAGTAAAAGGCACTTCACCTGTCATTTTTCTAAACCACTAAAAATGGGTGACCTAGAAGGTAGAGGGGGTGGAGACCGATGGGGGTTTCACAGCGTTCACGTCCTCCCTATTGACCGACCTTGCATTTGGAGAGTGACCTGAGGATCTACGAATGGGCTTAGTCCCATTGTGTTGAGATCCCAACACTCTTTCCTGGTTGAAAAGAAATACAAGTGTAAGGCAGTCACCTAGTTAGGTTCATATTCAGATTCAGGTATGGCATGCATTCAAGTTTCTGTTTACAATTTACTGCTATGTTAAACAATCTATTCACATTATAAGTTATGCAATACAATCTCTGTGGACATTTCATAAACCATACAAGAAGCCACTAAATGTAACAGAAAGATAAAAGACATACACACAAACCATACCACATAAAACAACCAAACTCAGTTCATGATGCTGAGCTAGCCATTAAAATTTATAATTTACATTAATCCAACCATCTGTAGTATTTGAGGACATAAGTCCCTGACTGCCTTAACTGTGGGAAGTACTTGGGATCAACCTAGAAACTCATTGTGAGGATTACCACGGGAACCCCAAAGTAGCTGACCGCTGAGAGGAATTGCCAAGCGAAACGAGCAACGACCCCCACCGATTGACTAGCACTCCCATGAGGAAAAATCCAAGCATTGTCTTCTGGTAGTCTTGGTGGTCAAGTGACCACCTGAAGCCAATAGGAAGCCATTAAAACTAGGGTCCAAAAATCATTACCATATTTCACCACTTGACATGCAAATCAGACACAATTGATCCCCCACGTTCCTCCTCACACCTAAGAGGCAATTCACCACAGTTTGGGTCCTTGAACCAACATCGTCGAGACCATTCTTAATGACCCTCTACACCATCATAAATCCACATAGCCTCTGATTCAGACTCAAAATCATACCAATCTGAGCGGGACCTGCATACTGCACCATCTAGCCCCATGGATGGTGCAAACCCAGATCCATTTTCTGGCTTAGTTATTGGTAGTGGACCCATGTCCACACCCCAAACCACCACCAACACCCCTACTGGTGGCCCCAGGATGGTCATGCAAATCATCATAAGCCAGCTACCACCGCCCATATTGACCAGTGAAGTTGTCCCACCTGTAACACATAGGGGTAGTGTCCCTTCCACCCACACTGTCCCACTTGACATGCCTAGGGGCAGTGGCATTTCCACCTACAATGCCCCTCCTATCACACATGGGGGTAGTGGCCCTTCCACTCACATAGTTTAGTTTACCACACTTGGGGGAAGTGGCTCGTCCACAACGGTGCCACAAGTACCCTCAGCTATGCAGGTGCATCATGTCCCTGCAAACCCCACCACCACTATTGCCCCATCTCACATCAACCTTGGGTCAAACATTCCTTTCATGGCACATCTCAACTTTCTTGACTTGGCTCGGTTAACAAATGACCCTATCAGCCATCAAACGTTTTGGCCTCCCACGCCAACCAAACTTCCCTTAGACATTCCCAAGTTTGAAGGAAAGGCAGGGGAGTGCCCCAAAACCACATCATGATGTTTCACCTATGGTGCTCATCAAATAGCATTGTAGATGATTCAATCAAGTTGAGACTGTTCCAACACACTCTCACAAGTGCTGCAGCCAAGTGGTATATTGAGCTACCACAAGCCAAATACTCAGATTTTAACTCATTGGCTTTCATGTTCCTGCAGTATTTCCAACTCCCTATTAGATATGATGAAGGCGTGGATATCTTGTTACCTTTCCACCAGAATACTGCGACCCACATAACGGACCACATCCATGAGTGGTGGCAATGTTGTATTTTATGCAATATTCAACTTGATGACAGGATCTTCTTGGATTGGTTCCTAAAAACTTTGTTGCCACCTATAGCAAAGGACATCGCATCCAAACATCCCCAATCTGAAGAGGAGGCCTTCTTGAAAGCTCAGCAGTTTGATCTGATCTATGCACAGTCTGGATACCTTTACACTATCATTCCAGATGCTCCTCATGAAGGCACCTCCTACCAAGATGCACCGGGGGAATCCCATGCCATAGATGGCATCATAGCTTCAGTCTCCCACCAACCATAGCACCATTCGACACCACCTGCAGTACCACCACAACCAAGCAACACCCCCAGTGTTTCCTACCAAAACCAAACTCCAGACTATGCAATAATGATGTCCCAGTCTAGAGCTACAACTTCTTATGCATAACCTGTGCCACCGCAGCAGGCCCAGGCACTAGCTTGGCCGACACAACAATATGCGGGACAAATTCCCACATTTGTGGCACCTGCACCCAGCCAAGTTTACTATGCACCACTAGTGCAAGCCGTTCAAGCCCCCACCCCCACTCCTCCAGCACCTTTAGGACAAGTGTTTGCACAGCAAAACCGCCCCAACTAGCCATCCCCCAATAACCAACAAGGGCAAGACAGAAATAACCAAGCCTGGAACCAAGGAAATAATCAACCACAGGGAGATGATCAACAACCAAACCCTCCCAACAATGCAGGGGAAAACCAGCAGCCCAAAATGCTCAGCAACCAAACACACCTAAATGCAACGCTTCGTTGCACACAAATCGGCCATGCAAGTTGCGTGAGGTCTACGGGCACTATACACACAAATGCTGTCACACCTCGGTTTTGACCCCATTTGCATGATGTATATATATGTAATTAATCATGTTGAGGAGCTAAAGGAAAAATCCCCACCATCGATTCAATTGGGTATGTTTCGGCAATGGGGATAGTTGCTGATGGTATATCGTGCTATCCGGCACATTATAATTCGGCATCATGTAAACACGCACATCAATTAAAATAAACCACAACCAGCTATGACGGCACAACATTAAAAATGAAAAGGGCATGATTCCAAAGGATAAGGGTGGGGGATGTCAAACCTTGGTCTATGGGGGGGAACCCATGTGTTACCCTTGTTTGATTTTCCATCTTCCTTATCTTACCCAACCACCTCCATTAAAAATTGCTGCTGGTGGTTGAGGTAGTTATTGTTTTTGGGAGTGGGTGTGGCAGGACTGTCAGTCCTTGCCCACACGCACACTCCACTCATGGTTGACTTCACAATGGCAAAAGAAACCACTACCATCACTCCCGCAGACACACTACTCTCTCCACAATAGTGCTGAAGCTCTCACGCACCTTCGATCTGCATCCGCCATTGTTGTTCATCCTCACGCAGGAGCAGAAGCCTTGTTCATTCTCATGCACTTCCAGTTGTCTATTCACCCATGCGTAGAAGTAGAGCTATCCATCCTCATGCAGGGATTGTGGTCTGATCATTATTTTTCACGCACAGGTATTTTCTATCTTGGTCTCATGCAGCCAGGAGTGGGGAGTCGTCTCCACTGTCACTCACATTGTTCCCCAGTGAGGAAATCGGTCACGGTCACCCACGATTTTCTTGTGGACAGCCATTACGCTCAGGTACTGTGTTGCGGTCTACGTTTGTGTGTTCCTCTGTCAGTGCTAAGGAGTCCAATTTCTTCTCCCATTTTCAGACTGTGTGTTGGGTTCTTCCATGTTTTGCCTGGCTGTGTCTTTTGCTTTGCGTACAGGCTGGGAGTTTGTTCCATCCCCTTTTTCTGTCTGTGTAACCTTCTTCAATGTTGTGTTGAGGAGCTGTGCGTTGTGGATTCATGGATGTTGGGTGACTGCTGAGTCTTCCTTATCCACGTTAGGATTTTGGCTTCTCTCCTATGTTGGGATTGTGTAAAGTTGCCATAATTTATAGTGTGTGTTGTGGTTGCTGAAGTACCCTGGTTTGGGTTGCTGTTGAGTTGTTTTGGCCACGCTAGGGCCAAGAACAAATCTGAGTTGTCTTGTGGCTTGAGCTGTGTTTCCTCTTTTGTTTGGGACTATCCCTGGTTATCTTTGCCTTCATCACAGAACCGTGAGTGGGCTGGTTGCTACGGTATGCAGTGGGTGGTCTACGGACTGTTGAGAGTGGTATTAGAGGCTAGGTATGCATGAGAAGACTGGTGTTGAGGCCACCAGCTTGGCATTTAGCCTATCCCAGCTCCTTGGCAACCTGGTGAACCCTATGGTCTGGGTTTGGCTGTGTGTTGGAAAACCTTGGCTATGTGTAAGCCTGCATTGACCCTTATTCCTTGAGGAATCATGCCCAGCTCGGGGGTGGCAGTGATGCTGAGAGATTGATGAGCATGCTGGCCTATGGTTGGTGGAACGTTGCAACGACGTAGCTGGTTGCGGGGCGAGTTCTTCATTAACAGGTAAGTACTGCTGACTATTTCATCTCTGTAATTTAATCTACTGTTTAATGAATTATGATGAACATGTTAAATGCTAGACTGTATATGTTTGCTTCCGCTGAATGTTAACGGATTATGCATCCTGTTATGCATTATGTTAAGTTTTTAATTTCAGCATTTATTCTTGTTCCTAGTTATGGGACTGTTTTCATGTCTGTTCATGTTCATGGGGCTGTTTTCCCGGATGTATTGGTGTTGGTCGCGTCCTCTTGCCTGGTGTGAGGGTCGGGGACGTGACAGCATGGTATCAGAGCTCATGTTGCAGCATGGGCCTAAATGGACCACCAAAACGCAGTGACAATGGCAGGATTTCTTTCTGCCCAGCAAAGATCAGAATTTGATGACAGCAAAACTTCCATAATTTTTCTAAGTGTTGGAACAGTCAGTTCAGTTGAAACATTTAGTGGAATGGACTTCCGACGTAGCGGAAGAGTTAGACGAAAACACGCCCGACGGGAACAGTTTCAAGGAAAAATCGCGGGAAATTTGTCTAAGTGTTCGATGTCCATCGGAAAGATTTAGCTGTTCAAGCATCCACCGTTGCGGATGGCTAAAGGACTACGCATCCGACGAGAAAAGCCTCCGACCACCGATGCCGCAAGAAAGTTAAAAAAAATTAAGTATAGAAAACAGCGGCTATCGAAAGAAAATAGCTGATCCTGCGCCCGCCGTTGCGGAGGTCTAGAGCACTAGACTTCCGATGTGAAAAGGCTTCCGACGCCGTGAAGGAAAGTTTAAAATTTTTCTAAGTAATGAAAGTAGCGGCCATCGGAAGAAGTTAGTGGTTTGATGTTCCACCATTGCGGAAGGCAAAAGCACTAGACTTTTGATGAGAAAAGACTGTTGATGCCGGTCAAAGAATTAGTTCATCGATCGAAAGTAGGTAGTGTTTGATGTTCCGCCATTGCGGCTGCGGAAGGAACAATTTGGCCGACAAGGAGGACATATTTTGAAAAATTCTCTAAGTGTTAAGACCGTCAGATCGTCGAAAGACCCTCCGATATAGACCCCGGTAGCGGCAAGAGATAGAAGAAGTATCAACCGACAAAGCGGATGGAAAATTATGATGGTGCCACAATGGCGGCGGAAGAAAGATGTTGAGGGTGCCGATACGTCAGTGGAAGAAGTAGAAAATTTCCGAAGAAGAAAGATTTCCGAATAAGAAGAAAAATTTTCTAAGTATAGAAAACGTCGGAAAACTTTAGAGGATCAGTCCGCTGATACATCGGAAGCCAGAGGAAGATCGACCCGAAACATCGAAAAAATTTAGTTCATTGGACAGCCGATGAGCAACATCGGATGAAGTAAGTGGATTGAACATCCGTTGTTGCGGCTGCCTAGATGACTACGGATCTGACACGTCAGAAAAAAAAGAAGATCGGATCGCCGATGCATAGTGCTTAGTGGATCCGATAGCCGATGAATAGCGGAGATGTTAGTTGTTTTGAGAGCCGATTCTGGTCGGGCTGATAGTCGAAATGAGAGCCGATTCTGCAGGGGGAAATTTGAGATTTTCAAGTGGGATTTTCTAGCAGATTTCGACTGTTTTCCAGCAAGGTTTTTTAGTAGTTTTTCAGTAGGGTTTATAGGTAGCTGAAGTTGGCACCCATTCCAAAATGCAGATGTGTGTAAAATGTCGAGTTTTGGTGAGAATCTTCATTCTTGGAAGTGGTGTGGTTTTCACACCTGAGGTCGGAATGAAGCATGTGGATAGGCGTTGGAAAGCTTATCCAGTAAGGAACAAGGGAAAGTCACCAGAATCTGATCCTAGAGCAGCAAAGTGATAATGACGGCCATTGCTATCAAATGGACAAATCTGGAGAATTGCATGCCCAGAGGTAGCAAGGACTATGAAGGCTAACCAGTTGTTGTGTGGAAGAGGAATTCCATGTGAAGATGAGGGATTTGAAGGGGAAGTTTCCTTAAACCCTATCTTACTGATTATAACTACATTCCTAAGTTTTATACTTGAAATGTATGAGGATATGTATTGCATGCATAGGATATTACATGTTGGTAAGAATATTGAAAATTATAATGAGCCACTAATGATAACTATTGCATTGGTGTTGGCATTAGTGGAAAAACCAACAACAACCTAGACATGGCTGAATATGTTGCTGATGCTGAGAAATGTGACCAGCAACCCTATGAAGAAAGGGATGAGGCAACAAGTCCATAATCAAAAGTTGGTGAGCAAATCCTGCAATCTCCTGCAAAGGACCAACCAAATTGGTAATGCCAAGGGTGTAAGTAGGACCCATGCAGGTAAGGGTTGATTATGACAATTCCATGGAATGGTAAAGGTAAAGAGACCTCCTACCATGTGGATATTTGAATATAGAAAGGTGTCATTCCTGTATATATTGATTGAGCTTAGTAGCCCAAGGAAAGTAAGTACTGATGATCTTGATTATAGTCATGCATCCTACATGAAGTAGTCATGGTTAGGCCATGCATGGTATGTTTGAATGCATAGTGTTCCTGAATCAGTGCAAGGTAACATTGAATGAATAGGAATTAAGAAGATTTTATGAATCTTGTAGTTATGCATTGAATGGATGCATATGAAGGGTGTGAGTGAATGATTGCATGAGTATAAGTGCAAATGTTGTGATGCATTGCATGAATGCATTGAGATGAGTGCATGTGATATTATGAATAACTAATGGCTGAAATGATGAATTGATGACAATTCAGGAACCATTTCAAAGGTTGTTATGAATACAGGATTGTAAGTGCATAAAGAGGATAGTCATGATTGATTGTCTGCTGGAAATGCTCTATGGGAGAGCAAGGTGGTACAAATGATATGCTTGTGAAGTAAGGAGTATCTAAACATTTCATTTAATTGCATGAATGATGTGACTATGCCTTGCAAATGTTAATATGATAATGATTGCATGAAGTAAATGAGTTTTGGTAATATTGATGTGATTAACAGCTGAAAGTATTTGAATTTTATAAATTCTGAAAATTCTTCAGTGATGGTTGTAGCAATGAGAAGTTTATATGCATCCAGACTTACCAAGTGTTTGGTTGATTGAAGCTCAGGTTCCAGGTAGATTATTTCGAGCATGGAAGTGAGAGGTAAGACCCTTACCAATGCCAGAATCTACCATGTGAAAGAGCCAAACCTTATGAGAAGAGTCTCATGGTTGTAAAAATAGTTGGTATGCATAATAGGTTGTTAAATCTGAATTGTGAATTTCGGATTTGAGAAATTGCTGACAACTACTAGTCACTAGTGGCTTGCATAAGATTGTGTTGGATTATTGAAGCTTAGGTTTCAGGTAGATTATTTCGAGCATGGCAGTGAGAGGTAAGACCCTGACCAATACCAGAATCTACCATGTAAAAGAGCCAAGACTTATGAGAAGAGTCTCATGGGTGTGAAAATAGTTGGTACGCATAATGGGTTGTTAAATTTGAATTGTGAATTTTGGATTTAAGAAATTGTTGACGACTACTAATCACTATTGGTTTGCATAAGATTGTGTCAGGAGGACGCATTGTAAGTGGGTGTTTGTATTATGTTAGAAGCAAACTAATTTTTGTAGTAGACAGAATTGCAATTTCTATTGAATTTGATTACCAATGTCATTGCTTGGTTATGGAATAATCAATTGGGATTGTATTATTAGATAATTATTGACTGCTTGGCTATATGATGAATGTGCTAGGGGTGCACGTTGCAAGAAGATCATGTGTGATGGCCTGTAAGAGCCGAACTTCATGGGAAGGTTTTCCCTTGGAAATGGGTTTCGGGTGAAACAGCATTGGAAACTTTGGAAATGTCTCATCTGCACTACATGTTTGGTAGAAACATGAGTGAGATGGTATAAATTATGTCAATAAGACATGTGTGAACATGAAATGTGAAAAGGAGTTGGGATGGAAAACCAAGGGACTGTTAACTCAGAGAAGGAGCCCCCATTCCTCCTTAACAAAGGCATACTGCGTCGACAAATGGATAAGTGTTCTGTGACCCTTGATGAGAATATGCATGTCAAAATTATTAAAATTTCATATGCAGAACATGTTTTGATTTAATATCCATTATGACCGATTGCTTGAGTATGAATAGGGCCTACATGGCTGACATCGGAAAGGGGTACACGCTTTCCGGATGGTGAGTCATGAAAGGGTTTTCAATATTGATTACACTCTAGGGAGTGGACGCACTCCTGGTGTCTCAATACTTGATAGTGAATAATATGAAATATGGTTACAGTTTTAGACTAATAACGCTAATGAGTTTTCTTATATTGCTTGTGCTGACAGGATAAATAGATGCAGTGGGGTGTTGTACCCTAAAGGTGAAAAGTAAAAGGTAAAAGGTAAATGGTTGTTGTGAGGGGTTACGGAGTAAGGGGTATTGTTGATATAAGTGTATGTTGGTGTAAGTGTATGTTGGGTTGTTATATGCTTGAGGATCCATAGTAGATCCTAGACCTGGAAATGGTCATGGTAAAGTTCCAAGCCCAGTTGACATGAGGATGTACTGGCAGGACATTAATTATTTGATGTTGTGGAGTGGCCTGCATGCTGACCTAACATCTAAGTCCATAGGCGATCCCAAGGCTTGCAAAGCGAAGCAGGATCCTGTGGATGAACGAGGAAACGCACAATACAGATAAGTATTGGATTATTTTCCTTATGAATATACATGTGTATATGATTTGGTTATGATGTTTTAAGCTCTTGTTTTAGAGATAAAACTGATCAGAATAAACTAAACATGTGAATCTATTCAATGTTTGGATATAGGTATCGCTGAAAGTGAGGACTATGAGAGCATCCTAAAGGTGCATGTGGACATGTGACTATCCTAGAAAGCTCGGAATGAGCAGCAATGAAAAAGGTGCTAGTGAGACCGTGAGGTTCCTAGCAGTTGGGACAAACCATGTGGAGAGACTCCATGGTTTAGAGGTCTTGAATAGATCAAAGACACTAAGTGTCATGACCAAGAAGGATTGGTCCAGCATTCACGGTGAAGTGAAAGAGGTTGAGAGCATGAAAAGCCACCGTAGTGGTGTGGGTTCCAGGATGGAACAAAAACAAAGAGGGGAAAAACTCTTGCTGCTCTCACTTGCCCTTTTTAATTATATATAAATATATATTTATGCATTGTGAAAACAAAAGATTGTTGAATGCATGTATGACTAAAAATGGAATGTGTGTATTTGCTTAAAGTAATTGTGAATGCTGGAATACTTAATTCCCTGCCCAAGAATGGACATGAATGAGCTCATGCGCCTGTTGGGAAGGCATGAAAAATATGAAAGTCTTTGATAAGACTTGGACTGTCATGCCGATTGGGTCATTAATTGACTAATTTTAATGTCTATATTATGCTTGGTCTGGCAGAATTTCAATGGTGCATTTCATAAGTGAGAAAAGTGAAACCAGGTGGTGCACATTGATCATGGCAGCAGATCAGAAGTTGTTGGACTTGGCTGGAAGTCTCCTTCAAGTGATTGCCAAGACACAAGAAAATTTTGGGGAGATGCTCAAGATACAGAAAAGGAAGAATGAAATGAACCACCAAATTTTGCAAGACTCTACTGGTTTGCAAATGGAGGTGAAAAGCCTTCTAGTAGCAATCGACAAAAGAAAGGAAGGTGGATCAGTAATGGGACATTCGTCCAAGCGACCCATTGGGAAACGGTCCAGGCATGAAGACTCAAAAGAAATTGAGCAGGTAAAGATGAAGCCGCCAGTGAAATGCTGGGAATGCGGAGGACATCATTTACGCCGGGACTGCCCAATGAGGGAACATGATGAGGGCAGTAGTCGCAAATAACCTAGGCTTCGGGATAAGCTGAAAGCTGAGAACTAGCGGGAGAATTTCATGGAAGCCGAGGGGCTTGGTCCTGAACGTTCAAAGTAAATAATTGAATGTGAGACAGATATGCAAAATTTTGAAATTTTGATGTGCAATTGTATATGTATTGTATATGTATTCCTATGTAATGGAACACCGAGGACGGTGTTATTCCAAGGGGAAGGGGAATGTCACACCCTGATTTTGACCCTGTTTGCATGATGTATATATATGTAATTAATCATGGTGAGGATCTAAAGGAAAAATCCCCACCATCGATTCGATTGGGTATGTTTCGGCAATGGGGATAGTTTCCGATGGTATATCGTGCTATCCGGCACAATATAATTCGGCATCATGTAAACACACACATCAATTAAAATAAACCACAACCAGCTACGATGGCACAACGTTAAAAATGAAAAGGGCATGATTCCAAAGGATAAGGGTGGGGGATGTCAAACCTTGGTCTATGGGGGGGGAACCCATGTGTTACCCTTGTTTGATTTTCCATCTTCCTTGTCTTACCCTACCACCTCCATTAAGAATTGCTGCTGGTTGTTGAGGTAGTTATTGTTTTTGGGAGTGGGTGTGGCAGGACTATCAATCATTTCCCACACACACACTCCACTCATGGTTGACTTCACAATGGCAAAAGAAACCACTACCATCACTCCCGTAGACACACTACTCTCTCCACAATAGTGCTGAATCTCTCACGCACCTCCGATCTGCATCCACCATTGTTGTTCATCATGACACAAGAGCAGAAGTCTTATTAATTCTCATGCACTTCCAGTTGTCTATTCACCCACGCTCAGAGGTAGAGCTATCCATCCTCACGCAGGGATCGTGGTCTACTCATTATTTTTCACGCACAGGTATTTTTTGTCTTGGTCTCATGCAGCCAAGAGTGGGGAGTCGTCTCCACTTTCACTCACATTGTTCCCCAGTGAGGAAATTGGTCACGGTCACCCACGATTTTCTTGTGGATAGCCATTACGCTCAGGGACTGTGTTGCGGTCTTCGTTTGTGTGTTCCTCTGTCAGTGCTAAGGAGTCCGATTTCTTCTCCCATTTTCAGACTGTGTGTGGGTTTCTTCCATGTTTTTCCTGGCTGTGTCTTTTCCTTTGCGCACAGGATGGGAGTTTGTTCCATCCCCTTTTTCTGTCTGTGTAACCTTCTTCAATGTGGCGTTGAGGAGCTGTGCACTGTGGATTCGTGGATGTTGGGTGACTGCTGAGTCTTCCCTGTCCACGTTAGGATTTTGGCTTCTCTCCTATGTTGGTACTGTGTAAAGTTGCCATAATTTACAGTGTGTGTTGTGGTTGCTGAAGTACCCTAGTTTGGGTTGCTGTTGAGTTGTTTTGGCCATGCTAGGGCCAAGAACAACTCTGAGTTGTCTTGTGTCTTGAGCTATGTTTCCTCTTTTGTTTGGGACTGTCCCCGGTTGTCTTTTCCTTCATCAGAGAACCATGAGTGGGCTGGTTGCTGCGGTATGCAGTGGGTGGTCTACAGACTGTTGAGAGTGGGATTAGAGGCTAGGTATGCATGAGAAGACTGGTGTTGAGGCCACCAGCTTGGCATTTAGCCTATCCTAGCTCCTTGGAAAACTAGTGAACCCTATGGTGTGGGTTTGGTTGTGTGTTGGCAAACCTTGGCTATGTGTAAGCCTGCATTGACCCTTATTCCTTGAGGAATCATGCCCAGCTAAGGGGTGGCAATGATGCTGAGAGATTGATGAGCATGCTAGCCTATGGTTGGGTGGAACATTGCAGCGATGTAGCTGGTTGCAGGGTGAGTTATTCATTAACAGATAAGTACTTCAGACTATTTCATCTCTGCAATTTAATCTACTATTTCATGAATTATGATGAAGATGTTAAATGCTGGACTGTATATTTTTGCTTCCGCTGAATGTTGATGGATTATGCATCCTGTTATGCATTATGTTAAGTTTTTAATTTCAACATTTATTCTTGTTCTTGGTTATGGGACTATTTTCATGTCTGTTCATGTTCATGGGGTTGTTTGCCCAGATGTATTGGTGTTGGTCGTGTCCTCTTGCCCGGTGTGAGGGTCAGGGACGTGACAAATGCCCCTTGATGGGTTGCGCTAAGCAAGCCATTCACAACGAGGTTCGGCATGCTACCAATACAGCAGCCCATGCTCAACCCAACCCAGCACCACCAGGTTCTCCACCCATGGTCCTCCAAAACCCATTACTAGGCCAAGGACTGGTAGCAACTGCACCCGCTCCCTAGCCCAATCCCAACGCCCTGGGGGCACCTCCGACAGCAGAAACAGATGTTCACCACATGCTAGCCAAGACAACTAAATAGGTCAATTTACAGACTAGAAGAAATCAGTACGGAACCAACATCAAACCCGCTGACACATCAGCAGCATCTATGTACAAAATATCCAATGCACCTCTTCAGCTACCCCCTTGCCCTCCACGCCCCACCATATGACGGGTTGCCAACAACATCACAGCTAGAGCTATTGTAAGCTACAACATCATGGATGATTTGGCCCAAACACCTAAGGCCATGTCTGCTCTTAAGGTACTCAAAACTTGCCTAATGCAACCAAAGCCCTTACTAGCCACCCTCGGTGCTATAGACCCCTTCGACTCCAAATTGATTACATTTGACACGAAGAATGGAGAACCACAAATGCCATCAACCATCGCCTTCCAAATCCCAGTTTCCATTCATAATTTGGCCGTGCACTGGTGCATAGTGGATGAGGGGGCATCTACGTGTGTAATGTCTACCTTAGTTTGGCAGAGGCTTGGATCCCCAATTATGCAACATCCTCCACTACTCTGCGGGCTTATGATGGCCACCCCACTAAATCCCAAGGAATCCTCCCTCATGTCCCCATCACATTAGCTGGGAAAATAGTACTGATTGACATAGAGGTTATCAATGCTCTGTTGGACTATAACCTTCTCCTCGGAAGAAGTTATATGTATGCCATGAGAGCCGTAGCATCAACTATTTTTCATCTCATGATGTTCCCCCACAAAGGGAAAATCATGACGGTTTTCCAACTAACTTGTCAATATCCACAAGGGCTAATGATATCCACCAATGTTATCCCTATGATCAACACCATCGATCCGCAAGGGCTAACCTCACCCACCAATGTTATCCCTGCAGTCAACACCATGGTTGACAACATATCGGTCTCCCCATTGTTGAATGTCGACCCTAGTTTGTTTTCCAATGCCACCATGATGGATTCTTTCCCCTTAGTGTCACCACTTCCAACACCAAATGAGACTACGGATTTGTGCATGCTCTCATCCAGCACTGTTGCACCCAAACATCAACTGCAGCTGTAGCCCCAACCGCAACCACAACACCATCAATAGCCGCAGCATCATCAACAGCCGCAGCATTATCAGTAGCTGCGGCATCATTCGCAGCCGCAACATTATGCACAGCCACCACCACAACCTCATCCTCACATGCACCCATCAAGGAGTTATCTGGGCTCCTCTCTAGTCCACACAATTCCCTTCCTCTTTCCCTCACCTGGTGTCATGAGTAAGTTAGTAATGGCTACCTTAAACTTACCCAATTTCACATTGGTGATTCCCATGTGGTACCTTGATCCACCCACCCAACCGCCAATTCCCTAGGTATTCTTAACCCCCATACAACCCATTGCATTCGAATCTCATCCTCCACCCAACCCATAAAAACCAACCACCGCACCCGCACCGCCCCACCCAAAAAGGGCCAGCGGAAAAAATACGAAAGCTACCGCTGAACCTCGATAGATACCGCCTTGCACCATCTACGAAGAATAGGGCCATCCAACTCAAAACTGCCCTAAGATTCCCATAATCCATGCTCATTTGGATTCCCTGGATACAACAGAAAACCTCTCCGTGGTTGAACTCCCAAGTGGTCCAATAGTGAGAAACAAGTCATTGAGAACAAACCATTCTTGTGCGCTCTGCGAATTGTATGGACACTATTCTCACCACTTCCAAGACTTTTTCGAGTTCCGGATGGCTCTAGCCAACCTTCGACAACATTTCCTTGAATCTAAGATCATTATGATTGAAGAAGCTCACCCCCCACCTCCTTCTTCAGACACCATGTCCATTTACATGATGTCAAGTTCTACAGACCCTCTTGTCTCCACCATCACCAACGATCCATCATACCTGTCTCTTCGTTGGTTTCACAATGATGAGGAGATACTTGAAGCCTTAACCACCCTGGAATACCCATGGGACAACATGCACCATCCGCAACCGCAGCACCAACCACAGTTGCAGCTCCATCTGCAGCCGCAACCTCAGTTGCAACCTCAACCTCAGTTACCAAGGAAACAGTGGGGTTCATTCCCACTCAACATGATCCTTTTCCTTTTTCTTTTCCTTTTCCTTTTCCTACCATCTGAGATCGCGAGTACGATTGTCTTAGCAACCCACAATTTATAGGATTTCACACTGGGAATTCCTGGGTGGTACCTTGAACCACCTACTATACCTCTGAGGCCCCAAGATGTGTTGACTCATGTCCAGCCAATTGAGGTGATGTTGCACCTACCTCTGGGTCCATCAAAGACTCCTCCCATCTCCAGGCATGCCCCTCTTCCTCTAACAGAGACTGGGGGCAAGGCCACCAAAACCACAACCAATACCATTTACATGATCTCTAGCACCAATTTCCCTTCCGTCTCATCGGCTATAGAAGATCCACCTGATCTATCCCGGAACCACTTACTCGATGACGGAGATATCTGTAAGATCGACTCTGCTTTTACCCCATTCTCTTTAGACCATAGTGTGGAATCGGTTCTTCCCATAAAAGACCATATTCCATCACCCCTCCTTGCCAATGACCTTCGTCTTAGCAAGGGGGCATACCTCTTCACTGACTCAGATGGTCGACTCTTGAAGAAGCCACGCAACGAGTTCCACCTCAAGAGAGCCTATGCCTAATACCACCACTATGAGTCCCTTATAGCGTATTTTTTTTTCCTTTTTTGTTTTACAATGTTTCTACCACAAATTAGAGACCCCCATTCAGGGGAAACACCATTAGCTTCTAATTCAGAGTCACCCGGATCCTGTTCGAGACACCTCTCACACCTCTGGGCTCAAATTTTCATCTTCTATTTTCTAATGAGACCATTGTCTCATGTTTAACAAGTAATTTTCAGGACCACTTCCTAGAAGTTACCTCATTTTACGAGCCACATCATGGTGATACAAGTGTCTTCAGACCTGTACTTGCATCACACTTGCCTACCACCACTCATGCAGGTTCCTGGGCCACCACCCAGAAGGCACATCCTTTTTATTAGCATATAGTTGTCTAATCGATCCACCGCACCTTATACAAGTCCTCGAGCCACCGCCCAGAGGATGAATCATTTCTTTTGCATGCATTTGACATATAACTACCTTCAAACTTGCACTCACATCTCATGTAGTCAAGTCCATCCGCCACAACTCACACACAACTCTCCTGACCTCTGTCTGAGAGCCACATCGGTTTGCGTGCCTCTGCCGCATCGACTAGCATGCCTCTTCCACGACCTATCCCGTGCATGTATTGGTATGTTTAAGAGCCACCTGCTCCATCCATACTGCATAGATGACCTTTGGGCCACTGTCCACTATCCCGACATGGGGTACCACCTGTGCCAACGCAATCGGTTGATCACACCAGAGTTTCTTTTAAGCTCTTTTCTGAATCCTGAAAGAATGAAAATATTGTCGAGCATAACTGCTTCCTTTCCCACTCGTTAAAGTATAGGAAAGGGCATCTACGTCATCTCATTTATCTCCTTTTGCGGACTATGTAGACCATCAAATGAAAAGGACCACCTTGGCACATTCAAGCTAAGACCATTCCCCTCTACATCCTTTTATGCTTTCTCGGGTAGAGGCGCCAAACTTTACGAAAAAGCTCACCATGGGTTGTTGTTAAGCTCTTTTCCATCCTTCTCATCAATAAAAAATTGCCAACCAAACTTGGTTTCATTCATACTCATAAAAGTATCTGAATGACCATCCTGTCAGTATAGGTTTAACCTTTTTCGGCTTGACTAGACTATCAATGGTAAATATGTCTCTCATCCCCTAAAGGATGAGCGAGCTTTGTTGCCACCTTTCACACACTTGGGGGGGGATGTGGAAGAAATATTCAAGCCACTCGATGTGTCCTTGGGGGAAAGTATCAAGTCAAGGCTGTCACCTTGTTCTTGACTCCTCTGTTTAGGCTCAACTCCTAACGAAGCCAAGGGAGGTAGACCCTATTAAGTTACTAAGGAAAAATTATTTACTTATGATGGTGTTAAACTGAATGAGTTACTTAGGAGTTTGAGATTTAACAATAAACAACCATAGATGACAAGATACAAAAATGAGCACATGAAAGCACAATAGTGAGACACAATATATATATATATATAAAGAAAATAGCTAGTGCCTTAGAATGGAGTCATAAAATAATCAATGTACTTGCATGTGCTTGGATTGAATGTTTTGCGATTGCCTCTTGGTACGTTTTAAATTAATGTGAAATATGAGTTGATTAAAATTAGGCGAGGGGGAGACTCCAGATATACCCAAGAGTACTTGGAGTATGTCCAAAACTAAACCTTCACAGCTACCCGCAAGGAATATGTGGGCTGAATGGAGTCTTTGAGTCTGTTTTTCATAATGCACTTGAAGGTGTAATAGAGATCGGTGCCTCGAGATCACTTTTCAGGAGTTCCCGCTTCCTTTGGGTATTTTTCCACTGCTTACAGGTTGATCAAGGCGTTGGATTTTCGCCTGATGGTGGTTTATTAGGGAAGGTGAAGACTAATTAAACTAGTCACTCATGTTTCTTTTGATGCAACTTGACTGATCAAATGAACTGCAGTCAAATGCAAAGCATACACACAGGAGTCTTGTCAATTTTAGTGAGTTTTAAAGGGTGTGTTTTCTTAGAAAGAAAAACCCTCCAAGAACCTCTTTCGGTCCAAGTGGACCTCAATCAGGGAATTAAGGAGGGGGTTGATTTTAGAACAATTACTTACAGTAAATCAAAGATAAGCAGCAAACAGAAACAAATCACAAGTTTTGTAATTATTCCTACCACGCATCTCTTTCTCCTTGCGTGTCAATCGGGAAGTCGGGGGGTAAGTATTTGACTTACTTTGATAATGTAATATGGAATATATGATAAAGTAATCAAACCATGCTATTTTTCATGAATGAAAATAATCTAATGCAAAAAGAAGTAAGACAATGCGAAAAATGACAAAAAAGGAGGGAATCCCCCCAGGGGGGATGGGGAATGGACTCAAAAGAGCCTATTCGGAGAAAAAATTTATTATTTTCTGTTACAATATCTATAAAATTATCTGAATCCTCTTGTTTCTTATACAGGATGAAACCAAGGCTTTACAAATTTCCCAAAATTTTAAAATTATGGTCGAAAGGGAGACCCTTGGGGGGATTTGAACGATCCCAAAGCCACTTTCAAACAGCAGATTTTCTTATTTCTGTTATGCCTGATAAAATACAATGAGCATGTTAGAATTAAATATTCCCAAAAGAACTTTGGAAGTACCTTTGGGTCATCCTACTTTCAACCAAACAAAACTAAGTTAAAACTAGCTAAAACGGTGAAAAAGGAACCAAGGAAAGCAAGCTTTCCTTGGGATCTTGGCCTGCTGTTTGGGAAGCCAATGAAATATGCACTGATTTTTGGATTTAATATTTTTAAAATAGAAATAGAAATCTAAAGCATGCAACCTACGGATTCTCTTTAAATTGCCATGCAAAACGGACGATTTCCCTAAACTAGATCTAGAATGCTTTATGAAACTTTTTTAAGAATGAGATCTAGTCTATGAGCCTTGAAACAACAGATGTATGTAAGTTTTAATTTAATATAACAGATCCAAATGATATCAAATCTTTCAAATATAGTAACCATGTAAGAAAATTGATTTTTTGAAGGAGGAAGAGAGAGAAAGAGTGTTGGAAGCCTAGAAATGTTGGGCTTTGGAGTCTGCTTTGGTGGAACACCGAGGGACTATGTCCTCCAGAAGATATTGAAGACGAGGAAGATGCAGATCAGATCAACCTCTTCTACAAGTGATATCACTTGCAACTTAGAAATCCTTGCACAAACAGATGGTTAAAACATAGGTGCCACTGGAAAAGATAATTGGAAAGCATGCAATTAAACTTAAAATACATGCAACTCCAATATATCTGAAACAAGCAAACAGTAAGAGCAGCAATCAAACTAGAATAAAATATTACCCTAACAGGAGGGAGATCTCTCCTTCAAGGCCAACAATCAACCAACAAAATCAAAGATAAATAACACAAATTATACCTCATAAGCATTTGATAATCACCATCCACACATGAAGAGCATTACACCATAGATCTTGCCTCCAAAGCTTCTTTATTCCAGAATAGTAAACAATACAATAGTACAATAGCAATAGCACCTCAATCCCAGTTTTAACTAGCTTGGAAGAGGTAATCTGTGCTTTATTTATAGCAAAAATAGGAGATCTAGCCCAGGGGGGCACAAATCCCAAGGAGAGAGAGACTGCAAGTGCATGTGGAGTGAATATGGGCCTAATCTGTGTCTAACTGAGCCTGATCTGAGTCTCACTGAGTGCAACAATCAATCAGAGAGCTGATTTTTCTGACACCTCAACTTGCTGACTAAAGTATCCACCAAAACTCAACCAGAGAGGCCCACATGTGTGGAGGAGAGAGGGAGGGCGCAATTCCCAAGATTGCATGCATAAATGCACTCCCAAATCAGCCTAGATCACCACCTTTAGTCAAGGAATTGTCAGATCCAGTCAATCCTAAGCCAATGACACTGATTTTAGTCAAATTGGAGAAAATCCCAATGATTTAGGATTTGGGGTTTTCTCCATTATTTAATTAATTTATCAATTAAATAATCAATATTTGATTTTTAGGGATTTTTGACCTGAGTGATGGACAAATCACTCAAAACTTAGAAAAAGTGGGTCCATGGGTTTACATGGTGCTCTTGGCTTGAAAATGAGCACCCCCATGACTGAAATATTTGGCCCACTTTTATTAAAAAACCAATTTTTCCAATTAGACTATTAAAAAATAGCCTAAGTTTTGTGGAAAAATTAAAATTTAAAAAACTTAAAAAATTAAGAAAATGAAAAACCTAGGGGGACTTAGACATGTTCATATGACTTGACCATGATGCATAGCATGTTTATACATTGACACATAAACTCTAATAACCTCAATAGACCTAAATTCCAAGCTGACCACCCCAACTTTGGAGGTATTGAGTGAAAAACTCTAAAATTATCAGTCGTTTATTCAACAACCAATAATAACCAAGGGAAAAAACACCCTGGGCTGATTGGATTGACAAATAAAGTCTAAGAGACCGAGTATTTTACAGACACTATCATGCTAGAACATTTTATTACAATTCCCCTATGGGGTATGAACATGTGATATAGTACAACAATCACTTTCCAGAAGCAATTCTAAAGGTCTTCTGAAGTCCGAACAAATCATCTTTGTTCGGTTCACCAGGCTCACTTGATAAAAAACCACTAAGTACAACTTAGGTGGTAACACTCTCCTATGTATACTTTTATCCTTTTTTTGGGCACAGGAGACTGCCAATGAAAAAGAGCCCCCACTGGAGCCTTCTTCATGCTTTCAGACACTCTAAAATTGAAAGCACCATAGAGCATTTACTTTCTCGGGCTCACCAATAATCCACAAGATCGTACCACTACGGTGTCTTTAGACACCACCCCACAGATAACGGTTCGGCAGCATTCCCACTTTGGGTCACCTTTTTTCAAAGTACTCTACAATGTGTCTTCCTTGGATCCCATCAATATCAAAAGTTTCTACCTCCCCCAAGTATTTCCCATCTACAGTTACATTCCTAGTATTACAACTATGATCCCTTTCCCATGAGTCAGTTTCATTTGCTGCCTTGTCTGCCCTACCATCATACTCTGAATAAAAGAATTTTGAGTCCAATACACTCCCTCTGCCTGTGTTCAACTCCCTCCCTCCCCCACTCCACGCCCATTCAATGGGTCAATCCTCAGATTGTCTCACATCTTTCGGTTATCTCCCTTGTGCTTCTGGTCAAGGAAACACCATTTCCTTGACCATGGGCAGGTCTCCCTCTGTCGTCTGACAACACATGTATTCTAGAGGATAGATCCAAAGGTCCCTGTATTCTAGTTTCATTAACCTCATTGATGAGTTCCTTGGACCACTTGAGAGGAGTCCTTAGTGTCTCCTCGGGATGGTTGTTTCTCACATGCTCGATTCCAGCTACATCATCGCACCGTTCAGATTCGTACAGGGTATTGGTCCGTGCAGTATTTGGTGGAAGACCTCGAATGTCACCTAACTCTAGCAGATTGATGAGTCTATTTGAGGGACCCAAACAAGTTCATGTCCCTTGTGATTTATGGGTTGCGTTGGAAATAGTGTTTAGAAGCCCTAGCAATGCTTCTATATAGATTTATGATTGATGCAGCATATTTGTACCACAGAGACTTTGACTCTCCATCAGTAAACTATGTACCATTCCAGATCTAGCCGAACATCAGTCATGAAGATATAGAATTCCATGAGAATTCCATGGGTCCCATGTAGCAGTTCTTCAGATCAGTATTATATTCAGCCTCTCATTGAGCCAACCACTATTGTAACAACAGTTGCACATGATCGGCTCTTGTATTATAGAGCTTAGATCACATTATTCTTTTGACATCGTTATGAGCATGGGAATGCGCACCTCATCCATATACATGTCACACATTATTTATATCTCACCCATCGATGGGAACCATATTAATACAAAAAACAAAAGCCACCATGCCCCAGCCCAAGAAGCACCACCTCTCCCTAAGAAAATCCTATGATGTCCATCGGCCATACGATGAGCTCCTGCCCTCACACATCAGGGGGCAATCTGTTAACCCAAAAAATCCCTCACTAAGCTCTATATGACCTAGACCACCCAAGGCCATCCATGCACGACCCTCATTTGACCCCCACACCCTCAAAAAGGCTTAAAAATATGAAAAAGGGCTTAAAAAAATGCCAGTCTAGCTCCCATAGGGGCTAAAACCCCTCAACGAAGCTTAAAACCCCCAAAGGAGCTAAAGATTGGGAGAAAGGGGATAAAAGCCCAAAAAGGGGGCTAAAGCTCCAACCAGGGGCTTAAAACCCTAAAAATCCCAAGAAAAAGTATAAATAGAGGGGTGGGGGTCACTCTCAAATCACTTCTCATCTCCCTATCATTATGCTTCCCATGTGAGTGCCTTGAGACCATTTGCCTCTCAAGCCATTCACCCTCACTCTCCTCCCTTCCTCCATTGAACCATAGCTCCCCATTCGTAAGAGAGGTGCTCACCCAAGCTAGGGCATGGTGGCCCATTCCAACCAGAGAAGGTATACATGTCTTTTTAGTCTTTTGCTTAGTTAGATTGTAGTTTTCTAACATTTTCTTGTAGTTTTCCATTGATTTCTTGCAGGTATTTTTGTTCTCTAACAGTTTGATGCAGGGTTGTGAAGCTTATCCCTAACCTTGTGTGAAGGGGTTTCATTCTTTTTCCATTTTCTTTTCTATTTTATTTCCTTCTGTTCTTCCATTCTCACAGGAACCCTACCCTTCTGTCCTATAGACGGAAGGGAGTTGTTCCTACCTGTAGCAAGGGAAAAAGCCATACTACATGGCCAAGTCAGGAAAGTTGAGGTGTGCCATGAAAGGGAGGTTTGACCCAAGGTTAATATGGGAAAGACCTGCAGTGGTAGTGGGGTTCATGAGAACATGATGTCCCTGCATGACTGGGGGTACTTGGGGCTACTGCCCCCAGGTATGGTAAGTGGGAAAGTGTGTGAGAGGAAGGGCCACTGCTCCTAGGTATGATAGGTGGGATAGTGTGAGTGGATGGGCCACTTCCCCTAGCTATGATAGGTGGGATAGTTTGACCGGTAAGTACAGGTGGAGGCAACTGAGTTAGGAAAGTCTACATGGCAGTACTAGGACCAATTGCAAGGGTGTTGGCGGTGACTTAAGGCATGGACATAGGTCCACTGCCAATGACCATTCTGGAAAGTGGATCCTGGTTTGCACCAACCATGGGGATGGATGGTGTGGTATGTAAGTTTGGCTTATATTGATATGAATCTGAGTCTGAGTCAGAGGCTGTGTGGGCGTCTAACGGTGTAGAGGGTTGTCAAGAATGGTCTCGACAGTGTTGGTTCAAAGACCTGAACTATGGTGGATCACCTCTTAGGTATGAAGAAGAGTGTAGGGGATCAATTGTGTCTGGTTGGTATATCAAACGGTGTAATCTGGTAATAACGTTGAACTGTGGTGGATCACCTCTTAGGCTCAGAGAAGAGTGCAGGGGATCAATTGTGTCTGGTTGGTAGATCAAACGGTGTAATCTGGTAATAACGTTCTGGACCCTGGTTTCAGTGGCTTCCTATTGGCTTTCAGGTGGTCACTTGGCCACCAAGACTACTAGGAGACAGTGCTTGGATTTTTCCTCACAGTAGATCTGGTCAATCGGTGGGGGTTGTTGCCCGTTTCACTTGGAAATTCCTCTTAGAGGCCAGCTACTTTGGGGTTCTCTTGGTACTCCTCACAATGATTTTTAGGGCAGAGCCCAAGTACTTCCCACGATTAAGGAAGTTAGGGACTTACATCCTCAAACTGCAAAGTTTTGAATTAATGTAAATTAATTGATTTTAATGGTTGGCTCAGTGTCACGAACTGAGTTTGGTTGATTAAGTGGTGTGGTTGTGTGTAGCCTTGTGAGGGAATTTTGTTTTTTGAATTATTATCTTTTATTATGCTTTAGTTTTGTGAATCCACAATAATGGTTTATGAATACTTCTTAGTAGATGTTTTTATGGTTTGTTGTGTAGGTTGAATAATGTGCAACCTGTGAACATAACTGAAACTAAACAGAATTATGAACTGAAACTAAACAAAACTTTAAGATGTGGCTATTAAATTTTGAACAACTGTAAACCTACTAGGTGACTACACTATCCTTGTATTCCTCCTATACCAAGAAAGAGTGTTGGGCTCTCAACACAATGGGATAATCCCACCCGTAGATCCTCAGGTCACTCTTTGAGTGCAACGTTGGTCAACAGGGAGGACGCGAATGCTATGAGGCCCTCTGGGCCTACCACTCCCTCTAACTTCCAAGTCACCCATTTTTAGTGGTTATGGAGCAATGACACTGATAAGTTCCTATTACTATTGTTACGAAGAGAAATTCCTATGGCTTGGGGTACCACAACAGACAACTTGACTCCAGAAATCAATCCTTTCCAATATGCAATAGAAATTAAATTTCTAACACTAAAGGATTAGACCTCGTACCTTATTCTAGATGGTTGAAGTAGATCCCCTTTGAGCTTTCCAACTTCAGCTTGAATTGATAAATTACTTCCTCAACAACAAGTAAACAATACAAGCATTCTATATATCATGGTGTTAGCTCTATTCTAGCATATATAATCAATAATGTATAAGCATTTGACATAATCCCATGGATAAAATTTTCATTCAAACACACATTATTGGATAAGGAAAGATATTTCTATTAATATAAATCAGATATTACAATAGATACAACCTCGGACAGCACGTCTACAAACCGGAGAAACTAAATCCCCCACTTGGGCCTCCACCACCTCAATCCTCCATCTCTCGATAGCAAGCTCACAAGCAAAAGGCAAGCTTGGGAAGAACACAAAAGTGCTCCAAGGGACAAAGGGATGCAGACTCAAGCATAAGTTTCGGCAACAATGGACTATAGTTTCTTTGCTCTCAATTCTCTCCTATGCCTTCAATGTATCATAGAGTTCCTTATATACCTTTTCAAAGGGGTAATTAAAGGTTGAATCCGAGCAATCTCAAGGCATAGGGAAGGCCAGAAGTCAAATGAGTCAGATCCATGTCAAGGAAAACTCCAAAAGGATTTGGATTTTGTACACATCCCGATGTACACAGTTTTAGGGGTCAAACCCGCATATATACGCGATTATAGGTTTAAAAGTCACGTGTATTATTTTTCACATGTTTTTAGGGATGATCAAGGAAACATTAAAGGACAAAAAATGGTCCATGGGGTCTAAGGAGTTTGCAACAGGACAGGGGAAGGCCATACAAAGTGTGATTCACCTGGAGTGGTAAAATCAGCTATAACAGATGCCCCCTAATTTGTGAGGTCAGAGGGGTCATATAATGGCCGAAATACATTATAAGTCCATCCCAGAAGTGGAGTGATGAAGGAGCCCAAATGGAATACCAGCCACCCAATCAGCATAGTACCATGATACAACTCTGCACATAACTGCAAATACATATAGCAGTCCCGGATACATAAGAGTACAATGGCCATGAATAGGCATGATACAAGATATCACATAAGTGGTCATCACCACGTACAATATACATAGATCAGAATCTCCATGATGAAGATATACAAATGACCATGATCTCCATAATGTCTAAATATATATAATGGATCAGGATCTCCATAATGGCTGGAAATGTCTGACACATACTGGAATCAAGTCATGAGAGCTAAAATCTCATGAACAATGGTACGATCAAGGAGGTAGCATATAAGAGATGCCACCAATATGGAAAGTCTTCTACAGAAACCGCTATGAGTACATGTCCTACTATGCGAATAGAGGTGTCAAGGTCGAACATAGTAGCCCATCATCTGATTACTGGTCATTGATGTATACCGTTAACAGACGCAAGATCACCCACCAATAATGAAAATGGGAATCAAGGTACTAGAGTGCAAACTAACAAGTGTGAATAAATGTGTTGAGGTCAAACACTTGAGAGTATCCATCGATCAGGGGACATTGATGTATTCCCAAAGACTGTCAATGGTGAGAGAACCTACCACTGATGACTGCAAGTCTCAAGGCACTCAAAATGACTCTAGATTCCAATCCCAGAATAAATGATCTAAAGTTGATGGGATGAAATCCGCTGGAAGGAAGGCATTAAGGCATCCCCCATCATCCAACATGAGGTACTCACCAAAGTTGTATAATGTGGAAGGACTCGATCATAAGGTGCACGAACCAGTAATTGTACCGGTAATGGTCGACATGTAAAGTCAAGATAACTAAGGAATGGCCGACTCAGGCTTCAACTTCCTTCAAACTAGAGCATAACAGCATATGGTGACTGAATAAAGGTAGCATAAACTCGATATACAAACTGGGACATCCCTACGACACAGGAGGCATCAACAGAGGCTCCATAGGGACTGGAAGCTTAACTAGTCGGTGGATATAAACTTAGATAAATGAGTACAGCTCCTAAAGTCAAACTATAACCCAACCAATGGATGTGATATACAGTGCTCTGTTCCAAGGTGACACAACTCGACAGCTGCCAAAGATAACATCTTTCCTTGTCCAGCTTTTTGGTTTTTTAATTTTTTTGGACTTTTTCAATTATTTAAAAATCTTGAAAAAGAATAAAATTGCTTTATAGTTACATACTAGGAGGAGACGAGTGTCATAAGGGCAAACAAACTAGTTCCAAGCAGTGGAACATACCTATGCTCAATGCAAGGATACATGTGTAGGATATTGACACTCGAGGGAAAATCCCCTCCCGATAAAAAGGGAAACAAGCTACAAAGGATATAAAAAATGGCTATGCATGGCTAGACATGAGACAAGCTCGGGCTATATGGCTGAAACACAATGTCAAGGAAGCCGGCATAAAGCTCAATAAGGCAGGAAAAGCTCATGATAATGCATTCACAAGTTGACATGAGGGAGTCCTGAGGGAAATATGCCAGTAAAATATCAAGAGGAGTATGAGGCTCTTGCGAAATGTCATGGCAGTAATATACAATGAAATCCCACACCCTAAAGGAGACAAACGTCAGCATGGGCACCAAATGCAAATAAGGCGCTAACTAGGGTACCCATGTAAGGTGAATCTCTACCACTCATATCATGCCACTTCTAAAACAGCAAGAAAGTTCTGTGACATAATAGAGTGGGTTCGTACCTAAGGTTAAGATGGAATGGTCATAAGGCAATGCATAAGTGCAAGCATATGTGATATCCTAACCTATATGCCAGTTCAGACATAATACCTATGATAGGAACGAACAGGTCGAAACCTCGGAGAGAGTGTACAAAAACTGGACCCTACATGACAACCATATTAGTCCAAAACAACCCAAAATATTCAATAAAGAATCCAAACTATAGGATATAGGGAGGAATGATCATGACAACTTCACCCAAAGGAAACAATGCAGTGGATGATGGGACATAAAAAGAAAAGTAAGTTGTAGACCCAACATTCACAAATCCACTACCACCCCCATGAGGGTGACCACTAGTGTAAATATCGAGCAAAAGGAATAAAAATCCTCCAAAAATGGAGTAGAGCATGGAATATGACCATTCCCAAATCTATGAGCACAGTAAGGGGTTGTGATGCCCCCAAGTCCGACACCAGGGTCTGTACTAGGACCAAGGAAGAGTGATAGGATACCAGGCATGCTGAAAATAAAAGGAACCGAACTCAAGAGAGCATAAATATACT
The DNA here is from genome assembly GCA_001517045.1 of Pseudotsuga menziesii. Lineage (NCBI taxonomy): Eukaryota > Viridiplantae > Streptophyta > Pinopsida > Pinales > Pinaceae > Pseudotsuga > Pseudotsuga menziesii. Next base: position 352,793 of record LPNX010317687.1, on the reverse strand, counting down.
CAAGTAACCATGATCCCAAAGGCCAACTAGCACACAAAGAGCACACTCCTCAGAAAATATACAGCCAAAATACAAGCAAACCAAGGGGAGGATATGTGAGCTCCCCGAATGCAGTAGGTATTTCTCGCCCAGGAGAGGCTCGAAACTCCCATACACTACAAGTGGAGGTACGTAACCAATTATAGTGGCCCTCGGCTTCAACGCATAAAGCGATTGTGATGTCCGACCTCTACCTGGCTGGGACACCTACAGAATAACCCCTGCAAAGTACCCCCTCGATATCCTAGGTAAGGAAACTAAGGTCACCTCAATATAATCAATGCTCAGGCGAAGAGTTGTAAGCGGGATTGACCATATGGGCAGGGTAGCAAAGCTCGAAACTCTCGAAAGAGCCCCCAGATACGAATACAATCCTAGAAATATCTCTGGTGCTACTCAGTTATGACTAGGGGTCATCCCAATCAATAACCGATCACACTACCTCGTGCTTAAATCCCTTTTGAGAGGAGGATCCTAAGAAACACTGGTTATACCAAGGATTTCACACACTCACCTGGATAGACACGTACATGTTGTTGTTTAATGGTCTTGGAGAATTTACTCACAATGAACTATTCCAAGACCCTAAAACCTAATCTTGTTGGTGCACCCTATAAAAGAAAAGAGTGTAATTCATTTTATTATGTGTTGATTTTAATTGGCTATAATTACTCAAAGGGAAATGGCCGTGCAACTAATGACATTATGACTCAGCAGTGAAATAAATATGCACACCATAACAAACAATGCTAAGTGCAATCTTTGTCAAATGAAAAATAGGGTATGCCACTACATGAGATGCATAAATATATATTCCTTTTCGAATGCCAATGCAATCCTTCCTATATGAAAGCCTAAATAAAACTCTCATCCAAGCAATCCAATGCAAGTACCTCCTCAAATCCATATCTAAGATGCAACTAAGAGTGCAACTACTTTGTATTTTTCAATATAAAAGAATGAAAAATGCAATAAAAGTCATCTAAAACTCTCAATCTCTGCAGCAAGTATAAAAGACAAGCCCAACAAGACACTGAGACAAAAAAAAGTAATGCACTAATGGAAAAACAAAAAGGATAAATGACTAAAACTACTTTCAAAGAAAAATCAATGAAAAAGCGGTCTCTGGTTACAAAAGAAGCATCCAACAGACAACATTAGACCCAAGGAAGACCCAACCACACTCACAACCCACCCAGCAACTTCCCACAACATCAAACTCACCAAAAGGGAGGATGTACACGACTGTTTAAAGAACAGCTGCGTATATACGCGACTTTTGGCTAGAAACCTGCATGTATACGTGGATTTTGGCCAAAAATCTGCATATGTACGTGACTTTTGGCCAAAAACCTACGTATACAGAGAAGGCAGTGGTAAAAAGCAGGCCAAGGGTCAAACCAATAAAGGGCAGTGTTAATGGATGAACATACTATAAAATGCAAAATAGAAACAAGGAAAAACAAAGAGCAAGTCAAGAATATTAATCCCATTGTGCCCGCAAACCCCAAATAAAAACAAGGAACAATCCCTAGTGGAGTCGCAAATTCTATTACAGAGAGAAATTCCTATGGCTTGGGGTACCACAACAAACAGCTTGACTCCAGAAATCAATCATTTCCAATATGCAATAGAAATTAAATGTCTAACACTAAAGGATAAGACCTTGTACCTTATTCCGGACGATTGAAGTAGATCCTGTTGAGATTTCCAACTTCAGTTTGAATTGATAAATTACTTCCTCAACGACAAGTAAACAATACAAGCATTCTATATATCATGGTGTTAGCTCTATTCTAGCATATATAATCAATAATGTATAATCATTTGACATAATCCCATGGATAAAATATTCATTCAAACACACATTATTGGACAGGAAAAGATATTTCTATTAATATAAATCATATATTACAATAGATACAACCTCTGACGGCACACCTACGAACCAGAGAAACTGAATCCCCCACTTGGGCCTCCACCACCTCAATCCTCCATCTCTCGATAGCAAGCTCACAAGCAAAAGGAAAGCTTGGGAAGAACACAAAAGTACTCCAAGGGACAAAGGGATGCAGACTCAAGCATAAGTTTCAGTAACAATGGACTGTAGTTTCTTTGCTCTCAATTCTCTCCTATGCCTTCAATCTATCATAGAGCTCCTTATATAGATTTTTAAAGGGGTAATATAAGGTCAAATCCGAGCGATCTCAAGGCATAGGGAAGGCTAGGAGTCAAATGAGTCAGATCCATGTCATGGAAAACTCCAAAAGGATTTGGATTTTGTACACATCCCGATGTATGTAGTTTTAGGGGTCAAATCCGCGTATATACATGATTATAGGTTTAAAAGTTGCGTGTATCATTTTTCACATGTTTTTAGGGATGATCAAGGAAACATCAAAGGACAAAAAATAGTCCATGGGGTCTAAGGAGTCTTCAGCGAGACAGGGGAAGGCCATACAAAGTGTGATTCACCTGGAGTGGTAAAATCAGCTATAACAACTATACTTGCTCAACCCTCCGTCTTATCCCAGAATACCCCGGAGGACGATGACTGGGTAGAGGAGGAAGGGCTAGGCAAGGGGTCAATTTCCAAAAATTAAAAACGAACTTACAGTACTTTAGCTAAGTCTTTAAACATATTTATGTGCATTAACAGCTAACCACACACATCATTAACATGAACAATTACTTGCAAAAATAGACATGATGTTGGACAGTAGCTGCAGGGCTGCACTGACAGTCCAAACAACAAAAAACAAGCACCGGAGAGACAGGTCACCCTTTTCAAGGAAAATGTGTTGTTGTAATTGTAACTTCAGAATGTCTTCACTTGTATATCTTATGTATTATATCCCGATGTTTATTCTGGGAAGTGTTTGTAATGTAATTGAGTCATGTCATGCCCCGATGTTCGATCGGGAGATTCTATAATGTAAACAAGTCATGTCAAGTCATTGTGGGTAACCCTCCTATTGATCAAAGGTTAAAGTCCCCATAGTTGTGGTGCCCTAGGGTTATTAGACTCTCCTAGAGAAGTCGGCCATGGTGACTTATTGTCAAGTCGAGAATTAGTATAAATAGAGAGTGAGCCTCTCTATTTATCACACATTCACTCACACTCAGTTGTAGCGCATAACTGAGAGAGAAGAAGTTGTTGGGACAAGAGAGAGAGAGACTACTGCTATCGGGATATCATCTTACTATTTTAGGGTTTTACTTTTGTTGTTGATTCTATCTCTAAGGAAGTTGTGGGGTTTTCTTCTTTATGGTTTCCCTGAGGAAAAAATTTGTATTCATTGTCTCTTATGTTTGATTGTTGTGCTTGTTATTCTATCAGTTAAAGATCCTAAGATAATGCTAGCTTAAATGATAAAAATATAACATGGTATCAGAGCTAACCTAAGAAGAAGACACTATGCAGCTACGGAAACTAGGGCTTCCTACTTTTTGGATCTCTCTCCACAGATTTTCAGCAAAACAGGGTTGGACTGACTCTCCTCTCTAGGGCACATCTTTTTGTCGAAGCAGAATCTGATTCCGAGTATTCTCAGTTTTTGACCCGACACTACTGCCAGAAATTAGGGCTTTCCATAGAAGTGTAATTTTTGAGTGAGCCCAAGCCTGGATTGATCTCATCCTCAAAATCAAAGTTTAGAGATCAAGACCAAAGCTTTTGGTTGGACAGAACTCCAGGAAAGTCAAAACCCTAATCTGCTCCTGAACCAGCTCTGCAGAAATTCAGCTCCGGAACCAAATATGACATCTTAACCTGGTAAGATCTAAATATTTTGTATTTCCATTTGAGGTTCTCATTTAAGATGTCACATCATAACAAGCTTGATGAAAATCTTGAGGGAGCTGATAACTTCCGAGCCTAGAAGTATAGGATCTCCCTGGTCCTGGAAGAAAATGAGTTGGACTCCTACATCAATAAGGAAGTTCCAGTTCCAGAGGGAGATGAGGCTAAGGCCTTACAAAAAAATAAATTGCTCATGGCTAAGAGGATTATTGTTGATTCAATCAAGGATCACCTTATACCATAGGTGTCCTCCCTAAAAACACCTAAAGCTATGTTTGATGCGCTGACCAAACTGTTTGAAGGAAAGAACATAAACCAGAAGATGACCTTGAGGAACTAGTTGAAGAATGTGAAGATCCAGAATACGGAGACCATACAGTCATACTTCACAAGGGTCTCCCAGATCAAAGAACAACTTGAAGCAGTAGATGAAGAAGTGGAGAATGTAGAGATTGTAATGACCACCTTGAATGGTCTCCCTAGAACATGGGACTCTTTCATTCAAGGGATCTGTGCCAGAAAGAAGCTAGTCAATTTTAGCAGACTATGGGAAGAATGCTTTGAAGAAGAAGCTCAAGAAGAAAAGATGGGAAGTGAATACCAAGCTCTCACAGTACAATCCAAGAAGAGAAAAAAAAATCATCGTCATCCTAATAAATTTAATAAGAATTGACCCAGATTCAGATGCTTCATATGTGATGAAAAAGGACACTATGCTAAAGAATGTCCTAAGAACCCAAATATCTCTCACAAGAAGAAGGGAAACAAGAGAAGACATCATGCTCATGCTGCAGAAGATGATGAACCCTCCAGAAAGAGAATCAAGCAAGAAAGTGATGAAGAATATGTTTTGATTTCCGCTCTCATGGGAAACATCACACATGGAAGCAATTATTGGCTTATAGAAAGTGGGGCTTCCAAACATATGACGGGATTCAAAGAATCCTTTGTGAAACTATCAGAACATGAATCACCCCACAAGGTGAAGCTTGGAGATGACTACCAGTATCAAATAAAAGGTAGTGGGGAATCCTCCTATAAGCTAGAATCTGGAAAGTCTATAACAATGAAGGATGTATTGTTTGTACCAAGACTAAAGAAGAAGCTCCTCTCCATATCTGCATTGGATGCAAATGGCATGAGGGTTGAATTTGTAGATGCCCAAGTACTCATGTGGCCAAAGGGGAAGACTATTAATGATGCAGTAGTAATTAGGGAACAAGAGGGAGGTCTATACAAATTGAAGGGCCATCCAGAAAAAGCCTTGATCCATGACTCAGTAGAAAAAATGAACTTTGGAATAGAAGGCTTGCACATGTGCACTACAGAGCATTACCACTTATAAGCAAAGTTGTTGAAGGACTTCCAGAAATTTAGACAAAGCATGATGGTGTCTACAAAGGAAGCGACAGAAAGGAAAGAATGGAAGGATGCTATGATCAAAGAGTATCAATAGATCATCAAGAATTATGTCTGGGATGTTGTCCCTAGACCAAAGGGGAAGTCTATTGTAACTTCCAAATGGATCTACAAGATCAAGCATGCTGCAGACAGCAGCATAGAAAAATATAAAGCGATATTTGTGGCTCGTGGCTTCTCCTAGAAAGAAGGAATAGATTATGAAGAAACTTTTGCACCTATAGCCAGATACACTTCCATCAGTTCAGTACTTGCTCTGGCTGCAGTGATGAAATGGAAGATACACCAAATGGATGTCAATACTTCTTTCTTGAATGGTGTAGTGGAAGAGGAAGTGTATGTGGAGCAGCCACTCGATTTTGAGACACATGACAGGGAGACTCATGTGTGTAAATTGAAGAAAGCCTTATACGGTTTGAAACAAGCACCCAGGACATGGTATGGTAGAACTGACATCTTTCTATATATTTTGGGCTTTACCAAGAGTAAAGTAGATTCCAACCTTTACTATAAGGTTGAAGATGGTAACCCAGTGATACTCCTACTGTATGTAGATGATCTGTTTGTGACAAGTATGGATGTTTTGATTTCTGATACGAAGAGGAATCTTGTTGCCGAGTTCGAAATGAAGGACTTGGGGATGATGCACTATTTTCTAGGCATGGAGGTGTGGCAGAATGCAGATGGAATTTCCCTAGGACAAGGGAAGTATATGGTAGAGATCCTGAAGAGATTCAGGATGATGGATTGCACGGCCATGACCACACCTATGGCATCGATCCTGAAGCTATTGAGCGATGCTTCATTAGAGTCAGTTGATGCTACAATGCATCATCAGATAATTGGGTCCTTGATGTACCTGAAAAATACAATACTAGATATTTGGTTTGCTGTGAACACCTTGAGCCAGTTCCTGACATATCCGAGACATGTTCACTTAATTGCTGCTAAGCATATTCTGTGGTACCTGAAGGGTACAGTTGATTATGGGCTCAAGTGTAAGGCTGATCAGAAGATTAACCTGGAAGGTTATGTTGATTCAGATTGGGAAAGAAGTGCCATCGATAGAAAGAGAACCTCAGAGTATTTCTTCAGTATGGGATCAGGAGTGATCTCTTGGTTTAGCAGGAAACAATCTTGAGTGGCACTAAGTACAGCTGAAGCAAAGTATGTCACAGCCTATTCAGCTAGTTGTGAGGAAGTATGGTTGAGGAAGCTACTATCTGATTTATTTGATCTCCAGTTGGATGTTACTTGTATATATTGCGACAACCATAGTTGTGTGAAGTTGTCAGAGAACCCGGTGTTCCATGACAAGTCAAAGCATATCGAGATCAAATATCACTATATCAGGGATATGGTGTAGAGAGGAGCAGTGAAGCTTCAGTATGTTGCGACAGACGGATAGATAGCTGATGTGTTGACTAAGCCATTGGCTAGAGTGAAGTTTGAGTACTTCAGGGAGAAGCTTGGTGTTCTCCAGATCAAGGTTCCCTCCAAGGGGAAGTGATGATTCTGTGAGCCATTCTGACATGGTCAGAGGATTGGTTCCTTCCATGGTCAGATGTAAGGGCTGAGCCATTCTGTCATGGTGAGAGGATTGGTTCCTTCCATGTCAGATATGAGTGCTGAGCCATTTTGATGTGACTCTAGGATTGGTTCCTACATGATCAGATATAAGTGCTAAATGCCATTCTCTGGGAGAATGGAGGCACTTGGTCAGTTACCAGGAATTTGTTTAGTCTGGGACTGACACTCAGCCTGGGGTTGAGATCCTTTCTGACAAGATGTGTGAATAAAATTTTCCTATCATGACGTGTGAATAAATTTTCCTATTGTAGTCAGATATAAGTGCAGATCCTTTCTGACATGATGTGTGAATAAAATTTTCCTATCATGATGTGTGAATAAAGTTTCCTATCATGATGTGTGAATAAAGTTTCCTATCGTGGTCAGATATAAGTGTAGAGCCTTTCTGACATGATGTGTGAATAAAAGTTTCCTATAATGATGCGTGAATAAATTTTCCTATCATGGTCAGATATAAGTGCAGAGCCTTTCTGACATGTTGTGTGAATAAATTTTCCTATCATGGTCAGATATAAGTGTTGACGAAGATGAAGACCTACTTGGAGGCTAGGCCTACAACCAGCATGAAAAATGGTTGGTTCTGTAGAAATTCGTGTGATGAGAAGAATCAAGAGAGAGCACCTATGATGATGATCCAACAGAGATGATCCAGATATAGAGATGATCCAGATCCAGAGATGTTCTAGATCCAGTGATGATCCAGATCAAGTGATATTTCAGTTCTAGTGAAGATGACTTGAAGATGAAGATGACTTGAAGATAAATATGACGAGAAATCAATGATGATCGAGATGATACAAAGAAGAAGAATTGTGTCGAAAGAATACCTTCCTAGTTAAGAGGGAGTGTTGTTGTAATTGTAACTTCGGAATGTGTTCACTTGTATATCTTATGTATTGTACCCCGATGTTTATTCCGGTAAGTGTTTGCAATGTAATTGAGTCATGTCATGCCCCAATGTTCCGATCGGGAGATTCTATAATGTAAACAAGTCATGTCAAGTCATTGTGGGTAACCCTCCTATTGATAAAGGGTTAAAGTCCCCATAGTTGTGGGGCCCTAGGGTTATTAAACTCTCCTAGAGAAGTCAGCCCTGGTGAGTTATTATCAAGTCAGGAATTAGTATAAATAGAGTGTGAGCCTCTCAATTTATCACACATTCACTCACACTCACTGAGAGAGAATAAGTTGTTAGGACAAGAGAGAGAGAGACTACTGTTGTCGGGAGATAATCTTACTGTTTTGGGGTTTTACTTTTGGTGTTGATTCTATCTCTGAGGTGAAGACATAAAAGTGTATTTGGAGTATTTCATATAGAAAAGGGTTTATATTTAGAAACCAAAGGATGTATATCCCTATGGGATAAATGAGGGAAATTGTGATTAGGTAATTGCATAATATGGAATTAGTAGGACAATTCAGTGTTGATAAGTAAAGGGCCATAGTGGAAGACAATTATTATCATCCCATTTTGGCTATGGATGGGAATAACTAAGTTGAATGTTATATAATTTGTCAACATTTTAAGGGAATAATTAAGAAGGAAAGATTGCATACACCACTACCAATTCCATAAGATCCATGGAAGGATATCAACATGTATTTTTTGTTGGAACTATCCAAAACAAAGAAAGGTAGTGTTTCCATATTTGTCGTAGTTGAGGGATTTTCAAAGATGTCTCATTTCATTCCATGTATGAAAAAATTTTATGCTACAAATGTGGTCGTATTATTTTTCAAATACATTGGAAAGTTGTATGGGTTATCTAGGACTATAACTCCAAATAGAGATAGTGAATTCCTGGGTAACAAGGTTAAAATTTATTTGTAGGTACCATCCATAAACAAAACATCATGAAAAGGTTGTAAAATGAGTGCTTGGGTAACTTGGTAAGATGTTTTTGTTGGAGAGAAGGAAGTGCAAAAGAAATACAATATTTTCCCGAACATAATTTTATTATATTAATTATTCGAGCTAGACAATAGATAAAAAAACCTTTGAAATGTGTTTATGGTTGGTCACCTACTAGGGTGATAGATTTTCTTGATTTATTAGCAAGGAATAACAAGAGTGAAGATACTAAACCATTTGCAAAATACATGAATAATTTGTAAGAAGAATTTAAACAGCAATTGCAACAAAAGAAAATAATATGAAGCAAGCATTATTTCTATTCAACAATTAATTTTGTACTTATATTCTAATTAGAAGCTCATATTAAAAAAAACTAGGGGCATTTGATGCAAGAGAATCCCTAGTGTGTGATCCATCCCACATTACTAAAATATATATTTATGCTTTGTTGAATTTTATTTGTAGTCCTCAATATTTAGTAAAGGGTATAGAACCGAGTATAAATTTAGGAGGTTGTTAGCTATATTAGTGGTGATGTGGATCTAGTTGACATGATAACCTGTTCTCAATAAACTCTATAAGATTAAGGGCCTATAAAAGGGGACCTACATCAATAAGAAATGGGGATCTAAATATACCTTGAAGACATTTTGGAGGCTTATGGAATAGGTTGTATATGGTAAGACCTTAGCCTTGATGTTTTTTTTCTAATTGATGTAGAGAGAGGCTTCAAGGTTGTCCTTTGTATGTTGGTAACCATGTTCTATTAAGGATGTCATGGACAATGCTATGTGGTTTAATTTACGTAATGAATTTATTCTATATGGATTAAAATTGTTGAAAATTTGTAATTGATTTTTATACTTGTTGAAAGTTGTGCATTTAATTATTTATGTGTGTTGATTAAGATTAAAGAGGTTAAATTGTTGGTGGTGTTTTACTGATATCAACCATTATCTCTATTCTAGGTTGTGCTATACCCAACCTTGCTACTTCCTCGTGGGCTCTATGATGGAGTGATTTATCATCTCTTCACCTAATGCATTAATTAAATCCTACATTTACTTTTCAAAATTGAAATTTTAACTAGAAACATAGGGGAATAGAAATGTGACATAGATTTATTTTCATGATACAAATGTATTAAATGAGACCTAACAATTTTATTAGTTTATAAGAAAAATTCAAGAAACTAATAGTTTTGATTAAAGTACTAACCATCACAACTACCAATGTGGATGCCTCCAATAAACACATTTGGGACCGTCGATTGTCCTGTCCATTCTTGAAGAGATCTTTGTATCATTTCTCCATCACCTGCATATAAGTTACAAAAACCAAATATAAGCTCCTACATTCAAAATCAATACAAAATTTATATACAATCACAAATGAGAATGAAATTTGTTTATTATTAGAGCTTGGAAGAGAATATCCAACAAACAAGAAAAAGCGTTGATAAAAATATTCCCAATGTGATTGTTGACTAAATTTTGAAATCAATCACCAACAACCATAGATACTATAAATAGCTAAATATCAACATCATGTTGCAAAAAAACTATTGCAACTCACTACTCATGAATTTGAGAAATAAATCATTGAGAGTATAAAGACCTATTGTATTCAATGTCACATTAAGGATATACAAATAGACAATACATGATTCTAACTATAGTAACCAAACAAATAGTTCCTTGTAAAAATATGTCAACTAATCTCTTAGCGTATCCAACAGTTGTTCATGTAATGACATAACTCAATTGGACCTAGAAATCTTTGAAGTATTTCATGAATTAAGTGAAAAGAATCATATATTACCAAAGAAGGTCAAATTATTAGTCATAGATATAAAATGTAAATATATATTCCTACCCACTCAATCGATATTCTATATCTGGCTTGATAGTACCAAGTAGATTAAATGAAAAACTTCAAGACTCAAAACCATTCCACTAAGCGATTTTGGTGTGCATCATTGTAAATTTTTAAGGATATGCACATTAGTTATAATGGGACAAAGTGAATATAACCCAAATTTATTTCCAAGAAAATAATTAACATGTTTCATTTGACTTCCTAGAGAGACTAGGGGTAATTTTATAGAAATAACCCATGTTCATGCTCTTAGCTCATCAGTTTCAATGCTATTGAAGTTTCTATATAAACCAAGTGAAATTGTACCTTACTTTAATTAAATGTTTTATATGGGATATTAATTTCCCATGAGATGTGGTAATTAGTATAATTGACTTTACAATCATTTTTTGCATAAGTTCTTTTAATATGAATCCACATGAATAGACATTTTTATCAAAGATATCGAATTGATGCCTTAATAAGCTAATTATTTATATGTGTGTGTGTGTGTGTGCATAAGCATATATATATATATATACATACAATTCCTTTCATTTCTTGTCCAATCCCCACAAAAAATGAAATTTGATAATAATATCTTAGGTATTTATTATACTTTTGAAGTTATTACTTTATGAAAATATAGGGTAATTTCACATTTTCATGGGATTTCCTCTCTCACTAACCACAAAAAAATAACATTCTAGTACAATGGAAATGACAAGTTGTAGGAGACATTTGGAGCTTGTACACTTTGTTCTATCGTGTTCGAGCTATAGTCATCATTCAAGGAAAGGATAAAAGTGTGTAGGAGTGTTGTGGTATTGTTGGAGACATTTTGTGGGAATGTATCACCATGATATTCCATTTTGTAACACTTCAAACATATTGAGAGTCATCATTATATGGATTACAATAGCATTATTTCATCATTTATGGAGATCCTTATTCCTAGGATGAATCCAAGGGTGAACATGACATAGATGGATAATATGAGTATGAAGAGAGACTTGGAAGATGAACACACCACCTTAGGAAGGGTCACATTATTATGGTTTACCTAGGTCCTAAAAATATATGGATATTATCTCCTTCTTGTCTTTTAATCCTATTTCAACCATAGATATTTCTTGAAGATAGGGAAGTGGAGATAAAGAATATATAGCAGCCACATTATTTGCACCCTTCCTATAGGGAACTTTAAATTAAAAACATTATAACTTTATTACCAAATTTATTATTTATTCTTATGATAATTGATTCAAATCTAGATATAAGAGCCAAAGAAACTCTCACAATTCGCTATGGTTCACAACATGCACAAAATAGCTGAAAGACTGAAATTTACATACACACATGAAGTCAATAATGAATATTATTAAGACTTTCCAACATGTAACTATGTATGGAAATGATATATAATACAATAGGGAAAAATCATGAGGCCTTGGAGGCCATGTGAATGCATACAAGTGTCAACACTAGATTTGACCCTCAAACCCCCCTAGGTGGACCAATGAGCCTCCTAATCATCCCAAACAATCACGAAAGCATCTCTGAACATGGGTGAGGCATGCTGAAATGTGTTTGGAGGTATGACAGGAATGGGTGAGAACATGGGTGAGTGGGAGTGGCTCTAGGTGAGAAATAAATGCCCAAAATAGTCCAAAAACCACCTTAACCAAGAACTAGTGCCTCAAAGGAGTCAAAATCCCTGAAAAGGGGGAAGGGGAGTGCATGCCTAGTTGAATGGAATCAATATGGGTTCTTGAGTTTTATAATGATCAACCTAGAGTGCATCAAATGTGTAGAATGATCAACTAGGAGCACCTCAACTGTCATAAATATGGATTTCCCTAAGCCTAAACCATAGAAAATACTGCATGGACGCAAATAAATGAGTATAAGGTGTAATAATATGGTACTAGGATGGATTATTACTCTAAAACCCCCCTTAAGCCTTACTTAGTACAACTTATCCAAAAATATCATTTAGGCCTTTTCAACAAAGGCTCAAGTCACCTCATACAACAGAAAATTTTATTTGTCCATAGAAACAAGGTAAGGAGGAAGACAATCTGGAAACAAAACCTCCCCTTAAAAACGGACATGGAGACAAAAATATGAAATTGAATGGTACCCATCTCATGCATCACCAACTCTAAGAAGGGATCTCAGATATGTGAAGGTCTTCTCTGTGAAACACTTGGTGAAAATGTCAACAGTTTTCTCTGTAGATGGGAAATACTGTAAGGCTATCACCTGATAATGCACCAAGCTCTGGATGTAGTGCATGTGTATCTCAATGTGTTTGGTACTCTGTCTCTGCACTGGATCTGTGGAAATATTTATTTCACTTTTATTATCACACCAAATGACAGTGGGTGAATCAAATGCAACTCCAAGTTCCTAAAGAATACCTTGCAATCACACACATTGTGTAGTTGCATTCACTACTCCTCTATACTCGGCCTCTACTGAAGAAAGGGATATAGTGTAGTGTTTGTTGCTTGAACAGAATATGGGACCCTATGCTAGCATGAATACATAACATGAAGTGGACTTCTTGTCATTGGGATCTATCATGTCCCAAATTTTGCATTGGGTCACAATGGCTAATCACATTTTCCATATTCATTAGATTTTCTTAAATTGATGTTAAGAGTCAAATAATTGCCGAGGAGGAAAATTACTAGTTTCCTAGGTTGGGGTGGAAGCTTTGGGATTTGGAATAAGGGGTAAAATAAATGATGTTTGAACATTAGAATGGCATAAATATTTAATAAATGAGCTAAATAAATAAAATCATGAGGCCTTGGAGGCCATGTGAATGCATACAAGTGTCAACACTAGATTTGACCCTCAAACCCCCCTAGGTGGACCAATGAGCCTCCTAATCATCGCAAACAATCACGAATGCATCTATGAACATGGGTGAGGCATGCTGAAATGTGTTTGGAGGTATGACAGGAATGGGTGAGAACATGGGTGAGTGGGAGTGGCTCTAGGTGAGAAATAAATGCCCAAAACAGTCCAAAAACCACCTTAACCAAGAACTAGTGCCTCAAAGGAGTCAAAATCCCTGAAAAGGGGGAAGGGTAGTGCATACCTAGTTGAATGCAATCAATGTGGGTTCTTGGGTTTTAGAATGATCAACCTAGAGTGCATCAAATGTGTAGAATGATCAACTAGGAGCACCTTAACTGTCATAAATATGGATTTCCCTAAGCCTAAACCATAGAAAATATTGCATGGATGCAAATAAATGAGTATAAGGTCTAATAATATGGTACTAGGATGGATTATTACTCTAACACCCCCGCTTAAGACTTAATTAGTACAACTTATCCAAAAATATCATGTAGGCCTTTGCAATAAAGGCTCAATTCACCTCATACAACAAAAAAATTTATTTGTCCATAGAAACAAGGTAAGGAGGAAGACAATCTGGAAACAAAACCTCCCCTTAAAAATGGACATGGAGACAAAAATATGAAAGTGAATGGTACCCATCTCATGCATCACCAACTCTAAGAAGGGATCTCAGATATGTGAAGGTCTTCTCTGTGAAACACTTGGTGAAAATGTCAACAGTTTGCTCTGTAGATGGTCAATACTGTAAGGCTATCACCTGATAATGCACCAAGCTCTGGATGTAGTGCATGTGTATATTAATGTGTTTGGTACTCTGCCTCTCCACTGGATCTGTGGAAATATTTATTTCACTTTTATTATCACACCAAATGACAGTGGGTGAATCAAATGCAACTCCAAGTTCCCAAAGAATACCTTGCAATCACACACATTGTGTAGTTGCATTCACTACTCCTTTACTCGACCTCTGCTGAAGAAAGGGAGATAGTGTGGTGTTTATTGCTTGAACAGAATATGGGACCTTGTGATAGCATGAATACATAACATGAAGTGGACTTCTTGTCATTGGGATCTATCATGTCCCAAATTTTGCATTGGGTCACAATGGCTAATCACATTTTCCATATTCATTAGATTTTCTCAAATTGATGTTAAGGGTCAAATAATTGCCGAGGAGGAAAATTACTAGTTTCCTAGGTTGGGGTGGAAGCTTTGGGATTTGGAATAAGGGGTAAAATAAATGATGTTTGAACATTAGAATGGAATAGATATTTAATAAATTAGCTAAATAAATAAATTCAAGGGAAAATCAAAGTGGCAATTGATCATGAAGACACATGGAGGATGTGGGACCCACACAAGCTAGATTTTCTATGCCACATGGCATCCTCCTCTTGTCATTTAGAATCCATAAGAAGCCCAAGGTTCTAGGGATGATTGAGAAGGTCAATATACTTGGCTTGAATCAATTAAGGTCAAATTTGAGTGGAAGAGTAATTCCCATGGAAGAGGATGTCAAAACCCCAAATTTTCACAAAAATTTAAAATTTTGAGATAACATATAATAATTAAACAGTGGTTTATTAACAGCTAATGGTTAGCCGTAAAAGAAACTGTCAATGATTAGTATTACATAATCTCTAATTACATTAACAAAGCAGTTTCATTTTTGTTAACATGAATAAGGTTTACTTGCGTAATGTTTTATTTTAGTTTACTGATGAGTCTTCTTTATGACAAGTAGGTGGAATCTATCCTTGAATCCTGGGCTTACTTAGCATTTATGCTAACGTAGGAAGATTACTTGTTCTTACAGGTTTACAGGTATGATTGAACGAGTAACGTTTAATTTCATAAAGTATCCAAAAATGTTTCTATTTGCAATTTTTAACCTTAGTAAATAAGCTGCTCAATTCCAAGCATCTTTCATGAGGTAAAAATAGTTTGCTTTCTTCAGTTTTTCTTGTAAACGAAGTTCAAATAAAATTGTTTCTTTCTTTATCGTACGTAGCAACAATAAAGATACTTATTGTGGCTCTAAACTTGTAATCTTAGTAGCATAGTAACTGCTATTTTAAATTGCATACCTTACAACGTTATATTGATTGTACTATTGGTTATTATACAATATCATACTATTTACTTAAGTATCAAGTTGATCGATATTTATCTTCTGCAGAGAAACTTACAGCCTGTAAACTTCTTGACATTATAAGTTTGATTAGTGTAAAAGCAAAAGCGTCTTCTCATATAACAAAATTGTTTGCCTTTACTTCATAAACCTACGTCCATTCATGTGGTTATATTGATTATAGACTTGAGTAGGATTATTCCATTGCAACTCTTATTATTTCTAGGATGCTTTTCTCATATTAAGTTACTGTCTATGACAGCTTTTAAGGTAGGTGTTTTCTATAAAGATCAATCTTCCATCTTATGCTAAGCACCAGTTATCTTTCATAATCATGAAATCATCTTATAAATAAATAATTTTGGTAAGAGACTTAACAAAGCAAAGTTGAGAAACAACTATTGACTTTTAAAGTTTAAACCCTATTGAACTATGTAAAAGAATTCAATAAATATTCTTTTACCATACTAGCTCAATTTATAGTTTATTTCCAATTGAACGTTGGTTTTATAAGGATTAGAAAAATGCATATACTATTATGTTTATAATCATACAATTCTGTTGTTAGTTTGAAGCTTCTAAACAAGTCTAAAACAATCAATGATCTTGTAAAGAATCCATGGTTCTATTCTTTACTATGCTATCCAACTTCTATATTTAACACCACTTGAGTTGTGGGTTAAAAGGAGTATAAACTTGCATAGACCACAATGTTTATAAACATAGAGATCTATAGTTGTTCAAAGGTTTTACACAATTCAACTTGGACTTACATAAAACACATGGTTATTATATTTACTAGGATTAACGTTGATAAACATGCTTAATCAAAACACTCATGTTGCAATATCGATAATACTATAAAATTCGATGAATTATCTCCACTCCAAAAAGGTTTGTTTTATATCCCTATGCATATCCAATGATGCTTTACAAGCATAAATAAATATAATAGTTTTGAAGAGTTTTTAAATCAAGGTTTCGGGGTTATAAGATAGTTATATGATTACCAAACCTTCATGAGGTCAACGTCTCGATAATCATTGTTTAATCCAACACCAAATCAACGTTATCATATATAAATATGTTATATTAACACTGGAAATGAGTTTATACTATAATGCATGCATTGCTTGTTAAAAATCATTGTGGAAATAATTGTAATTATTCATTCCCAGGTAAACTATTGAAAGTCGACCCACTGCATGATTTGTATTATTGAGTCCACGTGGTATTCTCTTATCCATGTATTGATCATATATAAAACCAAGCAACCCTAACCCTTTGCTTATTTTTCCTTCGCAATTTGCGTTGGCCCTTTGGGTTACTTTGCAAGCTCTCATGGTGGCCGTGAGTGATACTTAGGTGTCAGTTGTCCCAACGCCTGGGTTTGTCCTTCTATGGTTCCTTTGAGCTCAGTCCTATTGCCAAATTCCCATCGTGGGTTTATTTACTCTGCCAGGATCTGTTGTTCTCTTGATTTTGGATTACAGCCTGCCTGTAACTCCCTTTTTTCCCTTCTATCGTGGTCTATCATTGCGTGAAAGGTTGAGCTTTATTGGTTGTTTGTTAAGCTCCTTCGTCATAGGGTTTGGAGTTTCATTTTCAATCCTTGCTTGTTGGTGACAGCTCCATTACTAAACTGTTTATTATCTTTGATAGGTAAATATTTATTTCTTGTAAATCGAAAGGCATTGCCCATCTTAAAGTTCGTATTTACAATAGGTTTTTTATTTAGAAAAAGAAATACAAACTAATGCACCGGGTTATGCACTTGTAGGAATCAGTGATTACTCTTAGTGAACAGTGAAGGTGATGTTGCTAGCTCTCTTCGTGGCTCTTAGCTCCAAAATGGGTAATCCTTGGATTTCAATGAACGGGTTCTTCCCTTACTTGTAACAGGGTAGTCGATTGGGGCAACTTCAGAGCTTGGAAACTTGTCCAGCTTCTCCATTGTCTAAGCAATTTCTTTTATAAGTTAATGCTGGTTCTTATACTATTTATAAATCCTCGCTTTGTCGATGGGTAACCCTGGCCGTGAGTTGGGTGTTGTACTTGGTTTTTATGTTTAGCCTTCTATCTCATTAATGTAATGCAATGTATTTTTAAGACAATCTTCCTTTGAGCTTAGACTCGTTTTCAGCAGTGTACTGTATGGTGACTCTGTGTGAATTGGGTTCTACCCTATTCAACTGTGAAAAAAAAATATTTACCATTTATTGCATTGTGATATAATGTAGTTATTTACCTTAAGCCGTGACTGTAACTGTCTCGTAGAGTAATTTTTATTGAATATTTTTTTGCTCAGAAATATGATCTAGGGTTTTTCCTGTAGGTAACCCTTGTATAAATAAATCTTTCAATTATTTATAAAAAGGTCTTATTACTTTGTTAATTTTATTTTAATTTGTCTTCAGATGTGTGGTGCAAATATTCCAGTTATGATATTACAATTGTCCTTTACTTGTCCTTAAAGGACTGTAACAATTTATAATAGTTTAGTTGATTATTATTAAATAATCCGAGTAATCGGATTATCACTTACCTGGTTGTTATTTGCAAATATATTATTTGTTCTTAGGGTTTTTGACTCTGTAGTTTTCTTTTACAAGTATATCCTGTTTGTAAAATTTTAAAGAAACAGTTCGTTTTATAAATATGCATTTATGTATATGTTGGTGGTTATCATATTCCTGTTGTTTATCTACTGAAATGATAAAAGAGTGTGATAGATGAAGTTAGATATTTAAATAAGTTTCTTCTTAATACCATGATTATTTTTCATATTACTTCCTTAGTTAATAGTAACTGTTAGACTTAGATTATTATGGTTAATAAATAAACTATATACTTATTAGTTTATACCTTTGTTGAACTAAATGTAAACAAGTAATTTAGCTGTATTTCTTCTACTGCATAAGCAGCAGGTTAATAAAAAAAAATACAAAGAAAATATATATAAAGCATAACACAGTTTACCCTTCTGCATGTTTTAAATTCAATAAGAAGAATATTGTACTGTGTGTAAGCATAACCTATTTTCTATTAGGGTATTTTATTAATATAATGACCCTTCTACCTATGCTGAGTTATTACTCTTTATTTTTCAGTATACTTACATAAATAAGTTGGTTAAACAATAAACATAGATAAACAGGTTATTGTTCTTTTCTGATAATAATCTACATACAGAAATAAAATACTCTGATATTATGAAATGCATAATACATCTATTCATTTCAGACTCCTATCATATCCTTCATCTATTTTAAATACTCGGTCTATGCTGGAGTACGGTCTGGTCCTTCCAGAAGTGGAAAAACATAGATTAGAATTATTTTCATTTATTCAGATTCATTCCTTCACTAATCCAAAAGTTTACTAACTCTTAACATTTACAAATAAATACTTGACATTCATTTAGCAGTCAGATCCATATTTAACTATCTAACACAGTAAAACAAAAAGATTGTAGAACCTGATTAAGCTGAACAGGAACAGCGTTAGGAGGTCGTTCCTCCCTACCAACTCCTGGAGAGCACTCAAACAATGCTTCCTCAAGACCCCCGAGCATGTTCCTGGTCTCCTTAGCTAAGAACTAGTGGAGCAAGAAAACAACAAACTAGTCCAATGACTCGGTAATTATTATGCACTCAGTAGTAAGATCCTTCAGCTGAAAAGTTGCACTAGATCACTCAGCAGTTAACCCATCAAACTCTTTCCATAAATTCCCTTGCCATTGAATTTCTCTGAAGTTAATTCACCTGAATGATCACTTCTCCATAATGAGCAGCCTCAGCTCTCTTCAATGGGCATTTTCATAAAGATTGCCTAGGTCTTTTGGGTCAGTTGTCATTAATTGAGCCACCTGCTCTGATCCCACTTTCTTAGGGGATCATGACCCCAAATGTAGGGAGGCTTCCACCTGCAACAGTTGGAAGAGCTTTCAGGATGCTTCCACTTGTCTCTTTGCTCTCCACCCAGTCTCCTCCACCAACTTGACCAGTAAACACTCTTTTAACAACTCTCCTAAGCTGTTGTCTCCACTTTTATCTATTTATAATTAAAATATTCAGAATTACATTCAATATCCTTCACTCTGCTGAGTCATCAATTACAACTTAGCATAAAATTTAACATATTGTCTTTAAATAAAATCAAATAAGATAATATTATTTTTGCAAAATTGGGGCATGTGACTTACACACCCCCTTAGAACATAACATTGTCCTCGATGTTATTTATTCTTCATCCTTAGAATTCCCCTGGAACAGAATTGGATATGCATCTCGCATATTACTTTCCAATTCTTAGGTGCTTCCTCTAGACTAAGGTGCTTCCATTGCACTTTCACCTGTCCAATGGTGTGGTTCTGAAGTGTGATCTCCCTCCGCCCGAGGATACAGTCCGGTTCCACCAGAAAATCTCCTTCTGGTTCCACCTGTACATCATTCTAGTTAACAACATGAGTAGCATCATGAACAGATTTCTTTAATATAGAAATGTGAAAAACATTATGTACTTTTAAATTGGGTGGTAATGCTAATTGATAAGCTACTTGTCCAATCCTGGACAAAATTTCAAATGGACCACATTAACGAGGTGTTAATTTTGCACAACTCCCCAATCTCAGAGAGCTCTTTTTGGGCCTTACATTGATGAACACATGTTCACCTACCTGAAACTCCTTTGGAGTTATTTTTAAGTCTACTTGAATTTTCTGCCGATACTGTGCAACTTTCAGATTACCTTGCACATGTTTTACAATTTCTTCCATTTCCTTTAATAGTTCAGGACCTAATATCAATCTATCCAATGGATTACTCCAAGAGATAGGAGCATTACATTTCCTTCCATATAAAATTTCGAAAGAACTAAATCTGGCTGATGTCTGATAATTGTTATTATAAGCAAATTATACCAGATGCAAATAATCCTCCCATTTACCTGGCTGGTCTTTCACATACATTCTTAATAGATCTTCCAGTACTTGGTTTACTCTTTTAGTTTGTCCATCTGTTTGTGGATGGAAAGAAGTACTAAAACTTAAGGTAGTGTTTAATCCTTTAAACAGAGACTCCCAAAAGTCTCCTGTAAATTTAGGATCTTTATCTGAGATTATAACTTTTGGTATTCCATGCAATCGAAAAATCTGTTTTAGAAAGATATCAGCTATGTTTGCAGCTTTATATGTAGTTTTAACAGGTATAAAGTGAGCTACTTTGCTTAACTTATTAACTACTACCATGATAGAATCATTTAGATGCTGATTTCTAGGCAGTCCAGTAATAAAATATAGACTAATTATCCCCCGTTTCCTGCTAGGAATGGGTAACGGCTGAAGTAATCCAGCTGGGTGTTGATGTTCAGTTTTCACCTGCTGACACTCAAAACACCTTGCAATATATTCTACTACTTCAGTCTTCATATTTGGCCAAAAATATTCCTTTCTTGACATAGTTATAGTCTTTTGGTAGCTTGGATGACCTGAGTATGGATTTTTATGAATTTCATCCAGAATTAACAGTTTAACTTTAGGTACGTTAGGTACATACATTCTGTCTTTATAGAGTAAAAATTCTTTTGTATTCATACTGTATCATTTACATAAGATTTTTGTTGGACTATCTTTAGTTTTAGCTTGTAAATTTTTATAAATTTCATCTTGTTATATTCCTTCTTTAAGCTGTTCATCCAAATCTATAGTATAAGTGCTAATAACTACTGCAAAATTCATCCTTGCATTCTTACTTAATGCATCAGCAACCTTATTTTCTTTACCTTTAATGTGATGAATTTTGAAATCATACTCACTTAGAAAAGCTAGCCACCTAGCTTGTCTGGCATTTAAATTAGGCTGATCTAACAGATACTTTAATCATTTACTATCACTCATTAAAATAAATTTTCTGCCAATTAGGTGATGTCGCCACATCTTTAGAGCATGTATAACAGCTGCTAATTCCAGATCATAAGTTGCATAATTTTTTTCATGAATTTTTAATTTTCTAGGCTCATAGGCAATAATATGCCCTTCTTGAGTCAAAACACCGCCCAAGCCATCATTGCAAGCATCAGTGCACACTACAAATTCTTTATTAGGATCAACTATTCTTAAAATAGGTGCACTAGTTAGTAAAGTTTTTAACTTTTTAAAGCTTTCCTCATATTTCTGGTTCCAATCAAACTTCTTTCCTTTCTTCTGCAAAGAATTTATCAGATTTGCGATCCTCGAAAAACTTTCAATGAACCTCCAGTAGTACCTAGTAATGCCCATGAAAGATCGAACATCTATTACATCCTTAGGAATCGGCCAATGTTCGATCACCCTTATCTCTTCTGGATCTACTAAAATCCCTATTAGAATAATCAACCCATAGTTAGCTACCTTAGACATTAATTAATCAAATTTTTGTCTTATTTTCCTAGTTTCCATATTCCACCTTATGCAAGTTGTCCTCCACACATCCATAGTGGTAAAACTTGCTAAATTTGAGTCATGGAGTGCTTGGGAAACCACTTGGAATCAAATCTACTTTATTCCTGGCCTCCCTAGCGCATGTCTGCTTTTTCTGCTTTATTGCCTGCTTTTTCTGAGTTTTAAGGCAATTGGGAAAGTTTGACTAGGTGAAGTTAACTTGTTTTTTGTCCTCATCATCCTACACCCTTTTCTCCTAATAAAAGCATGTATGAGTTGTCCTTCCATCACCTATTAGCTTTCCTAATTGATTTTTCCAATTTGTGAGCTCCTAGACAGTTTTGGAAACTACTTTATGCACCTATGGGGGATTTGCTTAGATTTTGTAAGCCTGCTTTTGACCAACTTCGAATGGCATATTCATGCATTCAAATCTCTCATTGAATCATTTATTGTGGCATCCTATGACTTCACAGGGTTGGTTATTGTACACTTATTCAACAAATATTAGTGTTCTGCTCCATATTTAGTCTCCTTTGTGAGTAATTTGTATGTGTAATTGGAAATTGTTGTGAGTGTAATTGTTATAACACCCAGGTTCAATTTCCACATGGTATCAGAGCCTTTGTAGATCAATTTCTCTCCTTCCAATTTGTTATTGCAGGTTCAACATCATTGACTGGGAGCATTCTACTGACTGAAGGGACAATTTCTGAGCTATCGATCAATCTCAGAAGATCATCTTGACTCCATTTAAGTTCTTTGAATGGAAAGCAAAGATGGAGATACTATTGAGAGTGAAAGGCCTCTACAAAGTGACTATGGAAATAGATGCAGAGCCCAATGCAGCTGTAGAGAAGATTAAATGGCACAACAGGAGGGATGAGGCCTATGGTCTTGTTGTGCCCCCCGCTCAACAGCCTTCTAAAATCGTTATTTCATCGAACAAAATCCCATTTTGTTCGATGAAATGTTTAAATTTTAAAAGGGATAAATTCGGCTACTGAAAGAAGGATTTTTCCTTGGCTACTGATTTATTGAAGTCAACATTTTTGAACAAACTTTGTAGGTTACATTGGATCAATGATATCAATATCTCTGAGCTACTGGTTTGGATGAATTGTAACTAGGGATGTTAATACATGAGTGTTCATGGTCTTTATGCTTGATGCTGTATATCCTAGTTGTGCAGGTTCTCTTACAACATTAACACCGTTTCTGGTCGATTTCATTGATAAGAAATATTACTAAGGTCATGTATCATGATATTTATGCAGAATCGGGTAATGGTGATCAAAGGTTTGTCGAACTCTATAGAAGC
The DNA here is from genome assembly GCA_001517045.1 of Pseudotsuga menziesii. Classification (NCBI taxonomy): domain Eukaryota; kingdom Viridiplantae; phylum Streptophyta; class Pinopsida; order Pinales; family Pinaceae; genus Pseudotsuga; species Pseudotsuga menziesii. The sequence goes on along the minus strand of LPNX010317687.1, from coordinate 329,484 downwards.
CTAGAAGCCTAGATACATGATTCGCATGCCATATCCTAAAGTTTGTTAACCATTATTTGCACTGATATTAATTTGCATGTGATAATATGCAAAGGTCTAGTGTCGAGCTATATGATAATTCACCACCTTTGATGAATGAACCGAACACATTATGGGGTATGATCTATGGCACGAGTCACACTCATCACGAATTCAGAGTGTTATTATGACACTCGTACTTACCCTGCTGTCCACGTCTCAGCTCTCGTACCTATTCCTTGTCGTGGCTATTTACCATTGGAGCACCTGTTATTACGTACACCTCGAACTTTCCTGTCATTTAATTCAGGCTTGATTGAGATAACACTAGTCTTTCAGGGTTTCAACCGTCATTTGAGTTCAGCACTCCGAGTAGTGATGGCTCTGCTCATGCTGAACCCGCAGGGGTTTCACCTCCATTCACGTATGGCTTATACTGTGTATTATTTACTACTGCTGAGTCTCGGTTCCAAGTGCTCTCAACCTGCTCTTCTGTCGTTAATACGGTGGTGGCATGTATTCTGTGCATGGTTTCGCGTTTATAAACAATCAGTAATGGCCCCTGTTGTGAGAGTCGAACCCTATGAGTTAACCCTGTTGAATTCGAACCCTGGGCTTTTGCAAAAGGTCAAAGATGTTGGGTGGCTGCCGTTCCTTGAGAAGTTCTCTGATTCTAATCCAGAGGTCACCAGAGTATTCGCTTTGTCCCTGGTAAACTATCAAGCCGAAGTTGGAGGCTTGTGCTTCTGGGTTGATGAGAATTCGATTGCAAATGCAACAGGTCTGCCTCTGTCTGGACAAAAGTGGTTTAAGTATCAGAGAATGGAGATTACGGAATGGAGGAGTCTATTGAAGAACCTGACGCAAGAGGTTTCCTTTCGGACAGGATTTGCAAGTAAGTATTTCCTCAAAGAATGGCGACCAGTGCTTGAGTTAATTCATAGGTATTTAACCTGTGAAGGTCGGTTGTCATCGGCCTATGTATACCACCTTCGTTTGATGGCTGCTTTCATAGGATTTCCCATCAATCTCCCTTACTATCTTCTACACAGTTTGTTTAAAATGTCAAACGCTATAAAGAAGGGACCAAAACATGTAAGCCATAGTTTGTTTCACCACGGGCTAGTCCGTATGTTGATTGAGAATGAACTAATGAAGTCTGGTCGCTCATGGGAACAGTTCTTAGAATCAAATGGTTTCTCAAAGTTTTTTCATTGTATGTTCGACAGTCCAGATGACTGTAGCAAACATAGGGTTTCAAGTTCGGCTCCTTTGAGCAAACCTACATTAAACCCTAGCCTTAAGAGTGTAGAACCCTCTCAAGCACCTCTGGGTAACCCAGAGACCGATTCCCATGCCTCCTTACAACCTAGACGTATGAAGAAAATTTCAACCCTGTCACCCGTTACTCCATCAAACAATAGCGACAGAGTTGGAGATCGTCGAGGAAATCTACCTAGGTCCAAGTTGGTTAGAAGGCTAACCAGGAGCATGGCGAAAGCCAGGATGGCGCAAAACCCTATGAATGTTAAGCTTCCAGTCGAAACTGTTGTAATTGATGAAGAGGAAATCAGTACTCCTTTACCTGTTAACAATGAGGTGATTCATTGTGATTTTGATACTGATCTAGCTGGACAAAATCACCCCGTAACTGCTGAAGGCATCTCTAAAAATCCTTCGCTGTCTGTAGAAGTTCAGCCTGTTCGGCCTAATATTGATATCACTCTTGATCGTGATAGTCCTTCAACAGTGGATAAGAAAGTTCGGAAGGTCCTAGTTGATTGTACGACTGATTCAGTTGTAAAAGAAAAGCCTGTTAAAGCAACTTCAGTTGTTTCTCCTGGAATTGGGGAAACTATTCACCCTATGTTCATTAGTTGTCTGTTAGACAAGGTTCGCCGAATGGAAGATAAGATGAACGAAATAGTAGCGAGTCGAGACTTATTGAGAGCTGATAATGAGGGTTTAAAAGTAAAAGTTGATGAAAGTAATCAGCATCTTGTGCGACTGAGGAACCATAAAAACAAACTTATCAGGCGGGTGCTTAAGTTACAGGATGAGAATGAAAAGAGCGAAGAAAAATTGCGTGAGCTCAATGCTCAGATCACCTTAATGCAGTTTAAAGCTCCTTCACCAAGTCAACCTAGTGGAGTTAATATTCAGGTTTTCAACGCCCCAGTCAATCTGTAATGTTTGGTGATATGTTGTTATGTTGATCAAGGTCAGATATTTGATTATTTCGAGTTTATTTGTTGATGATTTTATTTGCTATTATTTCAATTATGTTTTAATTATAATTCTTGTGTGTTGTGTCGCAGGTAGTTACATGAATATCTCATTTCCTGATTTTGAGGATTTTGGATATATTGGCGATACCTGTATTTCTGGAGACAAATCGATATTGGACAGATTGTATTACAGGTGCCACTCTTTTGTTTTCGATCCCATGTGATGGATGGAATAGTTGTGCATTCGCTGAAAAAACGACATGTTCCACTTGTCGTTTTTTATTCGATATTAGTTAGGGATCACGATCTGGATTATTAGCTTTTGATAATGTTATTTTGGGAAAACTCAAAATGTATTTAAAGGGCTGATAGTGAATATGAAAAGGGTCGATACTCTGGGGAGGCAAGAACAAAACTGCTGGTTCGTTCTATCTGTGCCTCTAGGCAGTTATTTGTCAGTTGTTACAATGTTTGAACTGGTGATGTTTTACACGCATTTACAGTTTTAATACTTTTTATGTGGCTTATAATATCTCTTAGTTTTGATATTTGCTTTCCTATATTATGATGTTTGTTATAATTTCCTTGATGAATTGTGCGAATATAATTTATCAGGTATCGGTTGTTCCTGTTTTTAACTGTGTTGGTATGTCATGTTTTGTATTTAATAATTGAAATTATTGTTACATAATGTGTAATGATGCTTGTATGATTTGCAATATTTGAATTTCTTTAAATATCAGCAAATGTTTACATACAGTGCCTTTATCAACATCAGTTGGTTACAGGTTAAATTAATTTTTGCTCCTGATCAGGATAGGTATTAGATCAGAATTATATTTTATTCAGTTTCTGCTTTTTGTACTATCCGAAGAACTTTGTTGAGTTAGATCCTTTTCATTAAATACATTCAGTTTATCCTTCTATGTAATTACTGTATATCTGTATGTAAATATGACATGACTTTGTAGCATACGAATCTTGTCCAGATTTATGTTTTATTTATGTATTCAGAGTTAATTGTTTTGAATGATTTTACCTAACAGTTTCCGTTCCCTGTAATATACAACTTGGGTTAATCTTTGTAATTATAAGTATAGGATCGACACTAACTATCAGTAGCACTAATTGTAATCATTAGTCCTCTAGGATCCCAGGCCAATAGAGCCTTTAAACCTGTTGGGAGCGACTATTCCAAACAGCTTGGAGCCTGTTCTAAGGGTCCCGGACTGGGTCGTTTTCCCCCATTGTGGACTTAGTCAAATACGCCCGTCAACAGGTCTCCTGTGTCTGAGCATATCCAGAGACCTCCTTTTCCATCTTAATGGATTAACATCACCAAATGAAGTATGGAAGAAGCTTGTTGAGATTTTTGGTAAGACAAATGAGATGAGGGGACATCAAATTGAAAATGAATTGAACTCCCTGAGTCCCAATAGCTTTGAATCCCTGCAACTCTATTTTTCCAAGTTCAAAGCACTTGTTTTGCAGCTAAAACAATGTGGGATCGAAAAGAAGGATGAGCAACTGGTTTTGGCCATACTCTCAAAGCTTGGCCCTAACTATTCAGTGTTTGTTTTGACCTTCTATGCCACAAAGTTGACAGCTCGAGCCTAGAAAATGCCTATCCTTACAGATTTCATGGAATCTCTCACACAAGAACAAGATAAATTGGTGATGATGGGCACCATCAAACCTTCCAAAGACCAAGATCTGGTTGCTGGAGATTCGAGGGTGGATTAAAAAGGCAAGAAGAAAGCTAAGAAGCCACTTGAGCAAAACAGAGACAAGAACAAGTCTTCAGAGGAGCCTCAAGGTTCCAAGAAGAACTTCCAGAAGAAGAAAAACAAAGGAGAAATGAGAAAGTGTGCATACTGCAGTATGGGAAATCATCCTAAAAGCTCCTACATGAAGAAGCAAATAGACATGCTGACCTAAATCCTGGAGAAGAATGGCATCTCCCTTCTGGACAGCTCAAAGAAGAGGGAAGGAGGATCAAATTCAGAAGATAGAGAGAGAGTTCATGCATTTGTTGCTGGCACATCAAGCTCACCTAGTTTCATCATTGATTTTGGAGCTTCAAGACATATGGTTTTGACCAAGGAGGAATTCACCTCACTTGACATGTTGAAAGGTCCACCAATTGTACTGGGAGATGACTCTCTCACTGAAAGTTTGGGCAAAGGGAGGATTGATCTTAACCATGGTAAGTTCAGCAATGTATTGTATGTTCCAGGTCTTGCCTCTAACCTCTTATCAGTGTATCAGATGACCCACACAGGGTCTCCAAAGAAGGTCATATTCTCCCCTGATGAAGTTGAGATCACAGAGATCTCAAGTGGTAAAGTCATTGCAAAAGGAGTTGCAAATCACACTTCGAAGGTATACATGTTCTCACACTTCCTACCCTATTCAAACCCCTCTGCTCTTCTAATTCATGCTAATGAGGCAAACAAGATTTGGCATGAAATATTTCGCCACCTTAATTACAAGTATCTTTCTGATCTTAGTGAAAAATAAATGGTCATAGGGTTACCAAAGATTAAGATTTCCAAAGGAGTCTGTCAAGGTTGCATCTTAGGAAAACACCCAGAGCATAAATTTGAGAAAGCTAGTCATGAGAGAACCTTTGCACCTCTTGAGTTGATCCATAGTGATGTTACTGGCCCATTTCCTCATATGTCAATGAGTCAAGACAAATATGCATTGAGATTCATAGATGACTTTTCCAGGTATTGCTGAGTTTACTTCCTGAAACACAAGTCTGAAGTTTTTGGCCTCTTCAAAGTCTTTAAGGCTTTGGTTGAAAACCAGTTTGGGAGGAAACTCAAGGTCCTCAAATATAACAATGGTGGTGAGTATGTCAAGTCTAAGTTCATTCAATATTATAGAGATGCAGGTATTCAGATGCATCATTCTATCCCTTACACACCACAGCAGGATGGTGTTGCTGAGAGGAAGAACAGATCACTGAAAGAGATGGCAACCTGCATGATGGAGGCTAAGACTTTTCCACCAAAGTTTTGGGAAGAAGCTATAAACTATGCAGCCTGTATCCAGAATAGGGTGCCTCATAAATAGCTTGATGGTATGACTCCTTTCGAAGCATGGAGTGGGCACAAGCTAGATGTGACCCATTTCAGGATTTTTGGCTCAAGGGCTTGGGCTAGAATTCCAACATAAAAGAGGAAGGCTTTGCAGCCCCAAAGCCAAGAGTGTCTATTTGTTGGGTACTCTGAAGATTAAAAAGGGTACAAGCTGATCAATTTGAGCACAAACAAAGTCTTCATTGAAAGTTGTGTTCAGTTTCAAGAAGAGCCCCTAGCAGCAGTGGAAGTTGGAGAATCCTCTTCACCACCAGAACCTCTGAATGTAAGTGAAGAGATATTTGAACATGCTGATTCTGATATGTCTAATAATGATGATTTAATTGCATATCCTAATATTCCTACAATACCAAAATGGGTAGCAAAGATCATTCATGCAGCTGGAGAACTAGCTGAAAATCCTAATGATCCTAGGAGGACTAGATCTCAGTTTGAGAGTGCTCTATGCATGAAAGATCCTATGTTTGCAGAGAAATGCTATCTGATGGTTGAATCAGACCCACAGACATATGACTATGCAGCAAGTGATCCAAGATGGCAAACAGCCATGAAAGAAGAGTTCATCTCACTCCAGAAGAACAACACTTGGGAGCTGGTTGATCTTCCCCCGGGGAGGAAGCTAGTTCAGTGTAAGTGGGTGTACAAAACCAAATTTTCTGCTGATGGTTCACCTTTGAAATATAATGCCATATTGGTAGCCAAGGGCTACTCACAAGTACATGGCATAGACTACAATGAGACCTTTGCACCAGTGGAAAAGATGGACTCCATCAGGCTAGCCTTAGCCATTGCAGCTTCAAAGCAGTGGGAGGTACACCACATGGATGTGAAGTGTGCTTTCCTAAATGGAGATCTCACTGAAGATATTTACATGCAAC
>LPNX010317687.1:274895-323192 GCA_001517045.1 Pseudotsuga menziesii | reverse complement strand
GGCTAAAGAAGTCATTGTATGGGCTTAAGCAAGCCCCCAGGGCTTGGTATGCCAAGATTGATAGCTTTTTGCTATCACTGAATTTTGTTCGATGCAAGTCAAATCCAAATGTCTATTTGAAGCTGATTCATGGTTCATTAATGATCATTGTTTTGTATGTTGATGACCTTCTCATTACAGGAAGCTCAAAGGATGATATTGCTTCCTTGAAGGATGCAATGAACCATGCCTTCTCAATGATTGATTTGGGATTATTGAGCCAATTCTTGGGGCTCGAGATTGCTCAAACCAAAGAAGGAATCAAAGTACATCAGTCCAAGTATGCCTTGGATTGGCTGAAAAAATTCAATATGAAGGATTGCAAGCCAAGCAAGACTCCTTTCCTTTCAGGAGTTAAGCTTGAAGAAGTTGATTCTTCACCTATGGTAAACAATACACTGTATAGGCAATTGATTGGATGTTTGTTGTATATTACACATACTCAACCTGATATTTCTTATGCACTAAGTGTGGCTTCAGGATACATGGATCAGTGTCATTAGATCCATTAGAGAGCAGCCAAAAGGATCATTAACTTTGTTCAGGGAACAAGGTCTCATGGGATCTTTTACAAAGCTAAATCTAATCTTGAATTTATTGGGTTTACTAACAGTGATTGGGCAGGTGACAACACAGATCGAAAGTCAACATCAAGATATGTGTTCATGCTTGCTAAATGTCCAATCAGCTAGTCAAGCAAGAAACAGAGTGCCATTGCACTCTCATCTACAGAAGCAGAGTACAGAGGAGTTGTAAATGCAGCAACTCAATGTTTATGGTTGCAGGGGTTACTTGGTGAGTGTGGATTCGAATCAGAATACTCAACTACTATATATTGTGATAATCAGAGTACCATTCAAATCTACAATGATCTAGTTCAGAAACAAAGAACCAAACACATTGAGATCCATATGCACTACATCAGACAGCTTGTGCATGATGGCACCATTCACCTACTCTTCTGTTCATCTTCAGAACAAGTAGCAGATATCTTCACCAAATTTTTTTGTGAGAAGACATTCAGTAATCTCAAATCACTACTGGGGATTGCTGATCATGCTGTGAAGCATGATTGATGACAAGATTTCCAAATTTTGTTTTACTGTCCATGTTTAAGAGAGAATTTTTCCCATTGGGTTTTTGCCTCTTTCCTTGGTTAAATGGACATGCAGTATGTAAAGGGTGACTAAGACTTGTTTCTAGGCCCTATAATTTTCTGATATTTTACTCATAAGTCAGGCTTAAGGGGGGGTGTTAGAATAATCAACCCATAGTTAGCTACCTTAGACATTAATTAATCCAATTTTTGTCTTATTTGCTTAGTTTCCATATTCCACCTTATGCATGTTGTCCTCCACACATCCATAGTGGTCAAACTTGCTAAATTTGAGTCATGGAGTGCTTGGGAAACCACTTGGAATCAAATCTACTTTATTCCTGGCCGCCCTATCACATGTCTGCTTTTTCTGCTTTATTGCCTGCTTTTTCTGAGTTTTAAGGCAATTGGGAAAGTTTGACTAGGTGAAGTTAACTTGTTTTTGTCCTCATCATCCTCCACCCTTTTCTCCTAAGAAAAGCATGTATGAGTTTTCCTTCCATCACCTATTAGCTTTCCTAATTGATTTTTCCAATTCGTGAGCTCCTAGACAGTTTTGGAAACTGCTTTTTGCACCTATGGGGGATTTGCTTAGATTTAGTAAGCTTGCTTTTGACCAACTTTGAATGGCATATTCATGCATTCTAATCTCTCATGTAATTATTTATTTTTGCATCCTATGACTTCACAAGGTTGGCTATTGTACACTTATTCAATACAGATTAGTGTTCTGCTCCATATTCAGTCTCCTTTATGAGTAATTTGCATGTGTCATTGGCAATTGTTGTGAGTGTAATTGTTCTAACACCTGGGTTCAATTTCCACAATCCCTTCCTTGGTCACCACATGACCTAAGTACTGAATCTTATCCTTGAAGAAATCACATTTACTAAACTTTGCAAAGATTTGATGATCTCATAACTCTTGCAAAACAATTTTTAAATGTTCCTTGTGTTCTTCTTTAGTTTTTGAATAGATTAATATATCGTCGATAAACACGAATACAAAATTATCTAAATAATTATACATAATTTTGTTCATTAAACACATGAAAACAGTTTGAGCATTAGTAAGCCCGAATGGCATAACGACAAACTCGTAATGACCATATCGAGTTCTAAAGGCTGTCTTAAAGATGTCTTTATCTTTAATCTTAACTTGATGATATCCAGACCTTAAATCTATTTTCGAAAACACCGTGGCTCCACGTAATTGACCAAACATATCATCTATGTGGGGAAATAGGTATCGATTTTTAATGGTCATCTTATTCAACTGATGGCAATCTATGCAAAGTCGCATGGTTCCATCCTTTTTCTTAACGAATATGACAGGTGCCCCCCAAGGAGACACACTAGGTCGAATATTTTTTTTTTCAATTAGTTCTTTTAACTGAGACTTTAATTCATTTAGTTCAAGTATATTCATTCGATAAGAGGCCTTTGAACTAGGTACTGCACCATGTACCAACTCAATGGTAAAATCCAATTCCCTTTTCAAAGGTAGTCCTGGAATTTCTTCCGAAAATACATCAACATATTCTCTTAATACTAGTATGTCTTCCAATTTTATTTTATCTATCTTATTTAGACTCTCCTCATCAGTTATTTTTACTGCATAAGCTTTGCAACCCTTCCTAACAACTCTTTTAAGCTGTAGAGAAGAAATCTGCCTTATAGTGGTTTTTCTAGGGATTCCTTTTACACTCACAAGTTTTCCATCACTGTTTAAAAATGTGAAGGTTTTATCATAACAATTTAAAATTACCCTATGTCGTTCTAACCAGTCCATACCGATCAGTAAATCATAAGAACCAAGAGGCAATACATTAATATTCACAATAGTTTTTAAATGATCCATAACTACTGCACATTCTTTTACAAAACAAGTTACCTTTCTTTTAGCACCAGTGGCTAACTGAACCAACCAAGAATTTTCAAATTTTTCAATAGGTAACTTACATTTTTATACCATTTTAGGTGCAATATAACTAACACTAGCTCCTGGATCAATCAAAATAGTTACAGGGGTTTGATTTATCATACCTTCTACTTCCACCATGGAAGTTTGATATTCTGCTTGTCGATTCTCCAAAGCTGCATTGATTCTAGACATGGTCCTCGCTAATTCCCCAACAGTCATCTCCTCCTGTATGGTATGAATATTGCTAACAGTCTTTTTTCGATTAGGACAGACTGAAGCATAGTGTGGGCCATTACACTCCTAGCACTTTATAATTTCTTTGTGCTCAAAGTTCTTGGTATAGTTACCATGGTTATTAACCAATTCTTTACCCTTGGAATTATTTTGATTGTTTGGAGAATTATTCTTATTTCCTTGGAAGTTGTTATTATAAGGATAATTTATGGCCTTATTATTCTTAGAATTTCTGTTGGGCACAAAATCCTTCTTCTTTTGATCATACTAGTTGTTATTTTTCTTGGCCTTCCAGTTGGCCATGCTTTTCTTCTTCCGATTCTGTTCAAAACAGAAGTTAGCTTTCCTCGTAGCTTCTTCCAAAGTCTTTGGATTGTCATATTCAATCCTTTCCTTAATATGATAAGGTAGATAGCTGAGGTATCACTGTACCTTCAGTTTCTCATCTACAAGGTATGGTACATACCTAAGTAAACTTAAGAACTTGTTGTCCAGATCTTTCATTGTCATTGATCCTAATTTAAGCTCATAAAATTCTTTTGCTCTTTCTTCATAGTATTGCTCAGACAGAAATTTCTTTTTAAAGTACCTCTTGAAGGTACTCCAATTTGCATTCTTCTCTTTAATTCCTTTAACTCTCTTCAATTCCTGCTACCAAATGTCAGCCTTTCCTAAGAGGTTGTAGATAGCCATTCTAGCCTTTAACTGGTTAGAATAGTTATATATTTGGAGGTGCTTTTTAATCCTAGATAACCAGGATTCTGCTTCCTCCCCCTTCTCAGTCTCTCCATTAAATGTTGGTGGTTTTATCTTTTTAAATTCCCCATAAATTTCCTCATAAGGTTTGTATTTCCTCTTTTTAGTGTAATGATTATCATCACTACTATCACTACTAGAATGGAAATTTCGTTGTTCACCAAACACCTCAGAAGATGAACTGTTTTCTTCTTTAGTATGTTTCATCTTTTTAGATTTACATTGATGACTTGTATCTTCTGATTCGGTTCTTCTACCCCTACCCTCAGTTTGAAACCTTTCTGTCTGGATCTGATTCAGCTCCTCCTGAGCCCTTAGAACCCTTTCATTCTCTCATTTTATAGACTCCATTTCAGATTTTAGGTCTTTTACAATTTGTAACAGTTCTGAGGAATTGGTAGTTAAATTCTCTGGTATAGGATCTCTTGGTAAATTTCCTGGTTCAGTAACTGGAGATTCCTCCTCTGCATATTCCTCTAGCCTTTCCATACCTATTTGTTAAATTTCAGAAAAGAATTTCTCTGATTGAATAACATTTAAAAGAATATACATCAGCATAATAATTCAATTTACTGTTTCGTAAAAGCTAGTTGGGCTTCATCAAGGCCTAGTGTTTGAACCTTGTGCTCTGATACAACATGTCAAAACCCCAAATTTTCACAAAAATTTAAAATTTTGAGATAACATATAATACTTAAATAGTGGTTTATTAACAGCTAATGGTTAGCCGTAAAAGAAACTGTCAATAATTAGTATTACATAATCTCTAATTACATTAACTAATAAGTTTCCTTTTTGTTAACATGAATAAGGTTTACTTGCATAATGTTTTATTTCAGTTTACTGATGAGTCTTATTTATGACAAGTAGGTGGAATCTATCATTGAATCCTGGGATTACTTAGCATTTATGCTAACGCAGGAAGATTACTTTTTCTTACAAGTTTACAGGTATGATTGAACGAGTAACGTTTAATTTCATAAAGTATCTAGAAATGTTTCTATTTGTAATTATTAAGCTTAGTAAATAAGCTACTTAACTCCAAGCATCTTTCATGAGGTAAAAATAGTTTGCTTTCTTCAGTTTTCCTTGTAAACGAAGTTCAAATAAAATAGTTTCTTTCTTTATCGTGCGTAGCAACAATAAAGATACTTATTGTGTCTCTAAACTTGTAGTCTTAGTAGCATAGTAACTGCTACTTTAAATTACATACCTTACAACGTTATATTGATTATACTATTGGTTATTGTACAATATCATACTATTTACTTGAGTATCAAGTTGATCGATATTTATCTTCTGTAGAGAAACTTACAGCCTATAAACTTCTTGACATTATAAGTTTGATTAGTGTAAAAGCAATAGCGTCTTCTCATATAACAAAATTGTTTGCCTTTACTTCATAAACCTACGTCCATTCATGTGGTTATATTGATTATAGACTTGAGTAGAATTATTCCATTGCAACTCTTATTATTTCTAGGATGCTATTCTCATATTAAGTTACTGTCTATAACAGCTTTTAAGGTAGGTGTTTTCTATAAAGATCAATCTTCCATCTTATGCTAAGCACCAGTTATCTTTCATAATCATGAAATCATCTTCTAAATAAATAATTTTGGTAAGAGACTTAACAAAGAAAATTTGAGAAACACCTATTGACTTTTAAAGTTTAAACCCTATTGAACTATGTAAAAGAATTCAATAAATATTCTTTTACCATACTAGCTCACTTTATAGTTTATTTCCAATCGAACGTTGGTTGTTAGTTCGAAGCTTCTAAACAAGTCTAAAACAATCAATGATCTTGTAAAGAATCCATGGTTATATTATTTACTATGCTATCCAACTTCTATATTTAACACCACTTGAGTTGTGGGTTTAAAGGAGTATAACCTTGCATAGACCACAATGTTTATAAACATAGAGATCTATAGTTGTTCGATGGTTTTACACAATTCAACTTGGACTTACATAAAACACATGTTTATTGTATTTACTAGGATTTAACGTTGATAAACATGGTTAATCAAAACACTCATGTTGCAATATCAATAATACTATAAAATTTGATGAATTATCTCTGTTCCAAAAGGGTTTGTTTCATATCCCTATGCATATCCAATGATGCTTTACAAGCATAAACAAGTATAATAGTTTCGAAGAGTTTTTAAATCAAGGTTTCAGGGTTATAAAATAGTTATATGATTACCAAACCTTCATGAGGTCAACATCCTGATAATCATTGTTTAATCCAACACCAAATCAATGTTATCATATATAAATATGTTATATTAATGTTGGAAATGAGTTTATACTACAATGCATGCATTGCTTGTTAAAATCATTGTGGAAATAATTGTAATTATTCGTTCGCAGGTAAACTATTGAAAGTCAACCCACTGCATGATGTGTATTAATAAGGCCACATGGTATTCTCTTGGCCATGTATTGATCGTATATAAAACCAAGCAACCCTAACCCTTTGCTTATTCTTCCTCCACAGTTTGTGTTGGCCCTTCGGGCTGCTCTGCAAGCTCTCATGGTAACTGTGAGTGATACTTAGGTGTCAGTTGTCCCAATGCCTGGGTTTGTCCTTCTATGGTTCATTTGAGCTCGGTCCTATTGCCAACTTCCCACTGTGGGTTTATTTACTCTGCCAGGGCCTGTTGTTCTCTTGCTTTTGGATTACGGCCAGCCTGTAACTCCCCGATCAATACATGGCCAAGAGAATACCATGTGGCCTCAGTAATACACATCATGTAGTGGGTTTAAGGGAAAAAACCAAGCAACCCTAACCCTTTGCTTATTCTTCCTCCACAGTTTGTGTTGGCCCTTCGGGCTGCTCTGCAAGCTCTCATGGTAACTGTGAGTGATACTTAGGTGTCAGTTGTCCCAATGCCTGGGTTTGTCCTTCTATGGTTCCTTTGAGCTCGGTCCTATTGCCAACTTCCCACTGTGGGTTTATTTACTCTGCCAGGGCCTGTTGTTCTCTTGCTTTTGGATTACGGCCAGCCTGTAACTCCCTTTTTTCCCTTCTATCATGGTCTGTCACTGCATGAAAGGTTGAGCTTTATTGGCTATTTGCTAAGCTCCTCCGTCGTAGGGTTTGGAGTTTTGTTTTCACACCTTGCTTGTTGGTGACAGCTCCATTACTAAACTGTTTATTATCTTTGACAGGTAAATATTTATTTCTTGTAAATTGAAAGGCATTACCCATCTTAAATTTTGTATTTACAAAAGGTTTTTTATTTAGAAAAAGAAATACAAACTAACGCACTGGGTTATGTCTTAGTGAACAGTGAAGGTGATGCTGCTAGCTCTCTTCGTGTCTCTTAGCTCCGAAACGGGTAAGCCCTGGTTTTCAATGAATGGGTTCTTCCCTTACTTGTAACAGGGTAGTTGATTGGGGCAACTTCAGAGCTTGGAAACTTGTCCAGCTTCACCATTGTCTAAGCAATTTATTTTATAAGTTAATGTTGGTTCTTATACTATTTATAAATCCTCTCTTTGTCGATGGGTAACCCTGGCCATGAGCTGGGTGTTGTACTTGGTTTGTATGTTTAGCCTTCTGGCTCGTTAATGTAATGCAATGTATTTTCAAGACAGTCTGCCTTTGAGCTTAGACTTGTTTTCAGTAGTGTACTATTTGGTGACTCTATGTGAATTGGGTTCTACCCTATTCGACTATGAAATAAATAAATTTACCATTTATTGTGTTTTGTGATATAATGTAGTTATTTACCTTAAGCCGTGACTGTAACTGTCTCGTAGATTAATTTGTATTGAATATTTGTTTTCTCAGAAATATGATCTAGGGTTTTTCTTGTAGGTAACCCTTATATAAATAAATCTTTGAATTATTTATAAAAAGGTCTTATTACTTTGTTAATTTCGTTTTAATTTGTGTTCAGATGTGTGGTGCAAATATTCCAGTTATGATATTACAATTGCCCTTTACTTGTCCTTAAAGGACTGTAACAATTTATAATAGTTTAGTTGATTATTATTAAATAATCCTAGTAATCGGATTATCGCTTACCTGGTTGTTATTTGCAAATATATTATTTGTTCTCGGGGTTGTTGACTATGTAGTTTTCTTTTACAAGTATATCATGTTTGTAAAATTTTAAAGAAACGGTTTGTTTTATAAATATACATTTATGTATATGTTGGTTATTATCATATTCATGTTGTTTATCTATTGAAATGATAAAAGAGTGTGATAGATGAACTTAGATATTTAAATAAGTTTCTTCTTAATACCATGATTATTTTTCATATTGCTTCCTTAGTTAATAGTAAGTGTTAGACTTAGATTATTATGGTTAATAAATAAACTATATACTTATTAGTTTATACCTTTGTTGAACTGAATGTAAACAAGTAATTTAGCTGTATTTCTTCTATTGCATAAGCAACAGGTTAATAAAAAAAATACAAAGAAAATATATATAAAGCTTAACACAGTTTACCCTCCTGCATGTTTTAAATTCAATAAGAAGAATATTGTACTTTGTGTACGCATAACCTATTTTCTATTAGGGTATTTTATTAATATAATGATCCTTCTACTTATGCTGAGTTATCACTCTTTCTTTTCTAGTATACTTACATAAATAAGCTGGTTAAACAATAAACATAGATAAACAGGTTATTGTTCTTTTCTGATAATAATCTACATACAGAAATAAAATACTCTGATATTATGAAATGCATAATACATCTATTCATTTCAGACTCCTATCATATCCTTCATCTATTTTAAATACTTTGTCTATGCTGGAGTACGGTCTGGTCCTTCCAGACGTGGAAAAACACATATTAGAATTATTTTCATTTATTCAGATTCATTCCTTCACTAATCCAAAAGATTACTAACTCTTAACATTTACAACTAAACACTTGACATTCAATTAGCAGTCAGATCCATATTTAACTATCTAACATAATAAAACAAAAATATTGTAGAACCTAATTAAGCTGGACAACAAAAGTGTTAGGAGGCCATTCCTCCCTACCAACTCCTAGATAGAGCTCAAACAACGCTTCCTCAAGACCCCCGAGCCTGTTCCTGGTCTCCTTGGCTGAGAACTGGTGGAGCAAGCAAACAACAAATTAGTCCAATGACTCAGTAATGATTTTGCACTCAATAGTAAGATCCTTCAGTGGAAAAGCTGCACTAGATCACTCAGCAATTAACCTGTCAAACTCTTTCCATAAATTCCCTTGCCATTGAATTTCTCTGAAGGTCTTCTCACAAAAAAATTTGGTGAAGATGTCTGCTACTTGTTCTGAAGACGCACAGAAGAGTAGAACAATCGTACCATCATGCACAAGCTGTCTGATGTAGTGCATATGGATCTCAAT
This sequence comes from Pseudotsuga menziesii, assembly GCA_001517045.1. Classification (NCBI taxonomy): domain Eukaryota; kingdom Viridiplantae; phylum Streptophyta; class Pinopsida; order Pinales; family Pinaceae; genus Pseudotsuga; species Pseudotsuga menziesii. Next base: position 313,774 of record LPNX010317687.1, on the reverse strand, counting down.
GTGCTTGGTTCGCTATCTCTAAAATGGATCATTGCAAATTCGAATGGTGCTTTGACTATCACAGTAGATAATAGTTGAAAACTCTGATTCGACCACATTCTCCAAGTATCCCTTGCAACCACAAACATTGAGTTGATGCATTTACAACTCCTCTATACTCTACTTATGTAGATGAGAGTGCTATGGAACTCTTCTTCTTGCTTGACCAGTTGATTGGTCCTTCTGCAAGCATGAACACATATCCTGATGTATATTTTTGATATGTGTTGTCACCTGCCCAATCACTATCAGTAAACCCAATCAAATCAAGATCAGATTTTTCTTTGTAGAAGATCCCATGAGTTCTTGTTCCTTGAAAAAAGTTTAGGATCCTCTTGGCTGCTCTCCAGTGGATCTCATGAGGTTGATCCATGTATCTAGAAGCCACACTAACTACATAAGATAAATCAGTTCGAGTGTGTCTAATATAAAGAAAACACCCAATAAACTGCCTATACATTGTATTATTTACCATAGGATAAGAACCTACTTCTTCAAGCTTAACTCCTGAAAGGAATGGATTCTTGCTTGGATTGCAATCTTTCATGTTGAACTTGATGAGAAAATATGAAGCATACTTGTAATGATGTACTTTGATTCCATGTTGGGATTGAGAAATTTTGAGATCCAAGAATTTGCTCAACAATACCAAATCTGTCATAGAAAATGCATGGCTCATTGCATCCATCAAGGAGGCAATCTCTTTCTTTGAACTTCCTGTAATTAGTAGGTCATCCACATACCAAAAATTAATAATCAAAGAACCATGAATAAGCTTCAAATAGACATTATGATAATAATTGCATCGAACAAAACTCAGTGACAGCACAAAGCCATCAATCTTGGCATACCAAGCCCTGGGGGCTTGCTTGAGCCCATACAATGATTTATTTAACTTGCACACTAAATATGGATTAGAAACAAACCCTTCAGGTTTCTACATGTAAATCTCTTTAGTGATATCTCCATTTAGGAAAGCAAACTTCACATCCATGTGATGTACTTTCCACTGCTTCGAAGATGCAATGGTTAGAGCTAACCTTATGGAGTCCATCTTTTCCATTGTTGCAAAGGTTTCATTGTAGTCAATACCATGTACTTGTGAGAATCCCTTGGATACCAATCTTGCCTTATATTTTGAAGGTGAACCATCAACAATGAACTTAGTCTTGAAGACCCACTTACATTGAACTAGCTTCCTCCCTGGGGGAAGATCAACTAGTTCCCAAGTGTTGTTCTTCTGGAGCGAGCTGAATTCTTATTTATGGATGTTTTCCATATTGTATCATGTGCTGAATCTTAATATGTCTATGGATCTGAATCAACCATCATATATCACTTCTCAACAAATAGAGGATCTTTCACACAAAGGGCACTCTCAAATTGAGATCTAGTCCTCCTAGTGTCATTAGGATTTCTAGCTAGTTCCCTAGCTGCATGAATGGTATTTGCTACCCATTTTTGTCTTGTAGGACTGTTAGGATCTATAATCAAATCATAATTATCAGACATATCAGAATCAGTAAACTCATTAGTCTCTTCACTTACAATCAATGGCTCTAGTGATGAAGAAGACTCTCCAATTTCAACTGCTGCTAAAGGCTCTTCTTCGAACTAAACATTTATTTCAATGAAAGATTTGTTAGAGCTCAAGTTGATTAGCTTGTACCCTTTTTAATATTCAAAATACCCAACAAATAGGCACTCTTATCTTTGGGGTTGCAAAGCCTTCCTCTTTTCAGTTGGAATTCTAGCCCAAGCCTTTGAGCCAAAAATCCTGAAATGGGTCACAATTGGTTTGTGCCCACTCCAAGCTTCGAAAGGAGTAATAACATAAAGATTCTTATGAGGAACCCTATTTTGGATGTAGGATGCATAGTTTATAGCCTCATCCCAAAAATTTGGTGGCAAAGTCTTAGCCTCCATCATGCAGGTTGCCATCTCTTTCAGTGATCTGTTCTTTCTCTCAGCAACACCATTTTGTTGTGGTGTGTAAGGGATCAAATGATGCATTTGGATACCTGCATATTTACAATACTGCATGAACTCATAATTGACATACTCACCACCATTGTTAGATCTTAGGATCTTGAGTTTCCTCCTAGACTGGATTTCAACCAAGGCCCTAAAGACTTTGAAGAGGCCAAAAACTTCAGACTTGTGCTTTAGGAAGTGAACCCAACAATACCTAGAAAAGTCATCTATGAAGGTGAGTGCATATTTGGCTTGACTCATGGACATATGAGGGAATAGACTAGAAATTTCATTGTGGATCAACTCAATAGGTGCAGAGGTTCTCTCATGACTATCTCTCTCATACTTGTGCTCTGGGTGTTTTCCTAGGATACAACCTTGACAGACTCCCTTAGAAAACTTGATATTTGGTAACCCTATGACTATATCATTTTCACTCAAATACAAAAGATACTTGTAGTTAATATGGCCAAATATTTCATGCCAAATCTTGCTTTCTTCATTAGCATGAATCAGAAGAGCAGAGGGGTTTTAGTAGGGTAGAAAATGGGAAAACTTGTACACCTTCTAAGTGCGATCAACAACACCTTTTGCTATGACTTCACCATTCGAAATATCAATGATTTGAACATCATCAAGGGAGAAGATGACATTATTTGGAGACCCAGTATAAGTCATCTGATACACTAACAAGAGATTAGAGGCAAGACCTGGAACATACAACACATTATTGAAATTACCATTGTCAAGATCAATCCTACCCTTCCCCAAACTGTCAGTTAGAGAGTCATCTCCTAAAACTATTGGTGGACCTTTCGACATGTCAAGAGAGGATAATGTCTCCTTTGTCAAAACCATATGTCTAGAAGCTCCAGAATCTATGATGAAGCTAGGTGAGCTTGATGTGCCAGCAACCAAGGCATGTACTCTCTCTATGTCTTGTGAATTTGATCCTCCTTCCTTCTTCTTTGAGCAATCAGGAAGGGAGATGTTATTCTTCTCTAGGAGTTGGGTCAACATGTCAAATTGATTCTTCATACAAGAGCTCTTAGGATGATATCCCTTACTACAATATGCATACTTACTCATTTCTCCTTTATTCTTCTTCTTCTTGGAGTTCTTCTTGGAGCCTTGGGGCTCCTCTTGAGACTTGTTCTTGTCTCTCTTTTCCTCAGGTGGTTTTTTATATTTTTTCTTTGTTTTTTAATCCACCCTTGAATCTCCAGTAACCAAAGCTTTGTCTTTGGAAGGTTTGATGGTGCCCATCATCACCAACTTATCTTACTCCTATGTGAGGGATTCCATGAACTCTGCAAGCTTAGGAATCTTCTAGGACCGTGTTGTCAACTTAGTGGCATGGAAGGTCGAAAAAAACACTGAATAGTTAGGACCAAGCTTAGAGAGTATGTCCAAGACTATTTTCCCTTCCTTCTTTTTGATCCCACACTATTTTAGCTGCAAAACAAGGGCCTTAAACTTGGAAAAGTAGAGTTGCAATGATTCGAAGCTACTGGGACTTAAGGAGATCAGATCATTCTCGATTTGATGTCCTCTCATCTCATCTGTATTTCCAAAAATCTCTACAAGATTATCCCACACTTCATTAGGTGATTTTAATCCATCAAGATGGAAGAGGAGGTCTCTTGAAATTCTCAGACACAAAAGACCATAGGCCTCATCCCTCTTGTTGTGCCATTTAATTTTCTCTGTAGCTGCATTAGGCTCTACCTCTGTTGCCATGGTAACCCTGTAGAGACATTTCTCTCTCAATAATATCTCCATATCATCTTTCCACTCAAATAAATTGAATGGAGTCAAGATGATCTTCTGAGATTGATCCATAACTCAGTAACTGTGCCCTCCAACCAGCAGAATGCGCTCCTAGTCAATATGTCGAACCTGAAATAGAAATATGGAAGGAGAGAAATAGATATACAAAGGCTTCGATACCATGTGGAAATTTAACCCAAGAGATAGAACAATAACAGTCACAAAATTGCTAATCACACATGCAAAATTCACACCAAAGGAGACTAAAATAGTAGCATATCACTAATCTGTATTGAGAAAGTGTACAATAGAAAACCTTGTGAAGTAATAGGCTGCTCAAATATATAATTACATGAGAGGTTTTAATTCATAAGGATGCTATTCAAAATAGTCAAAAAACAGGCTTACCAAAACTAGTCAAATCCCCCATAGGTGCATAAAGCAGTGTCCAAATATATGAAGATGCTCACGAATTTGCTAAGTCAAGTGGGAAAGATAAAGAGGGATGGAAATAAAAATCATACATGCTTTTAATTGGAGAAAAAGAGGGAGGATGATGTGGGAAAAAAATAAGGCAGTTACACCTAGACTAGCTTTTCCTTTTGCCTTAAAACAGTTGTAAAGCAAGGTGGATTTCAGAAAAATTAGATATGCACTTTAAGGAACCAGGAATAAAGAATACTTGCTAAAATTGGTTTCCAAGATGTTTTTCAAGTGCTCCATGACTCATTTTTAGCATGTGTTGACTTCTAGGACATGTAGAAGGCAACTAGCATAGAATGGAATCTAGGAAACTAGGTAATAAGACGAAATTGATTAATTAATGTAAAATGTAGGTAACTATGGGTTGATTATTCTAACAAGAAAAACCAGGTTGCAACATGGTATAATTGGGATGGTTCCCAGTCTTGTCACCTTCCTTATTGTTATACTTGTCAACAATAGTGCTCAGTGCAGAAGGGTTGGTGTCGGTCGACATGTTCATCATCTCCACGTGTCGGCATTCCCATTCAATAGGATATTTCTCACCATCCTCCACCGTAGCTTCATCCTTTTCATCAATATTTTGTGCACACTACCATCCACTATGATAGTCATGAGGAGTGGAGAGGGAATACAGTGCTTTCCTACTATCTCCCCACACCAGTCAAGAATTTCCTGGACCTGGTCCCTTATCTTCAAAAATCTTGCTTGTCGGTCTTCCTTTGCCTCATTGAGGTCATTGTGAATGAGGATAAGAGCATTGGTGACCCTCTCAAGCTGTGTAGGAAGGTTCAAGTTGGTATTTTGTTGGTTTGTTTGGCTGGTTATACCTCCCTGATGACCTCTCTGACCACTGTGCGCCATTGCGTAATCAATCATAGAGAAGTTTTTTGCAGGTTTCTTTGTCCATCATAAACAACCACTCCAAAATCTACTGCACTCGATGGAGGAGACTCATAGATCTGGAATGAGAGATATAACGAGGGTGTCTATCCTCCCAAACCTCAATAAGTGGAGGATGTAGAGACATGGGTGTGAACTAAACGAAACCTTCATTTCAATCACATCAAGGTGTGTTACAAGGCCCCGTATTAAAGGTTGGCTTGCTTGGAAGCTACTTGGCCACTCCACCATCCATCGTCATCTATTGATTGCATGTCATNTATGTAAATAAATACATATTATATTAATATATTTTACTATATAAAAAACAAAACAAAAAACATAATTCAAAAACCAAAACAAAACCCCGTGTATATTCCCACACTGCAACACTGTTAAACCCTACTCTACACTACAACCAATGGAACATTGGACCCTAGTCGACCTCTGACCTTGCAACTTCCTGTTTAAGGAGCATACGAACCCCACAGAGAAGCAGGTCAATGAAGGAGGAGAGAACCAATCCCGCCAATGAGGAGACCAACCTGTGCATCCATGGACTTTTATTGATGACCCTAAATTTCCTTCTGTAAGAGGATTCTAAACATCAACATAAATATCATCTTGATGTAGTCTTCGAGGAAATTTATCCCCCATTACATCGGATCCTCTTCTCATTTTTTCTAATAGTTTCACAGTTTCCTACTAGTCCTTGGTGAATAAATATTTTGAGCTTGTGTGTAAATATTATGGATTGATGGGTAACAAGTTCTATAGATTTTCTTTGGCTCCTTTAGCAACTTGTATTGTTCTTAGTCTTCCCAAATCTAGTATTCTCAAAGAAGTTGCAGAGCAATGCTCAATGACACTGATCCTTAATGTATGCATTGGTTTACACTATGTGATTAAAGAAGCTGATGGGAGTGGAAATCCTTCACTTGTTATCATGGAATTTTTTCAAGAGGCGATGTCTTCTCTTTATTATTTGATTCAACAATTTCCACACAAAGTTTCTCCAAAATATATTTTTGATGAATCTGTCGAGTGCCTTGATGAATCTGTCGAGTGCCCAGATCCTTATTTTGAAATCCCAATTGTTTATGAAATTGTTGTGAAAACCATTATAAACATTTTAAAGTCATCTATATTTTAAATGGATTACATTATACCTGCTAGTGTTGGTTTCTGTGTTGCTGCTCACATATGAATTTTTGATCCAAACTTTGCGCTCTTGCTTTCAATTGATATTTTCCATCATCCACACACTGAATTTTCTATTGTTACTTTTAAGCAAAGTGAAGCTGAAAATTGTCACCAAGGATGGTTGGAGGCTAAATTTACATAACTATTCGAGAGGGATTTGGATGAAGAGGTTCAACTCTCACTGTTTGGTAGATTAGGTTTGTTGAGGGGCATCCTAAGTTCTATTCCACAATATGTGCTAGTACTGCGGTTCAGTACGTATTCATAGTTCCAGCGTATCTAGTTGCATATGTTGTCAATAATTTTGAATATTTTAGTGTTTTCATGTATAGTGCTTCTTCATTTGGCATTCTCCAATATAATTAACAATTAAATTTCACTGGGAGAACGCTTCAAACTATTTGCACCTGGAATTCCTCTTCCATAGAGGAAAGAAGGAAAAGATTATAAAATGAAATCCTAAAGGGGAGTGACAGTGCTTGTTGGCCCTCTGTAGTTGTTGACACAAATCCATCAACAGGGGTTCACTCTCTGTCGACACCCTTAACTCAGCAATCTCCCTAAGCACTAGCCCAGACAGGTTTTACCTTGTCTAGAAACACTTGCGGAGTAGATGAGGTCTCACCCGAGATGTTCAAGGGAGAACTGTCAGAACCAAGTTTATGCAATAAGGAGGATTGTACATCTACTGTTCCACTATCCCATCACAGATCTAAGCATTGGTTCATACAGTCATACATCCATCTCATCGCTTAACATATCAACATATTTAGGTCATAGCAAGTGAATCAATGCATAAACAAGTCTATCAACATAACATTATTCAAAGCATGAAAGCATCGCATCATTCAAAAAATAGCATCATATTATAGCATCACATCACAGGAAAGATGGGAAAACAAAAAGAATCCAAGAGACATAGTATATCATCAAATATTTGTCATGTCATATTAACTCTGCATCAAACACAGGTTCTCAAAAAAGTTCCACAGTTCACACCTAAACACATCAATCTCTCATAAGCATGATCTCATTCGACAAGTATGATTCAAGGATGATTTTACATTTACAATCCTAGATTTACTTATAGGCTTGCGCATTTACATCAGTGGTCCACTTAGCTCAACTTCCTAACTAGTTGGACCAAAAACTACAAAGCAATGACCAAAATCCTCAAAACATGACCAAAATATACAAAATGTGGTCAATCCTCCTTACACGTCATATTCCTCTTTGCACACCAATTTTGCCCTTGCACATCATCCTTGATGTTGCGTAGCTAATTATCTCCAAAACTGCCTGCCAACAGCAGTTACACTTTATTTGTTCATGTTTAAGTGAATATGCTTCATCTGATGGCGATATATAGAAAAAGAATGAGTGTTGGTTGATATTTTTACAAGTTATATTTATTGTAGGTGTATCCCCTTGGAATCAATTAAAATAATCCCATTTTGGATCAGGCTTGTGCTCCTCCAAGCAGAATTCAAAAATTATAACATCTATGGCTGATCATTTAGTAGTGTGCTTTCATTCATACTATATTTTAACACAAATCAGTATTAAGGAATTTATTTGCATTATATTATCTCTATTAAATTCAAACTTGGATTATATCTGTGTTTATGTCTACAGTGCAAAATCTATTTATTTTTTTATGTGGATTATATTAGTTAGTATTACTTTCTACACATTTTTCCCATGGATTTTAACAAACATTTAAATGTATCTCTAGCAGTTTTTCCTTTTCTTTTCTTAGCCTTGTCATTGACATAAGAAAAGGAAAGTTCTAAGTTGTATACTTTCATGGAGCAGGATTCAATGTCAAAACCATGGAATACAAAAACATCAGCTTCACTGTGTGGGATGTTTGGGGTTGGTACAAGGTATGGAAATTCAAGTCACATTATGTCAGTATTTGTGTGGGCATGGACTGTCATTCTAGAGTATGTTGAATTATGTAACTGCCAACTATCAGTTGCTCCTTTTTATCCTAATAAATTGTTATAACTTATCTATGTTCAATTGTATATTTTCAGGAGATATGTATCAATTGACTGTTGTCATAGGCTACAGGAACACCCAACACACACTTACATTGGTTTGAGTATAGATTTAATGATCAGTACCTCAACAATACTAATAATTATTTTAAATTCTAGTTGTAAACATGGTTCTATTAACTTATTTAAAAGTTGGTAAGGTGCACACTACACATGTGATCCTATGAGTTGCATCATCAAGTTGCAATTGTTTAGGCATGTTTGGGCAGAATTAATAGTGCCAAATGCATATTTGATGCCTTGAACTATGAGTCATGTTTACAAACATGCAATATCTCATCTTGTGGTTTTATTTTCTTTATATGTTCCATTTTTGTTGGGAGAGATATCTTTTAGGAAGACAACTGAGAACAACTTGAGATGGTGGTGAGGGGAAAAATCGGAATCGTAAGGACTCTTCACAAATTCTTGCTTGAGTCTTCAATCTTATGACTTGACCATTTGATCCATTGAGTACTTGTGTATACTTATTAATTTCCTCTGGTAATGTATTTATTCTTTTAACTTTGTAATTTTGTTCTATTGTTTAGGGTTATTCATATATACCATTTGTTCATGCCCTCCTAAGGTTTGTTTGATCAATTCTAGATAAGGTATAAACATATTCCTAATATTATTTGAAGTGAGACATCTACTAGGTAGGATTGCATACAGAAGGCAGGATGTAGGATGCTTCTCTTGATGACAAATAAACATACTTTCATATTTTTTGAAGCAAGGAAACTGCTAGGTGGGATTGCATAAAGAAGATGGGGTGAGATGTTTCTCTTCATCTCTAGTTTGTTTCCCTTATAATGAAATATTTATTTGAAACAATTTCCAATACTATTATGGCCATTGTTTCTCTTAGAAAGTGTAAGTCAATGGGAAGGAATTTTAGAGGGACTAAGCCTCAGTTATTTCACTTCATATTTTCAAATCAAGAGACTACAGGATAATATTTGGAATTGAGTGTATTCTGTTTGACATATTAGAGGAGCACCAATCATATTAAATGACTAAGTAGGCTCATATCCTCGCCTGTTTGTAGAAATACGCATTTAATTCCTTTAAAGATAGGTTTCATTATTGATTCTCATATAGGGCCTTAACAATCACAGTATGGGTCCAAAAATCCCAATGCATAGGGTCAGGTGTACTAAATATCAATGTATATGTAGCACAGGGTTTAATTTGCACATTCAATTCCTTGAAAGACAGGTATCATTATTGATTCTCATAGAGGGCCTTAACAATCACAGTATGGTTCCAAAAATCCTAATACATAGGGTCAACATTACTAAATATAATGTATAAGTAGCACAGGGATTGATTTGTGGAATGACATTGATGGTTCTCTTCTCTGAGTTGGCTAGCCAAATAAAAAAATTTATAAAAATCCTAGCTACAATTGGTAAGTTGTGATTTTAATTTTGGTTGGTAATTTTATTGTCTTTTATTGAGTGCATGTTCCTTAATTTTTAATTTTGGTTAGTAATTTTATTGTCTTTTATTGAGTGCAGATTCCCTAATTTTATTGTCTTTTATTGAATGCATGTTCCTTAAGTTCCTAGCTAATCCTAAGACCAATTCAGTTTGCTTCCAGCTTCTCAATTTTCTTGCATGAGCCAAGGTCTTTGCAATCTCTGAACACTGAACCCCTTGCCTTCTGAGAAAAAATTGATTGGATATTTATTTACTTAGTGAGATTTTCCTTAGAATCAGCTACATGGTGTCCACATATGTTGATCTCTTCACAAATATGATGTCTCAGAATGAAAATGGCTTGCCATTCTTTTCCAAAACCAACAATCGGTTCTATAAAAGATGACTGAACCAAATACTTCTCCTAATTCGAATAAAACCACCAGGAGATAGTAGGCCTAAATCAGAGATACACCATAGAACTAGGGATAATAGATTATATAACCTAATAGTTTCAGGATAACAAACTTTTCCATAGATAGTAAATCCCAACCACCATGGTTGATGGGAGATGTTTTTTCATTACCACTTTCTACTTACACTATATGTACAATCTAATTCCTGCTAACTTAATTTTGTGGTAATTTGTTAAACATTTATAAAAATATATTATATCTATGACCCTCTCTTCCATTTTAGTCCTCTTCTCATTTCCTTTTTTCATTTGTCACGGTAAACAAACATAGGATTAGACCCTTTCACCCATTGTGTATATTATCCAATCTAAGGAGCTTCTTATTGCTCCTTCCACTTATAATCCAATTTCAAGTTTTCAATTATCATCCTTGTGAGTGCATCGTAATGAATACATTGATGATCTCCACTCATTAGTTCAAGAAAATAATTATGATACCATCTCTAGGGGAATTATTATTGCTTCCTCTACTAATAATGCAATTTCATATTTCCAATTATCCATCCTCATGAGTTCTTGAGAGTGAATACATTATTGATGTCCATCCACAACTTCAAGAATATAGCTCCAATACCAATATTATACTCTTTATTATATAACAATTGATAAACCCTACTGATATCTCTCCTTAAGCTAAAACATTATAAGTTGAAACAATTAAGATAAAATTATGCTTTTCCCAATTAGAAAGAGATATATTCAAGTCAAGATGTGCAATTAAATATTTTGAAATTTTGGGGCATAGGAAATTAAATATTCTGAAAACTAATAATAATATTCATCATTTATTAGGTTTCAATAATTCACAAAATGAAAAATAATTTTCCTTAGAATTATGTGAATACCAACTTAGGGCTAACACTCTCTAAGAGAATTATGAACAATGCAAATGATTTGTAATCACTCGTCCTTGTTGCTGGCAGCAACAGATCCCATTTTAAGCTATTAAAATGGGACCCCCATTTATTCATTAAGCCAGCCTTCAAGGCCATAATTTTGTTCATGGGGTTTTTCTTCATCCTCAATGTAAGTACTATGTTTTGGTTTTAATAAAATTTCCATCAAAACCTTGTTGTTTTGGGGGGGGCTTTGCGAATTGTGGAAGCGCAATTTTCTTTGTTGTTATGATTTTCCTTTCTGCAACCCGCAATGCGGAAAGCAGAAGTTATTTTTTTTGAGGTTTTGAGAAATGATTTCCTGCATTCTACAACCCGCAAATGCATATTGTGGATATTGAAGTTTTCTTTGTTTGATTGATGTTTGCCTTTCCTAAACCTGCAACCCACAAATGCGGATTGCAAATGTCAAAAAACCCTTTTGTGAATAAATTTACTGTTGGAATATATTAAACCCACTCACAATTTAGGATAAAATAATTAATCATTATTTGATTAATTATTCACCCACTAGCTTAATTAGTTGGCATCCACTTGCACCTTAAAGTCAATACATGCCATCTATATCCTAGGAATGATTTATTTCTGATTCTGAGTTGATCCTGAATTAGTATACAGGACTTTACAGTAGATTCTGCTTTTTCTGCTTTTTCTACTTTTTCCTGCTTTTCTATAAAAGCTAGTCAACTAGGAAACTGGGAGCTTTTGTTTCCAACCCATCCTCTATTAGTTTTTCTCCATTTTCTAGGATTAGCATGTTATTTCCATCTCCTTGACAACTCACTCATGCTTTTTCCAACTCGTGAGGTCCTTGATAGATTTAGCAAGTGCTTTATCCACCTATGGGGGTTTGCTATATTTTGGTAAGTCATCCTTTTTGAGCTTTATGAGATGTTTCCATACAATTTGACTTTCCCATGAGGGATGCACTATTTATGTACACAATTATTCATAATTATTCAATGGAAGGATACACACCAATATTCATCTCTTCATTCATGTGATTCAGTCTCTTTTCTTCTCTCTTATTTTCCTGTGTATGCTTGTGAGAATTCTTAGTAGCAAGATCTATTTCTTGTGCTTATTCTTAGCATCATTTCACATAGCATTGATCTATTATTTCTACATGGTATCATAGCTACAAGTTTGATCAAGTTCTACAGAGTTGAGGAGCACTTCCAGTCTCCTATCCCTCTCTGAAGAAGAGCTTGTCTAGCTTACAAGATTTTCTCCTAGTTTGTTTTGCAGGTTGCAGAGAGTATCTCTTAGAGCATATCAAAAACTTCAATATGGATTCAAAATTTCCTCTACTATCTCCTTTCAACTATTCTGATTGGAAGCCAAAGATGAGTGCATACTTGAAGAGGCAATGTCTCTTTGATGTCTCCATTGGTGCATTGAGTGAACCTGAGTCTTATGAAGAGAAGATTGATTGGATAAATAATTGTGATAGAGCTTATGGAATTACATGTTTGGGAATGTCTCCAAATATATATCATCTCATAGATTCTTCTGAATTTCCATTTGAGCTTTGGAAAATTTTGGACAAAGCTTTTGGTTTGCAAGAAATTGAAGATGAAGCATGGAGCGAACCTAGCATCTCCTCTTGTTCTCTCTCTCAAGATTTATTGGCCTATACATTCTCTGATGAAGTTGATCATGATGAAGAAGTTTCTCATACAGTTCATGTTGCTGCTACCCTCATTGATTCGAATGCTTCCTCCTTCAATGAAGAAGCAAATATTGAAGAGCCATCTTTTTATGTGTCTCTTGAAGGTGATTTTTCTTCGTGTGATACTATTGATGAAAAATAAGTAACATATGGAGCTGCTGCTGATATTGATTATGATCCTATAACCCATTCATTGTTCACTCAATCTCCTACCTTAGATTCTGAGATCTATGTGCCAGATTCTTTACACCTCTTGCATACATCTCTCATTGATGGTGCGCAACCCAGTGACTTACAGGATGTTTGCTTAGCCACATCAAGCCTTATTTGTGTCATACCACTTACCTTACTTGATCTCATGTGCTTCAGCATATCCTCCTTTGTTCTTAGCATCAATACTCAGAGCCTTCTTGCAGATTGTGAACATCTCATTCTTTCCTCCTTTCATACAGAGGATTCATTACCAGTGTATTCCCATGAGTCTATTGATATGCTTATATGTGATCCTTTGGATTCTAATTTACAAGCATATTTGCAGGTTGATACACATATAATACCACCATCCATACCATCTACCATACCTCTGAATAATCCAAATACCATACAAATCCCATGCTCAGTAGTTGATTCCTCATTGGTCTCTTATGCAGTGATATTTATCTTACATGGTTTGAAGTATTTCCTATCTTTCATTGGCTGGTTATCCATGTCCTTAGTCATATTTGGACTGATATTAAACATGTTTGGATCTGTTCTAAACACTTATTGTTCAGATCTTAAGCCCATCCATCATTCATATTTTTACACCTATCTGTTTTCCCCAGTTGTTCATAATTTTCCTAGTCTAGCCCTATATCCTCATGGAGGCACTGAAGCCTTTGTCTTTGCTGTTCCATATGCTAATGCTTCTGATATATCAGTGTTTTATCAGCCTCATATCAGATCTATACAGGTGCTACATCAGATTGGAAGATTGACATGTGATTCACATCACAATTTTGCAGCTATTCAGGGAATTGGGTGTGAAATAAATTGCCTTATTTTGTGTACTCTTTGGGAAGGAGTATGCACAGATCTCTTTTCCATTTCAGATTATGTTTTCAGATCAGTGTTTGACAGCAGCAAGAAGCATTCATAAAATGCTCCTACTTCATCAGATGATGAGATACAAGGAGTCTCTCCTCTTCCTTCTTGCAGGTTCTACACTCCAGCACATGATCATGGAGTTCATGATTTCTTCAACAAGTCTTCCATCCAGAAGCAGTTCACTCAGCTGATTCAAGTGAAGATAAGTATATGTTGAAGACATACATATTTCAAATTTTGTGCCTTGTCCTATCTTGAGGGAGTATTTTCCCCATGTGGTTTTGCCTCTTTCCTCACTTTTCTGGACATAATAATTGTAAAAGGGTGACCATAGCCTTGTTGTTGGGCCCTATAAGCATCCATATGCATCCATATTTTTTGTCATACCATAATAAAGTTAGACTTATAGGGGGGTGTAGGAATATAATAAACCCACTCACAACCTAGGATAAAATAATTAATCATTATTTGATTAATTATTCACCCACTAGCTTAATTAGTTGGCATCCACTTGCACCTTAAAGTCAATACATGCCATCTATATCCTAGGAATGATTTATTTCTGATTCTGGGTTGATCCTGAATTAGTATACAGGACTTTACAACAGATTCTACTTTTTCTGCTTTTTCTTCTTTTTCTACTTTTTCCTGCTTTTCTATAAAAGCTAGTCAACTAGGAAACTGGGAGATTTTGTTTCCAACCCATCCTCCATTATTTTTTCTCCATTTTCTAGGATTAGCATGTTATTTCCATCTCCTTAACAACTCACTCATGATTTTTCCAACTCGTGAGGTCCTTGATAGATTTAGCAAGTGCTTTATCCACCTATGGGGGTTTGCTATATTTTGGTAAGTCAGCCTTTTTGAGCTTTATGAGTTGTTTCCATACAATTCGACTTTCCCATGAGGGATGCACTATTTATGTACACTATTATTAATAATTATTCAATGGAAGGATACACACCAATATTCATCTCTTCATTCATGTGATTCAGTCTCTTTTCTTCTCTCTTATTTTCCTGTGTATGCTTGTGAGAATTCTTAGTAGCAAGATCTATTTCTTGTGCTTCTTCTTAGCATCATTGCACATAGCATTGATCTATTATTTCTACAGTTACATTTTTCCTTTTTGTTTTCTACATCCGGCAATGTGGATTGCGAAAAAGAGGAAAGTCTTTCCATGAATGATTCTTTCATTTTCGGTTCCGTGACCCGCAATACAGATTGCGGAAAGTGGAAACTTAATATTTAAAATAAAATTGCAAGTCTTCCTACCTGCAACCCACAAATATTTTGCAAATTACGGAAGTTAACGAATTTATTCCTGATTTCAAATATTACCCCACATCCCGCAAACCACATTGTGGATTGCGGATTGCATAAATCAAAGATCGAAGAATCTATTGAACTCATCTCCGCATTTTGGTTTCCCACTTTAATCTCAATCATCCATTTTCTTGAAATCTATGGTGCAGGTCTATTCTTTCATTAAGTATTGGTCTATTTAAATCATTTGAATTTATGAATTCTTCACCATTTTCACTCGTGATTTTTACTGAGCTTGAGGTTTTTACTGCAATTTTCTCATTGAGCTCACCAATTCTTTGGTTGCCAATTTGTCCACAGAATTTACCTCCAAATCCACCAACATCTCCATAAACACTAGGTCCAAGACCTAAAGGATGAATATGAGGATAAGATAAGGTAACTTCAAGAAAAAAATGATTACCTCAAGCGACAACTTGAGAAGGTAGATAATATGAATGAGAAACATACTAACAAGATTTATCTCCTTGAGCAATAGCTCAAGGATATCCAACTTGTTTTGACCACCTCTTCTTTCTCCAAGTTCACAGGAGAAGAATTTAAACGACTGGCCTCGAGAGTCCATGATGATTATTATCAAGGAATGATCAATATTTTTAAAGGATTTAATGAAATGCAGGAATTATATAATGCATTTGAGCACCAATATGACATTCTCCATGATCACAACAGAAGGAGAAAGGAAGAAAGTAGAGTATATGACAACCTAGTAGACTAGCAAAAGTATATCAAAGGCAGACCAGATGATTTGATAGTCTTAGAGAATATTAATCTCAAGATGATCGAGGTGTCAATTGAGACATGGGAGAATGCTTACGACCTGGTGGAGTCCATCATTAAAGATGGATAGGTGGCTTGCTAGAGGAAATGGTTCGCTTCAGAGACCTTGTTCAATTTTATGGATCTGCCATTGTTGGATCCTATTAATGAGGCTATGCCTCCAAAGCTAAAATTGGAACAAATTGAGAGTGACTTTTCTAAATTCAAGGAGCAAATCTAGGAGATCACTCAGCTTAGCTTGGATGAAATCAAGCAATGGATCGAGACACCTCTCACTTCACTAGTGAGGATTGAATTTTTCCTCCGAGAGTGGGTGAAGATCAAGAAGAAAGAGATTGCATCCTTGATTTTTAAAGTAGAGTTGCATTTGGACATGCTAATCAATATCGGGACATCTAGGATATGATGGATCCATTTTCCAAGTGGCGGTCTACCCTTGGCAAGTCATGAAACTGAGTATTTTGTAATCCCACATCTTGGGAAGGTTCTCTTCTTTGTAAAAAAATTTATGTAATATTATTTAAGGGAAAGGGTGTCTCCCAAGAGGGGGGCTCGTGGGATTAAATCTAGGAGAACCACAGGAGAAGGACTGCCAAATACATATCAGGAAAGCTCTTTAATTTTGGAAATATTGTAATTTTTTTGCAGTTTAATAAAATTATGTTGTTTCTTATCTTATGTTTTATGGTTATTCATCAAATTTATTTCATGAATTTCAGTCAATCTTCTATCTTTTTGGCATATTGATCATAGGTTGCTCATGTATTGAATATGTTAATTTATGTACTGATGTTTCATTACAATCTTAACGTGACAAATGTGCATTGAATAAATGTGTTTATTTAATTCACATAACCTTTCCTACAACTAATGAATAGTCATTGATCGCTAATACTAATTTTTCAATTGGTATTACCTGATATAACTGTTTTGCACACATAATACTTTAAACAAAGCACTGCAGTTGTTATTGTTTAGTTTTATTTAAAGTTGACTAAAGGAAACAAACTTGATCTATATTTTTATATGTTGAGTAATTATTTCCCTATCATCAATTATACATCATAATTATTCTTCTTAAAGATATTTCATAGTCATTGTCTTAGTTTCCTCAGATAGTTTAGTCTAGTGTCAAGTTACTTTGAACCTTTCTCAGATCTTCCTTGTAGGAAGAACAAATCTACTCAATCTGAAAACCCTTGTGC
The DNA here is from genome assembly GCA_001517045.1 of Pseudotsuga menziesii. Lineage (NCBI taxonomy): Eukaryota > Viridiplantae > Streptophyta > Pinopsida > Pinales > Pinaceae > Pseudotsuga > Pseudotsuga menziesii. Next base: position 296,516 of record LPNX010317687.1, on the reverse strand, counting down.
CAGTGGAGACCTTGTATCCATAGGATTTAATCATCCCAAACAACTCGGGGATAGAATCTTCTCTGCATGGGATCAATTCGAAGCCTTTCTGATTGGACTTTATCCTTGATTTACTGTAGATTATCTAGCAACCTACAATACCGGGCTGTTAACAAATGGCGCTAGAAGGAGGGAAATTGTAAAACATGTCAAAAATAACACAAGTAAACTTCCTCCTCCCAAGTCACCAATCATTACTAGAAGATAGATCCAAGCGTCTACATCTACAGCTCAGCTTGTAGAAATACAGGTAAGAGTCCCTGTCACCCCTGTTCTAAAATAAGTCATCAGAAGACCAGAATTCCTCTTTGTCTCACCAACTAGGGGAACTCTTTCCCTTGAACATTTGAGAAACAGTACATAAGACATAACTGTCAGGGTAGAGTAGAGGACTGAAGAAGCTAGAAGCCTCAGAGATGCTTTGTCCTTAACTCATACAACTGACAACTCCCCTGTTAATACAAATACTCAAAACACTATTCAACAGGGAGAAAATCCTAAGATTCAGATAGATCAATTGTATGAACATGCAGAACAAGCTCAAGCAGATCAGCATCCCAATATACATTTTGGTGGACCACCACCTCCACCACCCTCTTTGTCATCATCTCCATCTGAGGACTCCTCAGATAGTAATACATCTTCATATACTTATTCATCCAAAGAAGCACCAATGGTTGAGCAATTAAACAGACCCTGGCTAGACTAGAATGATGTCTTTGTCCATGGGCAATAGCACAAATTTCTCAAGAATCCTAAAAAAGTGGATCCCAAAGTTTAACCCAGATGATCAATCCCCTGCTGAGGACCATATCAAGATGTGTATGCAAGCCATTAGGTTAAGAAACATAGTCCATGAGGACATGGTGTGCAGACTATTTCCATATTCTCTCAAGGGTTAGGCTTCCACTTGGTATTTTTCCTTGGAGTCTGGTACTATCAACTGATGGGATGAGTTTGAGAGATTGTTTCTTGAGAAATATGGGGATGAAAGTACCCCCAAAGATCTTGTAATGGATCTATATTCCCTTAGGATAAAGGGAAAAAAGATAATCAAGGACTTTAACTAGAGGTTTTCCTGTTTGAAAACAGGATCCCTACCACTATTCTTCCTACGGAAGAATTGTTGGTAGCTTATTACATTAAGGGTTTACCAACTCCAATTGCTATGTGGGTGAAAAGGGCTCACAAAACTACTCAGCAAGAAGCTTTTTCAAATGCTATCTTAGTAGAGAAAGACAAAGTTTTTCCTAAAGGACAATCCTAATGTCCAAATAGATCAGACTTCTACATCTAGAAGAAGGCAGGAAAACATCCCCAAACCCACACCCTACAACAAATACCCTTATGACATGGACAACATGAAGAAAATTTTGCAAAATATTTCAAATGACATGGTAGATCTCAAGAGAACTAATAATGAAAACCAAGTAAATAATAGAGGTTTGGCAAGGCCACCATTCAGGAGACCTTACCAACCTCCCTAGAATCAACCCCCTTTGAACCCTGAAGAAACACTTACCTCCGATGAGATTTACTTTATCTTTAAAGCCTTAACTTCTAGACCTAAAGCTACTGATGATGACACTACAGGTAGTTCACAGGGAGATGCAAATTTGGTACCTCCTAATGAAGAACAAGACCAACACACGAATAGTATTAATTTTTTTAAGAACTGTCAATGGAAGAAGAAGAAGAAGATGAATCTGAATAGATATTTGATCTACAACATTCTTATAATACCAGAAGCAAAGGCCAGACATCGCAAGACAATCCACCATCGACATCCATTCCAACTGTAGGTAAAGCAGCACCACCAAAAGATAAGGTAATTCCTGAAGTTGAGTACAATTTGGTAGATAACTTGAAAAAGGCCAAAGCAAATATTTCTTTATTTGAGCTTCTTAAAATACAATTTATAAGGGAAAATTTACCTAAAATTTTGACTTTAAATAAATCAAGAGATGTTCAAAATAATACTCTGGAAATTTGTGCAAATCCTGATGGTCAAAAGTCTAGTATGAAAAGGGTCCCCCCTTTCCTACTAACTTTTGAAATTTTCAATAGGAATGTACACAATTGTATAATTGATTCAGAAGCATCATCTAATGCCATGCCAGTCTCTGTCTATAGGAAATTAAATGCAACCTGGGAACCCTGCCCCATCCAAATAGTCCAATCGCACAGATCCAAAGTGTCATCCACTTGAATGGCACCTCTCCGTCCGAGTGCCGACATCCCTCATGTTGGCACACAAAAGGACATCTATGGATTGAGGGTTGCCCAAAACACTATAGATGGGATTATTATGAATTACATTCTTTAGCTATGTCAAGTCATATACGTGACTCTCTATATATGCAACTCACGTGTCATACGCGAGTCTCAGTTGTTGCATGTCGCGTATAGATGTATACGCGGGTTGCCCTTAGAGAAACTCGCGGATCATACGCGAGTTGCTAGTCTTGATACCTGCATATACCTACCTTTGACATTAAAAATAAAAACACATGATTACTTGAGATTAGTTAAGCCATTTACCTTAATCTCCTTAACTATCTCAACCTCCTCAACCTTCGAAACTGTCTTATTTCACCTAGTATAAATATAGGCCTTGGGGAGGGTGTTGGATATATACACTTGGAGAGCAAAGTTATGCTGGTGGAGTTTATACAGAAGTATTTGGAGCAGTGGAACTCAGAATCCTTTGGCTGCAAAGGATTCCTTGTCTCAGGCGTTGGGTTGTAATCTAAAATCTTTCCATTATTGTTAATAAAGAGAATCATTCTTCCATATTGTATCTTGAATGTATCTCATGTATTGTGGTTTGATAAATTTTTATGTTTCAGCATCCTGTATATGATTTATCTAACCTGTTTATATATATGAATCATCTTGTATTTGGAAGGTTGATCCTTGACAGGTGAAGGAGAAAGCATCCCTGAATGCTTTGGAGGAGAAGCAGAGCAGAAGAGGACAAGCTAGGATCAACCATCGTGTATCAGGTGAGTCTTTCCCATCCTCCTATTTCCTTTACTGCACTCTAGAGTCAATTGTCTGCAAGTTTATTGAGTATGTTGGTAACCCCAGACCTTCGGTTATAAGGTGTTTATTCCTGTACAACAGAACTGGCAACTCCGCTGGGGAGCCCAGACTGTTGTAGGTTGTTTCTGTCACCCCTGACCAGTCTTTGCTTTGAAGTCTGTGTGTGATCTTTTATCCTGGTTCATACTTGTCACAGTGTTTGAAAGTCTTGTGGATTTTTCTTAGTTCTTGAGAAAAAATGTGTACCTATACACGGGTTGCTCTTCTGCACAGTCGCGTATAGAGGCCTGCATCTGCGGGTTGTTCTACTAGATATTCGCGTATAGTACGCGGGTTGCCCTTCTATACAGTCGCGTATAAGCCTGGAAATAGGAATTTTTTAGGATTGGGTTTGCTTGTCCCTCTCTATGTGTATTTTCTGTTTCTGTGTAGACTTTCTTTATAAATGATGTGATGTCTGTTTGAAGACCTGTTGGTGATCACACTTTGTGCTTTTTCGAAAGCCCTTGAGTATCTTTTGCTTGGATTATTTTCTGTTTGCATGCTGAAGTAGCTTGGCCTGTTTGGGTTATAGGTTGAAGTGTCTCTGTCCATATCAGTGATCAGGGTCTTGGGCTTCGTTTTTCCAGTCTGTCTTTCGATATTGGTTGGTTTGTCACTTGCCTTTATAAGTCTACAGTGATTTTTGTCATTGTGTGCACCCAAGCTAGGGTTCCTAGTCTGCTTTTGTTGGTTGTTTCTTGGTTCTGTCAGTCTTCTTTACTTTAGTTTGTTGGTTTTATACAGTTCATTAATTCCAAGTTTACTCAAGTATAGTGCATTTTAGGTGCATAGTAGATTTTGAGTATTTTTAAAAGTGAAAAGAAAACATTGTCAAGCTTTTGCATTTTGCTTTTGCATAAGTAGTGTTTATTTCAGTTTAAAAATATTAATCTCAAAAGCTACAAAAAACATAGGCCCTAGTTTCTTTTATCGTTTGCATTTAATTCATAAATATATATTTGCAAAAAATAAAAAGAGTTTGTTCTTTTGTGGTTTTGAAGTTTCTATTTGAAAAAGAAAGAGAATAGTTTTTGCTTTTTGCATTTCATTTCTCTTTGCTTAGTCATTTTGTTTCAACTTTGAGTCAAAACACCACATAAGTTTCACGCCATTTACCCTCTAATTAAAAACAGCCCTTAAAATAAACGATATAATTTAAAATTTATTAGTAAGTTTTATTTTATAGGGTCATACACCAACTAGCTCATGCTAGACTTGTGGATTAGGGAGTTTTAACTCTCCACAAGTATAAAATTTCAGACGTAGTTGGCCAATCACTAGGTAAATCCTTTTCTACGTTGATTGTATCTGGGAAGCTCCTCTCAAACGGGAGTTAAGCACGAGGCCGCGTGGATACTTGGACTGAGGAGATACCCCTCTGATTCCTTGTCAAAGCGTAGACTAAGTTTTTTACACATCTGGGGATTCTGTCTTAGACAGGGTTTCGAGCTCAGCTACCCTACCCATGCGTACAAATCAGGCTTGCGACTGTCCCCCCAGACTGTCAATATAGTTAAGGTATCCTTTAGTCTCTTTGACATTTAGGGTTCATACACAGGTACACCGGAAGGCTATTTCTGGTTGACCTTGGACGGACTTGGAAGGTAACCCTGGTAGAAGGTGTGGGAGGGCAGTGGGTGATTCCTCCGCTTGTGCCTAAGAACATATACAGGGACGCCAAGTAACTGTCTATCAGCTTTCTTTTGGAAAGTATATCTTATACCTGTTTGTTTATTTGGCTTTAGGAATTTTTTAGTGAGTGCTATGTGGTTTGTCTGTACTTAGTGTACCTTTAGGTGTGTGCTTTGTAATTTTTGTTGCTTATCAACCTCGGACTTTGTCTCCTAGTTTGAAACTATGGATAACACCCCTTCGAACACCAACCAAGAGATCCCCATGCTAGGAACTCCTTGTACTATTCCTCTCATGGGGAATGTTGGTGTTCCCTTGATGGCCACCCTAAATCTACCTGGATTCACCCTAGGGCTACCGGTGTGGTTGTTTTCCACTCCAACTGTCTTGAATGCTCCTGATGCTTCTCAAGTAAGCTCCTTATATCAAGGGCATCAAAACACTGCTTCCCCTTCACCTGTAGTTGATTCTCCTCCTCCTTCTACCTCATGCGGTGAAAGTACTGATACTAGTAACTGGCAGTCTTAAAGGAGTAAAAGAAGGAGGAATAGGAAGAAGGCACATAAGCAAGGGAGCACCCGTTCAACCTCTGCAAGTCAAGTTGAACCTCACCACCTAGCCTCTGTAGTTCATGCTAGGGGCAGTCTCTCAGCCTCTACTAGTCATGTTGGGGGCAGTCTCTCAGCCTCTGTGGTTCATGCTGAAGACAATCCGTCAGCCACTGCAAGTCATGTTGACACTGTTGAAAAGACTACCCATTCAAAACAAAAGCCCAAGTTTCCTTGTAAGTTTTGTGAGGGAGACCACCTTACTTATAAATGCCCTTCTATTGCAGAGGTGTGAAGAGTTTGGTTTCATGGTCATCCTATTTTTGAACATCCTGAAGTCTCTCAACAACTAGCCTCTCTTAGTGAGGTTGGACCCAGTCACCCGGCCTCTGGTTTTCATGCTGGGGGAAAACTCTCATCCTCTGCAGGTCATGTTGAGAGCAAACAGTCAACCACTGCTAGTCATGTTGACACCGTTGAGAAAACTGGTCATTTGAAGTGTAAACTTAAGTTCCCTTGTAAGCTATGCAAGGGAGATCATCTTACTCACCAGTGCCCTGCTATCGCAGAGGTGCGAAGAGTGTGGTCCAAGACTTAAGATTTTCCTTCTCCTGAACAACCTATAAATTTCTCAACAGCCTACTCAACCTTTGGTTGATCAAGTGGTTGAACCAATCTTAGATTTGGTCGATCCCACTCTTTTTTTGGAGAGTGATCCTAATGTGATTGAACCAATGTCATCTTTGGTCAATTCCACTCTCCCTTCGGAGAGTGACTTTCACGAAGCGGTTGAATTGTTTTCAGTATTGATCAATCCCACTCTTCCTTTGGAGAGTGAAGTGTCTGCTAGTCACATTTTCTTCACTGCCAATTCATACCTTACTGAATAGGGGGGCACTGAAATTGCTTCGAATCAACCCCCACCAAGCTCTCGGATTGCTTCCTTTGATTGGGATAGCCTAGTTGATCTGTGCCTTCCTTTTGATGCACCTTTCCAGATAAAGGTCAAATTTGGACAGTATACAATTGCTCGCTGTATTGTTGATGAAGGACCCTCAGTTAGTATCTTGTATGCTCGTGCTTGGCGAGGCATGGGATCTCCCAACCTTGTGTCGAATGCTAGTCAGTTACTGGCGTTTGATAGAAGAACTTGTATAGCCTTGGGAATTCTTTCTCAAACACCTGTTACTTTGGGTGGGAATACTGTCTTAGTTGACTTCATGGTGATAGAAGACCCCTTGGATTTCAATATGCTCCTTGGACATGATTATGTCTATGCCATGCAAGCTGTGGTGTCAACATTCTTTCATGTGATGTACTTTAATCATGGCGAAGAAATTGTCACTATCGATCAGTTAGATTTTCTTGATCCGTCTCCTGACCCAACTAGAGACCAGGTCTTTCCTTTATTGATTCCCAGTGTTTCTATAGACACTAACCCGCCACAGGTGCACTATGTGGCCTCATGTCCTTTGCGTTCAATTGCTACTGAGAAGCAGCCTCTGTTTTCATGCTTACCTTCTTGGGACTTGGTCCCAGCAGTTGACCAGGTGACTCATCCTATATAGACTGTAGAGCCTTCTCTCCACTCTGTCGATCCATTTGAAAGTTTAGACATGTGTCCTATCTCGGATGATCTCCTTCCTTCGGATGAAGTCTTCCTAGAGTCTTTGATACAGTCTGATCTTATTTTGGATGTTGGTTCAGTTGTGACTAAGTCTAACCCTGATTTGCATAGTAAGCATGACCTTTCTTCTTATGTTGGTCTTGTCGAGTCTTTTGATTCTTCCTTTGAACAGCAAGTCAGTGATCCTGATGAGTTTGATTTTTCTTTTGAATTTTTCAACTCCTGTGATATTGATTTTGTTCCTATAGACTCTATCTCCCTTGTTGATTTTTTCTCTCCTTTTGAGGTTGATCTTACTGATTATAAACCCTCGAGCCTTGGTTCTATAGAATCTTCTTCGGTCGATTCTGCCTTGACTTTACCTTTTGTAGAAGATAGCAAAGTCACATGTGTTTCTGCCAAAGTAACCTGCATCGGATCTTTTCTTTTGAATATAATCCTGATGTTCTTGTTTCTTGGAGACAGGATTCTTAGTTGGATTCACAACTGTTTACTAGCCTCACCTTGTGCTTCAAGTTGTAATTGCATTTGCATGTATCCTGCTCTCGCTTTTGAGCCTGATGTCGGCTTCCATGCTTTTAGCTTGTTGTATAAGCCCTCATCTTTGTTCTCATTGTCGCCAAGCCTTGTATCATTTTTCCTTTGCAACTTGACACCCTTTACCTTGAGGAGATATTCCCTGAGTGTCCTTATCTTGCTCTCTTTCCTTGCATTATGCATAGGTTTGTTCCTTGCGCTTGGAACTAGTTTCTCCTGCCTATGACACTCGTCTCCTCACATTTAGAGCATTCTTTCTGCTCTCCTTCGAGCTCGTTAAAAACAGTAAGGAGGCCATGAGTTGACTTTTTCGAACTAGTTAAAACTTCACGGGAAATATTTTGAGTTCCTTTAGGCCCAAGTCCGACTCCTCAAAATAGACTTGACTGCCGAGTAAACTTGTCCATTCAGGCTCGTTAAGAATATGTGAATGGGCATCCACATTGGTGGTAGGTTATCACTTTCTCGGACCATGTGGAATAATACGAGAAAGGAACACTATCTTTTCTTTGGAATTGAGAAGAGTATTCTCAAGCATAGGTTTATTGCTTTTCCGGACCTGAGGGACTAAACTTACGGAAAAGGAACCCCCGGTATGAGCTTAGTTTTCTCTTTTTCGTGCTCTGGACCAAAACATGAAAAAGATTCTGAGTGTACTTTATGTCTTTGTCATGCTCGTTAAACCTTAAAGAACAAAGCATCGAGTTTATTGTTGTAAGCCCCATTTCTCGTAATCAAATGGATCTCTCCGAGTGATCTTGCCTTCCTTCACACTCGTAAAACTCAAGCTATATGCTGCTTTTGAAGGAGCATTGGGTAGGTGGTAATTTAACCTTTTTCGGACCTTCTTGACTAAGTATGAAAAAGGTGCGCCTTTTCTTCTTCAGAATTTAAGAGAGTTCTTCTTGGGTATGTTTTAAACTTTTTCGGCCTCAGGAGACTAAATTGTACAAAAAAGGACCTCCCTGGAGTCTTCTTTGGAGTTTTCAGACTCTCTAAACTATGAAAACACCGTCGAGCATGTACTAGTTCGGGCTCGTAAAATCCATGAATCAGTGCTTTATCAAGCATTCGTCTTTCTTTTCTTCGAGCTTGCCAAAAATGAAGATGGTCCCAAGTTTACTTTCCTGGACTCGTTAAAATTTAACAGGGAAGGTAAGGAAGAAGTTTTCTCTTGTTTTCAGTAATGGCAGCATGTCCTCCTTGAACATAGCACTCTTTGTTTTCCGATATCCATGTTTCAGTGATTACTTTTTCGTTCAACCATTACCTTGAGTTTCTTACTCCTCCTCTTGTCCGTTATACCTAGGGAATTTGATCATGTCTCCTACATGACAGATAGGTCTAGTTGTTCCATCTATAAGTTAACCGCTGCCTTGGGTCATCTCTGTGTTGTGCTCATTGTTCAAGGACTATACCCAATGTTTGATCTATAGCCTGATCCCATCATTGTTATATCTGTTATCTATTGTGTTTCCCTTCTTTTGCCCAGTTCCTAGTCACTCTTGTGATCCATTGGAGGATCTATTTCCTTCCTTATCACAGCATGGTTCCGTTTCAATACTTCCTAATGACGAAGACCTAGAGTTTTGACGTTTGTACCTCAGGATTCACTTTCATCATTGGTGGATTCCTTTGCTTCAGTTGTCAATTATCATCTATTGATTGACAAATTGTTGAATCCTTTCCATGTTTGACTTCAACTTACCCTTATTCACATGGCTTGGATTGTACTGGTTCTTTGGGATCCTTTATGAAGACCTTAGTTCCTCACCTATGGACTAAGTTGCGCAAGATTATGTTCTATCCATATACACAGCTTCCAAATCTTTGAATATTCATCATTTGTGGCTTCGATCCACCTTTGTAATATACGTGGTTTTCATACCCGTATCATATGATGTACTCAAATCTTGTAAAGGAGATAGTGTTCCAGTAAATTGAACATAGCATCCTCAGATGTAACTTTGTATATGACATTACTATGTATTTGTTTCAGGTACTCTCTCTGCTCCATTGGATTTCTAAGTTCTCCAAAAGATAAAGATTATAATGTATTTCAGCCATCGTTTCCCTCTGACCTCACATATTAGGGGGCATCTGTTATCCACTTGAACAGCACCTCTCTGTCCGAGTGCCGACATCCCTCATGTTGGCACACAAAAGGACATCTATGGATTGAGGGTTGCCCAAAACACTATAGATGGGCTTATTATGAATTACATTCATCATCCACCCAGCTGGTTATTTTTACCCTTTAGCTATGTCAAGTCATATACGCGACTCTCTATATATGTAACTCGCGTGTCATACGCAAGTCTCGATTGTTGCATGTCGCGTATAGATGTATACGCGGGTTGCCTTTAGAGAAACTCGCGGATCATACACGAGTTTCTAGTCTTGATACCTACGTATACCTACCTTTGACATTAAAAATAAAAACACGCGATTACTTGAGATTAGTTAAGCCATTTACCTTAATCTCCTTAACTGTCTCAACCTCCTCAACCTTCGAAACTGCCTTATTTCACCTAGTATAAATACAGGCCTTGGGGAGGGTGTTGGATATATACACTTGGAGAGCAAAGTTATGCTGGTGGAGTTTATACAGAATTCTTTGGAGCAGTGGAACTCAAAATCCTTTGGCTACAGAGGAGTCCTTGTCTCGGGCGTTGGGTTGTAATATGAACTCTTTCCATTATTGTTAATAAAGAGAATCCTTCTTCCATATTGTATCTTGAATGTATCTCATATATTGTGGTTTGATAAATGTTTATGTTTCAGCATCCTGTATATGATTTATCTAACCTGTTTATATATATGAATCATCTTGTATTTGGAAGATTGATCCTTGACAGGTGAAGGAGAAAGCATCCCTGAAGGCTTTGGAGGAGAAGCAGAGCGGAAGAGGACAAGCTAGGATCAACCATCGTGTATCGGGTGAGTCTTTCCCATCCTCCTATTTCCTTTACTGCACTCTAGAGTCAATTGTCTGCAAGTTTATTGAGTATGTTGGTAACCCCAGACCTTCGGTTATAAGGTGTTTATTATTGTACAACACAAATTCAAGGTGGTAGGTGAACTAAATAATGTCCTCTTGACATTATCCATAGATCCTAGGATCCATCAGATAGTAGACATTGTTGTGCCAGATATCCTTGATACTTATGGCATGTGGTTGGGTATGGATTGGTTAAATAAGCTTAAGGGCTACTTTTCCACTGATTGGTCACACTTGTGGTTACCATACAATGGCATACCAAATCAAGTTAAAATTGGTAGGGAACCTTTCATGAAGCAAATAGTCACAGATCTTAATGACCCTAGTGAACCTGTTGTTTTCTTCACTTCAGCCATAGAACATTATACCTTTGACTCTTTCTTTGGGATTTTCCCTGTCGATTCTTTCCCCGCTGAGGATGTTGATAAATTGTCAGAAATCAATAATTGCATAGTTGTTCCATTCACTGGAGAGATTGTTCATAATGTATATAATGTTAATACAAATTTTAGGTTAGATTTATCTTCTTGGACATTTTTTTATGGGTCTAAATCCAAGGATGGTGCTGGTGCAGGTTGCATACTAATTGATCCAAAAGGAACCAAACTGATGATTGCCTGCATACTTGAATTCAAATGCACAAACAATATTGTTGAATATGAGGCTCTGGTATAGGGACTCAGGAAGGCAATATATTTGGGTGCAAAAATCATTGAATGCTATGGGGATTCTGAAATCATAGTCAAGCAGGTAAGGAATAAGATCCATTTCCTCTCTACCCATTTGTTAAATTATCAAAAATTGGTTACAAACATGACAAATTCCTTCAAAGTTTTTAATATCAAATATGTCCCTAGGTCACAGAATTTTGATGTTGATCTTTCAGCCAACACTGCATCTAGGATCATTCAACCAAAAGGTTTGTCCCTTGATACTTTTTCTATTGAGCTTATGTACAGACCCTCTATAACAGATAATGTAACAAGTTGGAAATTATTTGATGATGATCTTCAGATTTTATACTTCTTAACAGCCCAGGACACCTTTAAGGATCTAACCATAGATGAGGCTGAGCATGATAAGTCTTTGTCTGACCATAGTTTCCCGTCCAACTTGATCCCCAAGTCAGTTATCAATCTGGAGAAATACTACGATTTGCATGATAAATTTAAAGGTAATCCTAACTGCAAAACTCACAGTTCTTATCTTAATTTTAAAACTGTCAATCTTGGAAATGAGCAAAACCCTCAACTCATCAATGTAGGGCTTAGTTGTTCCCCAAAGGAAGAGAGAGCTTTAGTTAAACTATGTAAAGAATTCAAGGATTTTTTTTCATGGACTTATGATGATTTAAAAACTTTTGACTCCTCTATCATGTATAATGCATCAAAACATAACTCTAAATACTGACATAAAACCCTATCAGCAAAAGTTGAGAAAGATGCATCACAATCTTGATCTATCCATTGAAAATTAACTTGAAAAACTGTTGAAAGTCAGGATCATTTCCCGGTTAGACACACAGAGTGGATCTCTAACCTAGTCCTTGTCTGCAAGACGAGTGGAGAGATCAAACTGTGTGTGTATTTTCGCAACCTAAAAAGCACATCCGAGAAAGAAAATTACCTTGTTCCTTCAATGGAACATATTTTACAAAGAGTTTCAGGTGCAGAAATGTTTTCCATGCTAGATGTTTTTTCAAGTTATAATCAAGTTTTTGTCACAACCTTCAACCAAATTAAAACCTATTTTAGAACACCCTGGGGCAGGTTTGCTTACAGGAGAATGCCTTTCGGACTGATCAATGTTGGCGCAACATTCCAAAGAGCTATGGACATAGATTTCAGAGGTTTGATACAAAAATATGTTGTTGTTTATTTGGATGACATAACTATTTTTTCGAAAAAACGACATGATCATATGTTTGCATTAAGACAAGTTTTCGAAAGATGTAGAAAGTATGGGATTTCTTTGAATCCAAAGACGTCAATTTTTGTAGTTATGGAAGGTGATATTCTGTGATTTATTGTTTCCAAGGATGGAATGATAATTGACCCTGAAATATCTGAGGCCACTGCAAATATTGGACTCCCGAGTTCAAAGAAAGCCATGCAATCTTTTCTTAGAAAGATACATTTTGTAAGGATATTTGTACCAAACTTCGCACAGATTGTTAGGCCACTGCAAGATCTAATTAAGAAAGATTTTTTTTATTTAAATGGTCTAACATTCAAAAGGATGCATTTATCAAGATTAGGAAATCTATAATGGATGCTCCTTCATTAATTCCCCCTGATTTTGACAAAGATTTTATTTTGTATACATTCGCTGCTGATTTTTCTTATGTTGTTGTGCTGACTCAAAAACATGCAGAGGACACACAGATCCCTATTTCATCTATGACATCCACGTTCAAAGGGGCTGAGTTAAACTACACACAGATTTATAAGCAAGCCTACACTATCTATAAATATGTTAATCATTTCATGCCTTATCTATTGAAATCTAAAACAAAGGTGACCGTCCCTTATGCAGCTATCAAAAACCTTTTGGTTCAAAAGGAGTTAGGAGAAAAGCGAGCTCACTAGATGACTGTGCTTTAGGAATATGATTTGGAGATTAATCCTACCAAGATTGTCAAAGGGAAGGGCTTATGTTTATTAGCGGCCCAATATAATGAGCCAGAGCAGGAACAACAATGGATTCAAGAGGAAGATGTGTCTATAGACATAGTTGATGTTATTTTTTATCCATCTTCCAAATGGTATGATGATATTAGGTTTTATATTACTCATGGGTATGATCCTCCAACCCTGGACTTTAAGAAGTGTAGGAATTTGAGGTTAAAATCAACACCTTATCAATTTATTGATAATGTGTTTTTTCGTAGGAATTATGATGGTGTCTTTCTCAGGTGTTTAGAAAATCCATAAGCTAACAATCTTTTGTTTGAAATGCATGCAGGACCTGCATGAGAACATTTTTCAAGTGAAACTACTGCACATAAGGTTTTGAGAGCTGGTTACTATTGTCCCACATTGTTCAAGGATGCACATATCTTCGTCGGGAAGTGTGAGGCCTTCCAGAGATGTGCTGGTAAGCTGAAAAAAATAGTATTTCCCCTCCAGCATGTTACTGTCTAGTTTCCATTTCAACAATGGGGACTGGATTTTTTTGGCCCCATTACTCCTCCCTCTTCTTTGCAGCATAAGTACATCTTCACTGCAACAGATTATTTTACTAGGTGGGTAGAAGAAATTCCCCTCATAATTGCTAATACAAACTTGGTCATATCTTTTTTAGAGAATAATATTGTGACCGGGTTTGGAGTCCCTAAGTCTCTGGTATTTGACAATGCCTCACATTTGAATTCAATTGATCTTACACAATATGCCCTTGGAAAAAGGATCAAACTGAATTATTTTGTAAATTATTATCCATGAGGTAATGGCTTAGTAGAATCTTCCAACAAGAATCTGATCAACATCTTAAAGAAGACTATGGCTACACACCACAAATACTGGCACACTAAGCTCTTCAATGCCCTATGGGAAGATCGAATCACTCCCAAAGTTTCCATTGAAAATTCTCCTCTACTGCCTTATGTATGGCAAAGAATTTGTTCTACCACCAAAAATCCTCCTTCCATCACTACAAATAGCACAATCTCTTTCATAGGATGACGAATCCTCTCCTCTTCAAAACCGAATTGACACACTACTTAAATTAGAGGAGGAGAGGGAGAAATCCATAAATAAGCTATATCAACATTAAAAACTAGTTAATGGGTGGTTTGATGATAAATCTTCAACCAGCCGTGAATTTCAGGTTGGGGATCTGGTACTGAAGTGGGACAAACCCCACAAAGACAAGAGAGACTTCACCAAGTTTCAACGTCTATGGTTAGTGCCATTCACCATTATAGAAAATATTATCCCTGGTGCTGTCCGGTTACAGATATTGAAAGGTTTCCCTGAGACCTATCCAACAAATACCCATCTCCTCAAAAGGTATTTTGTTTATGGTAAGCTTTGCTTATCTGTACCTATGTGTGTTATTTTGATTGGTTTTTCTTTTGGGTCTGTTTTGTTTTGATTGAATTTTTCTTTGTTTTACTTCTTGCAAAACATGGTATGGTTACAATAGCTGGTTACAGTTGGTAAGTGGTTTATCTCAAAGATGCTTTAACTGAGAAATTTTAAATTGGATATGTCAGAAATCTTCACTCGGTTTATATCTAAAATGGTATCTTCATGGGAATGCAATCTAAGATCTATGTCAACTCTTTAAATTGGATCTTCCCCTCTTGGAATCACTATCTTTATTAACCCTCATGATGATGATTGAGTTTCTAGGAGCAGTCTAGTATTCCTATCAGATGTTGCAGTGGTCATTGGCGGTAAATATTTAACATCCTCCTTAACATTTGTTCTTTTTTTATCTCACCTTGATCACCTTGACACTGAATAAAAACCAATTAAATAAGTGTAAACTGCAAGATAGGGGTTCTTATCACAAGCCAACCTATCATGTTCATAGACATGCTCAATGAATGACATTACCACCAAATGGTTACCAAGCCAGGGTAATGGTTTGCAATTTGCATTTGTAAATATTTTTTTCTTTTGTTTTAACTACAACTTGTTGTATTCAAGGACAAAGGGTCTTCTCACAAGCCAACCTTACCATGTTCATGGGTCCTATTTTGGACTGGAATTAATAATAGGTGGTTACCAAGACATGGTAATTTCTTTTGGTGTAAAAACTAAAAGATAAGGAGTCTCCTGACAGAGCTAGCATGTTCAGTTTCCAGGTAGGACTTGTGTATGGCATTACACCTTACTAGGGAAATGGTCTTGTTTCAACTAAGTTGTTGTGTTATATATATATATATATATAGTTGCTAATAAACAATCTACATCCAAGGTGATTATTGATTTGATGATCATGAAATAGATCAAGGTTTTCCCAGAGGCTTATCATAAACTTCCCTCCTCTACTTACATATTGCTTACAGGGATACCTTATTACTTTTGGAACTCTCTTGTTTGTTGAGTATCATTATCAGTGGTTGTGGGGCTAGAAGATGACAGTTATACATATTACTTTTGCTAGATCCGATTGTATTCTCATGAATTCACTGTTCGTTATAAACTCAAATATTTCTCCTAACTAATATATTTTCTTTGAAATTCTTATGTTGATTTCTACAGAGATAACTGCTTGGCCCAGCGAGTCGCCACTTGTTGCTAGTAGCAACAGATCCCATTTTAAGCTGTTAAAATGGGAGCCCCATTTATTCATTAAGCCAGCCTTCAGGGCCATAATTTTGTTCATTTGGTTTTTCTTCATCCTCAATGTAAGTACTATGTTTTGGTTTTAATAAAATTTCCATCAAAACCATGTTTTTTTGTTTGGTTTTATGGATTGCGGAAGTGCTTTCTCTTTGTTGTTGTGTTTTGCCTTTTCGTAACCCGCATTCTACAACCCGCAATGTGAAAAGAGGAAGTCCCTTTTTTTGGAGGTGTTGAGAAATTTTTTCCCGCATTTTGCAACCTACAAATGCGTATTGCGGATATTGAAGTTTTCTTTGTTTGATAGATGTTTTCCTTTCTACAATTTGCAAATGCGGATTATGAATGTCTGAAAAACCCTTTTGTGAATAAAGTTACATTTTTCGTTTCTGCTTTCTGTATCCAGCAATGTGAGTTGCGGAAAGAGGAAAGTCTTTCCATGAATGATTCTTTCATTTTTGGTTCCGCGAACCACAATGCAGATTGTGGGAAGTGAAGACTTAACAAATAAAATAAAATTACAAATCTTCCTACCCACAACCCACAAATCTTTTGCGGATTGCGGATTGCAGAAGTTAATGAATTTATTCTTGATTTCAAATGGTATCCCACATCCCGCAACCCGCATTGTGGATTGCGAAAATCAAAGATCGAAGAATTTGTTGAACTCATATCCTCATTTTGATTTCCTACTTTAATCTCAATCATCCATTTTCTCAAAATCTATGGCGTAGATCTATTCTGTCTTTAAGGCTTGGTCTTTTTAAATCATTTGAATTTATGAATTCTTCACCATTGTCACTCGCGATTTTTACTGTGCTTGATATTTTTACTGCGATTTTCTCATTGATCTCACAAATTCTCTGGTTTTCAAGTTGTCCATGGAATTTACGTCCAAATCCGCCAATATGTCCAGAAACACCAGGTACAAGACCTAAAGGATGAATATGAGGATAAGCTAAGGAAGCTTCAAGAACGAAATGATTACCTCAAGCAGCAACTTGAGAAGTCAGATGATCTTAATGAGCAACAAGCTAACAATATTTCTATCCTTGAGCTGATCTCCATCTTGTATCGATCACCTCTTCTTTCTCCAAATTCACAGGAGAAGAATTTAAACAACTGGGTTGTAGAGTCCATGATGATTATTATCAAGGAATGATCAATGTTTTTAAAGGATTTAATGAAATGCAGGAATTATATAATGCATTTCAGCACTAATCTGGCATTCTCCATGATCACCAGGTCCAAGACCTAAAGGATGAATATGAGGAGAAGCTAAGGAAGCTTCAAGAACAAAATGATTACCTCAAGCAGCAAATTGAGAAGTCAAATGATCTTAATGAGCAACATGCTAACAATATTTCTATCCTTGAAGGATCTCCATCTTGTATCGAGCACCTCTTCTTTCTCCAAATTCACAGGAGAAGAATTTAAACAACTGGCTTGCAGAGTCCATGATGATTATTATCAAGGAATGATCAATTTTTTTAAAGGATTTAATGAAATGCAAGAAGTATATAATGCATTTGAGCACCAATCTGACATTCTCCATGATCATAACATAAGGAGAAAGGAAGCAACCAGAGCCTATGACAATGTAGTAGACTAGCAGAAGTATATCAAAGACAGACCAGATGATTTGATAGTCTTAGAGAAGCTTAAGCTCAAGAAGATCGAGGTGTTAGTCGAGACATGGGAGAATGTCTGCGACCTGGTGGAGTCCATCATTAAATATGGACAGGTGGCTTGCAAGAGGAGATGGTTCGCTTTAGAGACCTTGGTCAGTTTTCTGGATCTTCCATTGTTGGATCCTATTAATGAGGCTATGCCTCCGAAGCTAAAATTGGAACAAATTGAGAGTGACTTTGCTAAAGTCAAGGAGCAAATCCAGGAGATCACTCATCTTAGCTTGGATGAAATCAAGCAATGGATCGAGACACCTCTCACTTCACTAGTGAGGATTGAATTTTTCCTCCGAGAGTGGGTGAAGATCAAGAAGAAAGAGATTGCATCCTTGATTTGTAAAGCAGAGTTGCATTTGGACATGCTCAATATCGGGACATCTAGGATATGATGGATGCATTTTCCAAGTGGCGGTCTACCCTTGGCAAATCATGAAACTGAATATTTTGTAACCCCACATCTTGGGAAGGTTCTCTTCTTTGTAAAAAAATTATGTAATATTATTTAAGGGGAAGGGTGTCTCCCAAGAGGGGGGCTCGCGGGATTAAGTCTAGGATAACCACGGGAGAAGGGACTGCCAAATACATATCAGGAAAGCTCTGTAATTTTGGAAATATTGTAATGTTTTGCAGTTTCATAAAATTAGGTTGTTTCTTATCTTATGTTTTATGGTTATTCATCAAATTTCTTTCATGAATTTCAATCATTCTTCTATCTTTCTGAGATATTGATCATAGGTTGCTCATGTATTGAATATGTTAATTTATGTACTGATGTTTTATTACAATCTTAACATGTCAAATGTGCATTGAATAAATGTGTTTATTTAATTCACATAACATTTCCTGCAATTGATGAATAGTCATTGATCCCTAATACTAATTTTTCAATTGGTATTACCTGATAGAACAATTTTGCACACATAATACTTTGAACAAAGCACTGCAATTGTTATTGTTTAGTTTTATTTAAAGTTGACTAAAGGAAACAAACTTGATCTATATTTTTATATGTTGAGTAATTATTTCCCTGTCATCAATTATACATCACAACTATTCTGCTTAAAGATCTTTCACAGTGACTATCTTAGTTTCTTCAGACAGTTAGTCTAGTGTCCAGTTACTTCGAACCTTTCTCGGATCTTCCTTGTAGGAAGAACAGATCTACTCGATCTGAAAACTTGTGTGTCAATGAAGGCCTTGTATCCATAGAATTTAGTCATCCCAAACAACTTGGGGATAGAATCTTCTCTGTGTGGGATTGATTCGAAGCCTTTTTGGTTGGAATTTATCCTTGTGTTGATTACTTGTAGATTATTCAGCAACCTACAATCCCAGGCCGTCAACAAGCTTATAATTGCCAAGTAAATATACCACTATGGTTGCTATAACTTTTTAAAATGTGGAAATTAAATGTTCTTTACTATTCTGGTTTATTTAACGTTGTCTTGTCCTATTTCTAACAATTGTTGTTGCACAATTTCCTTATGAATGTGTTATTTATATATTCATATTTCATTGTGCATCTAAACAAGAATTCAAAGAAACAAATCATGTAGTTGTACACCATAGAACCTAGAGGATTTACATTGAAAACCAAAATGGAAAAAACAACATCAAAGGGGAGGCTTGTTTGGCTCCAAAGAATATCATGGAATATATATATTACAAACTTGTGTCAACTAGAGCTCTATTATCCCTATGCCAATGACTTAAGGAAAAAGAAAATTGTACCACCCTTAATCTACTCTTGATAAACAAAATTAGGCAAACATTGGTGTATAATAGGGATTCTTATTTCCTTTGGGTTATGGACAAGCGATTTTAGCAATGGATTTCTCTTATTTAGAAGAAAGAATCACCATCCAAATGGTAGATGATATCCTAATATAGAAACGATAGGAAGGTTGTCCTTTTTCTACTATGGAATCTTGGCTTTGGAGAAAACTACAAAGCTGGGACAAATTCTCCCACTTTGCACAATTATTTGATATCCTTCATGATCATTCAGAAGGTTGTTTCCTCAATTCGACATGGCACTTTTTCTAGTCTTCTTCGGTTCTTGAGTTCTTTCTCTACGAGTGAAATTATTAGTACCTTCTCTACAATGGAATGCCAAATCAATTTCTTCCCTTGTTACAAGGTCCCCTTTACAAGATTTGACATGACTCTTTTTCTAGTCTTCTTTGGTTCTTGAGCTCTTTTTCTATGAGTGAAATTATTAGTACCTCCTCTACAATGAAATCCACATCAATTTCTCCCTTATTACAAGGTCCTCTTTACATTATCTCTTCAAAAAAATGGTAATAGGAACACAATTGTTTACCATTTCTCCTTTATTACAAGATCTCTTCAAAAAATGGTAATGGGAACCCAATTGTTTATAGCTACCACCTTTTGAATAAACCTCTATCCTTAGAATGCAATATGAATCATACAAATTACTTACAACAAAACATACTCTATTAAAAGGCTTAAAGACCTCTTTAGAGTAATCAGTTTGATTTGCTCATTTGCCTTTTTCATATGGGATATACATTATTTACAAAGTAAAAAGTTAATAAATATGTTTATATAACAAAACCCTTTGCTAACTTGATTATGCATGCAAGTGAATTTCTCAAACTGAAATTTACACAAACTTATCCAACATTTGATAAATAAGTTGATTCTCAACAAGCACATTACAGAATTATATTTCTTCTACAAGTTTGATGTTTTCTCACGTAAAAAACCTTACAACATATAACTAGTGTGTCAATATGTTAACATGTGTTTGTAAACACAGTCTTGTTTTTCTTTTTTGTAATTGGAGAATTCATAATTGGGCCAACATTGTACTAGTACTTTTGAATATTAAAAAAAATACCCAACAACTGACATAAGTCTTGTTTGGATTATAAGAAAACCTTATAATATATTTATTCTTTTGTTCACATTATGCACTATCAAATTCATTTATTTTTCCAAAAACTTTACCCTACGGGCTTACCAGAGGAAATCTTCATACTCTTGAAAACAAGAGATTGGGCATGTTGTTTGGCTAATAAATTGCTGAACCCAATTAACCAATATATTGTGAACAAAAGATTACCTCGGCATAATTCAAGGAGAATTATGACAGAATCCTTGTCTATTAAGTAAACGAAGCGCAATGCTAGCATTTTCCATTTATATTCCTTTACCATGCTGCTAAACGGTTTCTTGAAGGTTGGGCAGACTTCAAACCTACCTCCATGGATTACATGGCCAAAAGTCCCAAAATGTTGATGGTTATATATTTTCTAAGAATCCAGCCTTAGTCATAGTCGGTCATAGTCTGCAGCTATAAAGGCTGGCACTTTCTCAGGATCCATTAAAAGCAAAGCAAACCAAGAAAAGGCATAATCAAGGGCATCACTGCTACAAGGACCAAATTTCACATTTTGGCAAGCAATGAGTTGACTCATCACTGTTACCATCAACCTTTATTACAAATTTGTTTTGGATTATTGACCTGGGTTAACTTTCTGCAAAGTTAGATGAAATTGACAAGTGACAGGGATGAACTGCAAAGCTGGATAAAATTGACAATTTCTGCCTCTTGAGAAAGAACCAAGTTTTCAGAGATCGTTTCGTTTCACATGGAAACATGATCCAGTCATTCTGAACGTACGGTGACATCAAGAAAATTGAATGTGCAACGATTTTACTCCCATATCAAAACCGAAAACGTTATTCTAAGGCTTAAAAAAAATAAAGATCCACAACACAATGCTATTTAAAGCAACCCAACAATGGAAGTCGAGCAAAAATTGATGGGAAAATCTTAATTTCTCCAAAGGTAACCGCATGGATTTAACCCACATGTTTCGGAGAAAGTAAAAAAAAAATGCATGGCATGGAAAAATGCTAGCTGTGTGTAGTAAAACTCACTTGCAGTATCCAGCTCTACCACCTTCGCCTGGATTCCCAAGCTACTTAACAGTTCTTTGACCACTGTACAATAGGGGCAGGATGTCTTGCTGCAGCAGCAACAACAACAACAAACAATTGAAACCCGCATCGTAATCCCTGCCAGAACGCCATTAAATTATGCACAATGAACTACAAGGAAACTGGAGATAGGCGGAAACCTGAAAACCACCACGATATCAGAGGAGACGATCTCCTCGACCTTAGCCATCGCCAA